>OW121740.1:35116291-35573791 GCA_933228675.1 Stomorhina lunata | reverse complement strand
GAAATTTAACTTTATTAAGGCAGCAATGAAATGTTTTGGACTTCAAGTCTCACAAACGATAAATTTTATAGGTCAGTTTTCATTAATCGCCTAAGTACTTTAAGACCAAGTCAATCTATCATAGCCGAGTCTTCAACGGTTTTTTCACTTACCAACACAAACTGTAATAACATTCTCAACAATGGAAGAAAATCAAGGTTCGAAAAAATACTCTAAAAGTACTGTATTTTAAGGTACCGTACTGTACTTAGTGATGTTTGGTACATAGTCACATAGAATTGATAAAGTTGGTGAAATGCCTGAAGATTTAAACATGTACTTTCGATGCGAATAGATTGATGTTCGCCTTTACCCACTTTCTGAGTCGATTTAGCGATGCCAGTCCGTCCAGGGCTGGCTGGACCCCCATGTAAACCTTGTAATCAAACTACAGGTCGCAATTGTAAGGATAATTTGATGAAATTTGGCACAGATCATTTTTTTGATAATGGGACCACGGTACATTATTTTTGGATCTACCTCGGTAGATCGGCTGCAAAACAAAAAGACACTTGTTTAATACTATTAAAATATGGGACAAATTAGGAATAAATACAAATTTTTGGTACTTTTTTTAACCCATGTGTATCTTTTGAACCAATCAACATAGAAATAATCAAACACGTCTTTGGTACTTTTTTCGATTTAGGGATGAAAAGGGGTAAAAACAGAAAAACAAATTTAAGGATAGGTTCTTTGTTTCTTATCTTTGTATATTCGCTTGAGACAATAGAGATATTAATACAATTTATAGGAAAGTCGAATGTCAGGCACAAAATATAAAATACACATTTGGTACTTTTTCCAATTTAGAGGTCAAAAAAGGGAAAAAATCGGTAACATTACAGCTTCTAAACCAAAAGGAATAAAAACAAAAATGAAATGGATTTGAGATCAGCAGTAAAAATAAGAGGATGCGTATTTGGTACTTTTTGAAAATTAGGGGGTAAAACAGGGTAGAAAAGGGAAAAATTAGCAGGCTTATATCTCGGAAACTAACAGCGTTAAAAACAAAATTGAATTTGGATGTGCTAAAGAAATAAGGGGGCACTTGTATGTATATTGCATTGTCTTTTCATAGAAGCGTTCTCTGGTTGATCCTATAGAACACATTTCTCAGTGAAATTGGTTCTGCCACAGAAGATGATCACGATAAATCGGTTGGAAACTGACGTGGATGAAGACGATATTGCGTTAAATATTTTGAAAGCGAAATCTAACTCCATAGGAGGAGTTTACACATGATTACGTTCCAGGGTTAAAGTACAAATAAGTACCTTTTCAAACATTGAATAAGCACCTTTTCAAGAATTGAAAGTAAGCTTATTGGATGGCCTTTTTGATGAAACTTGGGTAATGTCCTTACCTGATTTAGGAACCATAACGATTTCGAATACCTTTTAGGACTTTCGAAAATGTCCCAAACGAAGAATCGCGTTGTAGATATACATTAGAATTCTTAAAGCTGAAATAGCCACCTATCATTGAAGATGAAATTCTGTCAATTAAGATTTTGTATACTTGATAAAAGTTGCGAAAGACGAAATTTCAATGGAGCATATAAGAACTTATGTATGTCAGAGCAAAGAAACTTTTTCATGAACACGTGTGTGTGCCTTAGCTATCTCTCATTGGATAATCGTCTGTATTAGTGGTTTCCGAATTAGAGTAAAAGCGGTATACTCTCTTTTTTATGGGACTTTTCAAAACGACCAATGTATGGAAGTACATTTTTATATTAAAGAGTCTTTGCTGACATTTTTTTCTTTAGAGGGATTTTTTAAGTATGTCTCAAGATGTTTTTGTTCATTGATACTCAAAGCGGCTTCATTTTTTTTTAAACTGGCTTTAACGGGTTTTAAAGGCCGGGGATCGACATCCTCGACACCATCTTCTTAGCCTTCTCTTTCATAAATGTAATTTAGGGTTTTTCTGTAGCGATCAAAATAACTGATATTAAGGAAAGCGAATGTTTTCTATAGGAAAGCTAAAGTTTTCTGTAAAAAAGCTTTCGATAGTAAATTTATTCTACAGGAAATCTTTCGATAGCGAACGCTTTCTGCAGGAGATCTTTCGGTAATAAAAGTTTTTTTTAGGAAATCATTTAATACAAAAGTTTTCTTTCTATAGAAAATCTTTCTATATCACAAATTTATTATAGGAAGCTTTTCGACATCGATTTATATAGGAAATCTTTAGATATTGGCCGTTTTACATTGAAAAGCGCTTGATATGAACGTTTTTGGAAGAAAGCTTTGAATATTTAAAGTTACCTTTAGGAAATTTATTGATATAAAAGGTTTTCAATCCGACATATTTTCACGACAAATGTTTTATATCATTTTTTTTTTTTTTTTTGATATCGAAAGTTTTCTATAGGAAATTTTTTTTTAAGCTTTCGATATGGAATGTTTTCGTTTTATCAAAAAACTATTTATTATAATAATAATAATTAATAATAATTAATAATAATTAAAAATAATAATAAATAATTGTAATAAATTGGAATCTTAGTGCAATACACTACAGTAAAACTTTTTAATTAAATGTTTTTAGTTGAAAGCTTTTTATATAAATAGTAACTTATAGGAAAGCTTTTGATATTGAAAATTTTCTATATGAAAGTTTTATATACGAAAACTTTTGATAACGAATGTTTATTATAGAAATCCTTTTGACATTGAAAGTTTTATAAAGAAATTTTTAATGTAATCAGTTTTTTATCTATTGGAATGCTTTTGATATTGAAATGTTTCTATAGAAATATTTTATATTAAAAGTTTTATATCTGAAATATTTTGACGACAAATGTTTTATACTCGTATAAGAAATTTTTCGATATCGAAAGTTTATTATAGAAAGCATTTCGAAATTGAAAGTTTTATATAAGGAAACTTTATATAAATAATGGCTGTTTTTTATGGAAAGCTTTTGATGTGGAATGTTTTTAATAGAAGGCTTTAGACATTAAAAGTAACCTATAGGAAAGATTTTGATATTGAAAGTTTTCTATCCGAATAATGTTGTCGACATAAGTTTAATATTAGAAATCATTATACATCTAACCGAAAGCTTTAAGATTCGAAAGTTTTCTATTATTTGTCGATTAAACTACACATAATTTGTCGAGTTAGGGCTTTTTAAAAATATATTTTTTTATCAATAAGTTAGGGCTTTTTAGAAAATGGCTTAAATAACCGCTAATATTGATAAAAATTTCCTTAAATTGTTGTGAGGAGGCGTATTTGCGTTAAGTGTTCAAATACACTCAACGCAAAAAAAAATCAATTTCGAAAAAGTGTGAGTAAGGACCTTTCTACATGAGACCAACGATATATTCATCTCCTTTTGGTTAGAGATGAATGTTAAAACTATTTTTTGAAAATTTATTAGGATTTTTCGTAAGCAAAAAAATAATATTAAACTGTAAGCCTTAATTTTGTGTTGGACTGTATTGGATATCATTCACATTTCAAAAATGTGTGGGCAAAATTTAAGTATATTCACCCACCTAAAATTTAATAAATTTGAAAATAAATTTTATATCGAATTAAATTTTATTTAGGTGTCAAAAACTATATTTCTTCATAATTCATCTAGTCAACAATTTGGAAAAAAGTTTTATAACTTTTTGCTTTTTATGTTCAAGAGTTGCAGTTAAGAAAAGGCGTGAAATGCCTAAAACAACCACCATAAAAGTTTTGAATTTTTTTATTTTTCCACAAAAATAAATTGAATTTCTTCGTTACAACGCAAATACAAATAATTAAATATTCTAATATTTTTTCGAAATATGTAACTTATATATAACCAACAAATTTGAAATTTTAGTTTTCCTGCAGTTTTCGTATTTTCAAACAAATTTCCAATTCATTTTAATTGATTTCAAGTGGTTTCAAATGGATGAGTACTAAATAAATTGAATAAATTTGATTGAACTTTGAAATATTGTTTTAATTGACACTAATGAATTATTTAAAAGTTTTATTTCTGCCCCCAAATGAATAAATATAAAGAAGAACTGGCGTATAAATTTAATTAAATTAAATTAAATTCAAACTAAAAATATATTAAAAGCGAAATATTCCTTGAAAAAGGTTTAAAATCTAATTTTGATTTATATTAAATGACATTTTTGAGGTTAGAAAATGTATTTTTTTGATATTGGCCCTTTTAGCACCAAGACACAGATATATAAAAATCAATGTCACTCTTCGTTGTAACTCTATAACTCAAGAAGGGGCCATTTTGTAGATGGTTTATGTGAAGTTTGCTCAAAATCGGTCGAGCGGTTCTTCATTTATTACATTTTTTGCAATAAATTAGTGTTTTTTTTTTTTTGCAGTTTATAAAATCCATGGAAATTTTTTAAAATTTACATACGTTTTGTATAAAATAGTTTCCATATATTGTATAAACGTTATAAATTATCTTCTATATATATAAAAACTTTATCATGTAGTTAACTAAAGCAAAGTTGTTGCGCATGAACCGTTGAACATAACCAAGTTGGAATGACCAAGTTCCGACAGGTGGCGCCACTGAAAATTACTCAAACTAAATTGCAACAAATTAGTGTTTTTTAAAGTTTATAAAATCCATGGAAATTTTTTATATTTACATACATTTTGTATAAGATAGTTTCCATTTATTGTATAAACTCTATAAATTATCTTCTATATATATCAAAATTTTATCATGTAGTAAACTAAAGCAAAGTTGTTGCGCATGAACCGTTGAACATTACCAAGTTGGAATGACCAAGTTCCGACAGGTGGCGCCACTGAAAATTACTCAAATTAAATTGCAACAAATTAGTGTTTTTTTGTTTGGAGTTTATAAAATCCATGGAAATTTTTTAAAATTTACATACATTTTGTATAAAAAAGTTTCCATATATTGTATAAACTCTATAAATTATCTTCTATATATATAAAAATTTTATCATGTTGAACCGTTGAACATTACCAAGTTGGAATGACCAAGTTCCGACAAGTGGCGCCACTGAAAATTACTCAAATTGAATTGCAAAAAATTAGTGTTTTTTTTTTTTTTTGAGTTTATAAAATCCATGGAAATTTTTTATATTTACATACATATTGTTTAAAATAGTTTCCATATATTTTATAAAATCTACAAATTATCTTCTATATATATACAAATCTGATCATGTAGATGGTTTATGTGAAGTTTGGTCAAAATCGGTCGAGCGGTTCTTCATTTATCAAATATTTTTCAACAAATTAGTGTTTTTTTTGGAGTTTATAAAATCCATGGAAATTTTTTCTATTAACATACATTTTGTATAAAATAGTTTCCATATATTGTATAAACTCTATAAATTATCTTCTATATATATAAAAATTTGATCATGTCTTTAGCAAAGTTGTTGCGCATGAACCGTTGAACATTACCAAGTTGGAATGACCAAGTTCCGACAAGTGGCGCCACTGAAAATTACTCAAATTGAATTGCAAAAAATTAGTGTTTTTTTTTTTTTTGAGTTTATAAAATCCATGGAAATTTTTTATATTTACATACATATTGTTTAAAATAGTTTCCATATATTTTATAAAATCTACAAATTATCTTCTATATATATACAAATCTGATCATGTAGATGGTTTATGTGAAGTTTGGTCAAAATCGGTCGAGCGGTTCCTCATTTATCAAATATTTTTCAACAAATTAGTGTTTTTTTTGGAGTTTATAAAATCCATGGAAATTTTTTCTATTTACATACATTTTGTATAAAATAGTTTCCATATATTGTATAAACTCTATAAATTATCTTCTATATATATACAAATTTGATCATGTCTTTAGCAAAGTTGTTGCGCATGAACCGTTGAACATTACCAAGTTGGAATGACCAAGTTCCGACAGGTGGCGCCACTAAAAATTACTCAAACTAAATTGCAACAAATTAGTGTTTTTTGGAGTTTATAAAATCTATGGAAATTTTTTATATTTACATACATTTTATATAAAATAGTTTCCATATATTGTATAAACTCTATGAATAATCTTCTATATATATAAAAATTTGATCATGTAATAATCTTTAGGAAAGTTGTTGCGAATGAACCGACAAACATTACCAAGTTGGAATGACCAAATTCATACAGGTGGCGCTACTGAAATTACTCAAATTGAATTTAATCGTGAACTACTAATTTGATTATGCTACGACATTTAGCAAAGTTGTTTCGCATGAGCCGACGAGGGTTTATAAGTTGGTATGACCAATTCCCAACAGGTGGCGCCACAGAAAATTACTTAAACTGAATTTAATCATAAACTGTACATTTGATCATGCTATTACATTTTTTGCAACAAATTAGTGTTTTTTTTTTTTGGAGTTTATAAAATCCATGGAAATTTTTTATATTTACATACATTTTGTTTCCATATATTGTATAAACTCTATAAATTATCTTCTATATATATAAAAATTTAATTATGTAATAATCTTTAGGAAAGTTGTTGCGCATGAACCGATGAACATTACCAAGTTGGAATGACCAAGTTCCGACAGGTGGCGCCACTAAAAATTACTCAAATTGAATGAACTATTAATTTGATAATGCTACGATATTTAGCAAAGCTGTCTCGCATGAGCCGACGAAGGTTTCTAAGTTGATATGACCAATTCCCAACAGGTGGCGCCACAGAAAATTATTCAAAATTAATTTAATCATTTAGCAAAGTTGTTGGGCATGAGCCGACAAAAGTTTTAAGTTTAAGTTTCGCCAGATGGCTTTAAGTCTAAACTATTTGAATCGTAAATTGTACATTTGATCATGCTATGATATTTAGCAAAGTTGTTGCGCATGAGTCGATGGTGTCATTGCTTTATTTTAGTTGGTGCCGCAGCAGGGTACAGCTAGTAATATATATGTGGCTTGGTGCTAAAAGGGCTAATGTCAAAAAAAGTAGTTTTGAGAAAATTTGATTTAAAGTTTTTTTTTTTCATATAAACTCATAGTAACTTTACTCAGAAAACCCCTTATGAATCTGTTTTGAGTTATGTTAGAGATTAGCTGTTGGAGAAAAATGAAAGAGGTTAAAGAGGAAAGTCTAACGCAATGATTAACTCAAAACAGCAAAAAGTTGACATTGGCCCTTTCAGCACCAAGCCACAGATATAACGTATAAGGTTCACTAAATTGTAACTTATTTTAAAAGAATTTAAACTAGTTTTTTTTTTTTTTTTGACAAACAAATAGTTTGGATAAGATACCAAATTTTATTAAACCTTTTGGAAAATAAATTATTTTGGAAACCCTTAATTTATGCTATACAATATTTGCTTAAAAAGTCTGAGTTTTCGATCGTTTCAAATATATATCGATTTGGCCCCATATTTCGTTTTCTATTGAAAATCTTATAGCAAAACCCCTTTTGTTAGGTAATAAACTTTAATATCCCTGTTTCCCAAGAATCCCTCATAATTTATTAGCAAAAATCCATTAATTTAACGTTCAGACTAAACCACATCATAAACTTTGGTAATTTCATTTTCTTTGCATTTAATTTTTTATTATTTTAATAGTTGTTGTTGCAGCGCAATAAACTCGAAATTTGATCATAAAATTTTATGTGGAATCATTTCACTTTTTTATCTTTGAAAAATGCATTAAAAAAATAAAAAAAATCTACTAAAAAGTACATACTCTCATAAAATAAAATGTAATGCCAAAAGTTTTTTTTTATAGTTTTGAAAATATAAAAAAAAGTTGTTAAAACTTAATATTAAAACTAAAAATTAGGCAACTTTGAAGAATTTTTAATGGTCATTCTGCTTTTTATATGTTGGATATTTCGTCAGACTTGGGTCATAAGTTCAAGTTGTAACAGAGTTTTTATTATATGTGTATTAAGACTGTCCAGCGCTGTATAGATTGTTTTCCATTTGATCCCAATAATCGAAATATCAAATAATATTGCGATCGGATAACGTTTACCCGTGTCGCCATGATGCCTTTCTTTCCCGGGTCAAAGGTCAAAATTTTAATTTCAAATTTTTCATGGCAAAATCATGGTGTTTTATTAATTTTGTAGCGAATTTCCACAAAAAAAGTATAAAAGTAACTATTTAATAAATTTTTTGATATCAAACATTTTTACAGAAAATTTTTTAATATCAAAAATTTTTATAGAAAATTTTTTGATATTTTTCAATATCAAAAATTTTTATAGAAAATTTTTCCATATCAAAAATTTTTATAGAATATTTTTTGATATCAAAAATTTTTGTAGAAAATTTTTCAATCAAAAATTTTTATAGAATATCAAAATTTTTGAAAGAAAATTTTAATTTTAAAGAAAAATGTATATAGAAAATTTTCACTTATTTTTGTAGCTGATCCTAACGCAATTTTAATTTTTGTCCTATGACGTTAACTTCCGGAGATACAGCATTACTAATTTTTCCCTTTTTTACCCCCTTAGAGGCCGAATTTCCAAACGGAATTTCCAAACTTCGAAAAAGGTACCCGCTGTCGAAATTTCAGCTCAAAAATTTTTATTGAAAATTTTTTGATACCAAAAATTTTGATGGAAAATTTCTTATAGAAAATTTTTCAATATCAATCATTTTTACAGAAATTTTTTCGACATCAAAAATTTTTTCGATATCAAAAATTTTTACAGAAATTTTTTTTATATCAAAAATTTTTTGATAATAACATTTTTAGAGAAAATTTTTAGATATCAAAAATTTTTATAGAAAACATTTCGATATCAAAAATTTTAAAAAAAAATTTTTTCAAAATCAAAAATTTTTATAGAAAATTTTTTCAAAATCAAAAATTTTTATAGAAAATTTTTTCGATATCAAAAATTTTTATAGAAATATTTTCGATATCAAATAGAAAATTTTTTGATATTAAAATTTTTATAGAAAATTCTTCAATGAAAAATTTTTATAGAAATTTTTTTATATAAAAATTTTTATAGAAATTTTTCAATATCAAAATTTTTTTTAGAAAATTTTTTCAATAACAAAAATTTTCATCAAAAAATATCAAAAATTTTATAGAAAACTAGCGGACCCGGCGAACTTCGTCTCGCCCCAATTTTAAGCCTTCAGGCAAACTTTAGAATAATAATACGATACAAATGTTTAAATTTTCAATATGATTTATTTAATGTAATCAATAGAGAGCGATTTGATGAACAATGTTTTTCGTTTTTTTTTCCGGCGCAAAAACAAATAACGAAGACGGTTTCCCAACACGCGAACATGCAACGTATAGCTGACCGTGCGAAAAACAGGGAAATTCAAGATTAATCCCACAGACTTCGAGTGATTGGCCTTGCGATTTATTGATTGTCATCGCAAATGCCAATCGAACGGGGAACTGAATCCGCTTGAATTGGAAAGGAAGGTCAGTTGGAATAATGGGAATTCGTGGGATAAGGAGTTCCTCTCCTTTGAATTTGCCCTTGATGATTGTCGCCTGAATCACATTGTTCATTAGGTTTTTGACGGACAGCCGCGTACCGTTGCACAATTTTGGAGGATTGAGATTCCGCAACATAATTATAATCGATCCCACCTTCAGCTGTAAATTATGCGGGGGAGTTCCTGGTATATCAAGCGAGTTCAAGAATTCCGTCGGGTAGTTAGTCGCTTCATTTTGATCGGTTACGGAGTCAACAGATTTGTACGTGTGCAGTTGCCCTGCGATTTGACTTTGAATAATTAAGTTTAAGCTATCCACGTCCTTATTCTTCGCTGCTAGTATTGCCCGTTCAGCAATCCAATCTAGATTTTTGTAATTTTGTGGAATGCCTGGGAACACTTTGCTGATGAGTTCTTCCTTGGACGATGTGAATTCACAAAAATTTTCAGGGAACGATATCAGTCCAGTCGAAACATCAATAGGAATTTGGCCGTTGCCAAGCTCCAGCAGTTGTCTCGAGAATTCAGCAGCCGATGGGTCGTTCTGCAATGCGACTCTCATGTTTGTTTTCAATTTCAACTTCTGGACATGCCGCCACAAAGACGAAGATTTTAGGCATGCGTTAAGTTCATCCGCAGCAGAAGATTTCGGGATGACGGGAAGTGTTTGACGGAAATCTCCGGAGAGCAATATCAAAGCCCCACCAAATCGTCTTAAATCACCTCGTAGATCCTTCATTGTTCGATCAACTGCCTCCAAAGCTCGTTTATGCGCCATCGTGCATTCATCCCAAATGATGATTTTGCATTCTCGCATCAATTTGCCTGTCGCCGAATTCTTGGTTATTGGGCACGTTGGCTCGTCAATTGTGTGATGATTCTGCGGCAGCTTGAAAGCGGAATGTGCAGTTCGACCGCCTTCCAACAATGTGGCAGCAATTCCAGAAGATGCAACAGCTAACGCAATTTGTGATCTTGACCGAATTGTTGCCAGAATCAACGAAATGACGAATGTCTTGCCTGTTCCACCTGGAGCATCGAGAAAGTAAATGCCTCCCATTTCGATCTATTCATTATCTTCCGGATAATTGTGCTTTGCTTTAACACACACATGCATAATTCCCATAGCACTCTAATAAGAATGTGAGTGATTTCTTACTCACTCTCTTGGTTTGTTTGGTTTTTTCTTACAAAAGAAATGTAAGTCAATGTACAACGCCATCTATCGGAATTGGCATAAAGCTTGATTTACATTGAAGACTTTTTGTCAAATTAGACCACTATCCAACTAAATTTGAGTAATCCAATAAGAAAATGTCTTCATTTCGATCTATTCATTATCTTTCGGATAATTGTGCTTTGCTTTAACACACACATGCATAATTCCCATAGCACTCTAATAAGAATGTGAGTGATTTCATACTCACTCTCTTGGTTTGGTTTTTTCTTACAAAAGAAATGTAAGTCAATGTACAACGCCATCTATCGGATTTTGATTTATATTGATTTACACTAATTTTCTATTTTTCCAATTTTCCGACTTTTCCAGAGGGATTTTCCAAAATTTTCTTCCGAAAAGACCTTCTCCTCGAAAATACGAATAACTGACAAAAATTTTTACAGAAATCGGCCTAGCCGTTCTCATTTGATGAATTACTATACATTTTTTACACCATTTTTATATATATAGATTTTTTATTTAAATTTTATTAATTTTATTTTTATATCAAAAAAAAAGAAAATTTTTCAATATCAAAAATTTTAAAAAATATTTCTGGAAATTAAATATTTTTATAAAAAAAATTTTCAATATCCAACATTTTTATAGAAAATTTTTTGTTATCAAAAATTTTTATAGAAAATTTTTTGATATCAAAAATTTGTATAGAAAATTTTTTGATATCAACAATTTTTACAGAAAACTTTTTGATTTTCTTAAAATAAAATAAAATTTCAATATCAAAAATTTTTATAGAAAAGTTTTTAAGAAAATTTTTTAATATCAAAAATTTTGATAGAAAATTTTTCAATATCAAAATTTTTTTCTTGAAAAGTTTTCAAACATCAAAAATTTTTTCATATTAAAACTTTTTCTAGAAATTTTTTTGATATCAAAAATTTTTTGATATCAAAAAATTTGTCAGAAATTTTTTCGATATCAAAAATTTTTATAAAAAGATTTTTTTAATATCAAAATTTTTTGTAGAAAATTTATTGAGTTTAAAAATTTTTATAAAAAAATTTTTGATATCAAAAATTTTTATAAAAAAAATTTTTGATATCAAAAATTTTTACAAAAAAATTTTTTGATATCAAAAATTTTTCTACAAAATTTTTATCAAAAATTTTTTGATATCAAAAAATTTTGTTAATATCAAAAATTTTCATAGAAAATTTTTTGATGTCAAAAATTTTTTGGTATCATAAATTTTTATACAAAATTTTTTGATATCAAAAAATTTTTCAGAAATTTTTTCGAAATCAAAAATTTTTTTTAAAAGATTTATTTAATATCAAAAATTTTTGTAGAAAATTTTTTGATGTCAAAAATTTTTTTGGTATCAAAAAGATTTATTTAATATCAAAATTTTTCAAAATTTTTTTGATATCAAAAAATTTTTTCAGAAATTTTTTCGAAATCAAAAATTTTTTTTTAAAGATTTATTTAATATTAAAAATTTTTATAGAAAATTTTTTGATATCAACAATTTTTTGGTATCAACAATTTTTATAAAAAAAATTTTTGTAGAAAATTTTTTCAATATCAAAAATTTTTATAGAAAATTTTTTATTATCAAAAATTTTTATAGAAATTTTTTTATTATCAAAAATTTTTTGATATTTTTCAATATCAACAATTTTTATAGAAAAATTTTTCGATATCAAAAATTTTTATACAAAATTTGTTTGATATCAAAAATTTTTATAGAAAAATTTTTGATATAAAAAATATCAAAATTTTTTATAAGATATTTTTCAATATCAAAATTTTTCTATAAAATTTTTCAATATAAAAATTTTAATAAAATATTTTTGGATATCAAAAATGTTTATAGAAAATTTTTTAATATCAAAAATTTTTAAAGAATTTTTTTTTTTTTTTTTTGTAGAAAATTTTTTGATATCGAAAGTTTTTGTAATTTTCGGGGTATTTATGCGTTATAAAGTTGTATGTAATAAGGTTCTTTTTTACCAATTAAAATTTCATTTAATTTATTTCATCCTTCTGCCTGACTCTTAGTCCTTTCAGCAATAAACTCAAATTTGATAAATAAAATTTTATGTTAAACCATTTTATTTTTATTCCTTAAACTCTATTCCTAAAACTGCATAAAAAATATAATCAAAATTTTATGAATGAATAAAAAAAAACTAACATAAAATAAAACTAAATATTATGTACAAAAAAAAATAATACTGTAAACCTGGTTTAATTACCCCATAAAATATTTTTAAAAGTTTTTTTAATATTCGGAAAAATTTCTAAATAAAAAGATTTTTTCATATTTCTATAATAGTTTGTGAGTGAGGCTTATGGCTCGATTGTATATTGCAACTGAAGTTTAATTGTGTTGCCAAAATGACATTACATAAGGCCGATAACAGAAACTCAGTTGCCTTGTTAATTATTAATTTTATTGTAGATGTCAACAAGAGTCAATTCTAGTTGCCAGTTAAAGGTTATTTCAGCAACCGGGGAATTTGTAGTTGCTTTAGCGTGTGTTGACATATACAATACAACTTTTCTTACTGATTGGGTTGCCAGTAAGCGAAGCAACTAAATTTCGGTTGCCATAGACAATCGAGGAATTAAATTAGTTTTCAGAAAAATAAGGGTTTTAGTTAAGGTTTCAAATGAAAAATTTATTTGAGCCAAGGACAAAATTTCAAAATTCTAGTAAATAATTTAAGATTATTCGTATTTGAAAATAGTTTGACATATGATTGACTTCAATGCCATAAATATTTTTTAAAACTACAAATATTTTTCAATCGAAAAAAAATATTCATATTGAAAATTTCTTAAATTTAAATAAATTTTTTTTTCGCTTTGAGATTTTTATTTATTGAGATTTGTCTTATACATAAATTTATGTATTTCTTATATTTTTGAAGTGGAAAAACATTTATTTTATTTACAAATTCGTTTCACATAATTCGAAATTGAATATATTTTGTAAAAAAAAGAGCTGAATGCATAATTTAGATACATTTTTTTCTTGATAAAGAGTGCTCTAAATAAAATTTGTAGTTGGATTTTCTTAAATAAAAATCAAACCTTTTATTATAAAAACTCTACAAAATACGCAAATATAATGACATATTATACAAAATCATTTAGCATTAAAATGTTTACTTAGTACTCGGGTTTTGCAAAATTATCGACTTTTTTCGGAAACCCTCCCATTAAAGATTTTACAGTTGCTTCTGATACCTTTTTGGAGCATGTGTTCCACCTGCGCTTAAAATCGGACATGTTCTTGGAAATCTTTCCTGTGTTCTTCAATTCCTTTTTTACCAGAGCCCAATACCTTTCCACAGGCCGAAGTTCTGGACACTTAGGCGGATTTGCCTCTCGTGGTACAAAAATGACATTATTCTTTGAGTACCACTCAAGTGCCTTTTTTCCACAATGGCATGATGCCAAATCGGGCCAAAAAAATGTAGTCACTCTGTGCTCTCTTAAAAAGGGTAACAACCGTTTTTGTAGGCACTCCTTTATATAAATTTCTGTGTTTATTGTGCCAGATGCCACAAATACTTTACTTCTTTTGCCACAACTGCAAATAGCATGCCACACGAGAACCTTCTTAGGGAATTTTGTTTGTTTTTTTTGTGCGAAACTCTTGCCGAACATTGCCCCGTTTATCAGCAACATAAAAATCTTGACCAGGAAGTTGAGAAAAGTCTGCCAGTACGTATGTTTCATCATCCATCACACAACAGGTGTATTTTTTTATAAAATCAGACTTCAATTTTTTCGCTCGTTTTTTTGCTTCTAAGTTCTTTATAGCATTGCGATCTGGAACCTTTTGGACTTTGTATGTCTTCAGTCCAGCATAAGCTTTGACTCTATGTGCAATATTCGTAGAACATTTTACCGTACGAGCTGCTTTTCTTAAAGAAGTGTTAGGCGCTCTTCGAAAGAGTCGCTCGACTTCTTTTGCCCTACCAATATCTGTAGGACCTTTTTTCCTCCCTGATCCAGGTTTTCTTTTAATGCTCAGGTTTTCCTTATACCGTCTGATGGCATTAGAAACCGTTCGAGGGTCAACTTTCAAATTTTTAGCTATTTTTTTTAAAAATCCATGACGGATTTTTTTGAAAAGTTTTAATTATATTTTCACGAACTTTTTTTTCGCAGTCCATTTTGATTGAAATAACTAATGAAAATTAATAATTTCTAAAATAATAGTATTTGACATGTTTATAGAAACTAACTTGATCAAAAAATAAATTATTTCCTGCACTATGGATAAATTTTGTCTAAAATAGTAAATGCATATTTTTTTTAGAACACTCTTTACCATAGAAAAAACATTCAACATTTGCATTTTTAACATGGAATAAATACATTTTTAATATAATTTTATATGCAATTTTTTTTTTTTTTTGAAATTTTTCGAGAAGGAAAAAGCGAATGGAAAGAGTCTCAAAAAATGAAATTTATTACGAAAAGCGTAAGAAAAGTAGAATATTGAAAAGGTTATGCTTATGTTATATTTTTAAAATTTACATTTATTTTTGGTGTGTTTTTTTATTCCTCTTTTTAATGTTAGCATAAATTTACTATAATTTTAGCTTTGAAAACTTTCAACACAATATTTTATGCTAATCAAAAAATAACCTGAAGTAAGCGCAAAAGAAAAAAAATATTGAGGAGAAGATTTGAAAAAAAAAGAACTAAGTGTAGCTAATTGATGGAACTAATTAAATTGTTTAAGGTATATACATAAAATTTAAATAAAGTCATTCCAGTTGAAAAAGGAATAAAACGTAATAGATTTTTACTTAAAGTAAACTAAAGTTTAAAGAACCCTTAATTCTAAAACTATTTTTAATTTAAATTTGAAAATGTTATCTTATATCAAAGTTTTGGGTCTTTTTATAGAGTAAGTGATGATAATGTGGTACAGTACCTTTTTTTCTAAAGCTTCGATATTGAATGTATGCTGGTCCCTACAATATTTAACTCGAGGCCCCATGTTCCACAAGGAATTAAAGGACTAAATATATAACATTAAACTCAATCAAATGTCGTCAAACTTTACTACCAAAACGTCATGAGGTTTTAGTAATAAACGTCAATTGCTAGATGGTATCCAATTACAAAATATTAAAGGTCACCAACAATTAATTCTATTTTTATCATAATTTTAACATATACGAGTATTATACAAATAACAAATTTAAACTAACAATAAATACTTAACCTTTTTTCATTAATAGAAAATTTTGGAAACTTACCTGAAAAAAGAAGATTTAAAAATTAATAATTTAATAATAATTTTAATATAGAAAAACAAAAACTATAAAATATCTCAGCGATAAATAAAAAAAAAATCCTAAAAGGCAAAAATGTTTCCCTTTGATCACTTAACTGTCTCTTGGTAACCACAAAAGGGAAACTCATTTTCTTTTACAAATTTTATAGTTTCACAGGAAACATTTTTAAAATGTTACTATTTTTATAGGGAAATTTACAAAATTTCACAATTTTTGTAGGAAAATTTTCAAAACTTTACTATTTTTATAAGAAATTTTCAAAATTTCACTATTTTTATAAGAAAATTTTAAAAATTTCATTATTTTTATAGGGAAATTTTCAAAATTTCACTATTTTTATAGGGAAATTTTCCAAATTACTATTTTTATATCGAAATTTTCAAAATTTTACTATTTTTATAGGAAAATTTTCAAAATTTCAATATTTTTATTGGAAAATTTTCAAATTTTTTTTTATATGGAAATTTTTAAAATTTTACTATTTCTACAGGGAAGTTTTCAAAATTTCACTATTTTTATAGTGAAAATTTCAAAATTTCACTAATTTTAGAGGAAAATTTTGAAAATTTCACTATTTTTACAGGGAAGTTTTCAAAATTTTACTATTTTTTTAGGGAAGTTTTCAAAATTTCACTATTTTTATAGGAAAATTTTCAAAAAAAATTTCACTATATGTATAGGGAAATTTTTAAAACTCCACTATTTTTATAGGGAAATTTTTAAAATTTCATTTTTTTGATAGGGACGTTTTTAAAATTTCATTATTTTTACCGGGAAATTTTCTAAATTTCACTATTTTTGTAGGGAAATTTTCTATATTTCTCAGTTTTTGATAAGAAAATTTTCAAAATTTCACTATTTCTATAGGGAAAGTTTCAAAATTTCACTATTTTTATAGAGATTTTGAAAATTTCACTATTTTAATGGGGAAATTTTCAAAATTTCTCTATTTTTATAGGGAAATTTTCAAAATTTCACTATTTTTATAGGGAAATTTTGAAAATTTCACTATTTTTATAGAGAAATTTTCAATATTTCAATATTTGTATATGGAAATTTTCAAAATTTCACTATTTGTATAGGAAAATTTTCAAAATTTCACTGTTTTTGTAAGGAAATTTTCAAAATTTCACTATATTTATAGGGAAATTTTCAAAATTCACTATTTTAACGGGGAAATTTCACTATTTTAATGGGAAAAATTTCAAAATTTACACTATTTTTACAACGAAATTTTAAAAAATTTCACTATTTTTTGGGGAAATTTTCTAAGTTTTTTAAATTTTACTATTTTTCTAGGGAAATTTTAAAAATTTCAGAATTTTATAGGGAAATTTTCAAAATTTCACTATTTTTATAGGGAATTTTTAAAAATTTTACTATTTTTATAGAGCAATTTATAAAATTTCACTATTTTTGTAGCAAAATTTCTCTATTATTAAAGGGAAATTTTAAAATTTCTCTATTTTTATTGTGAAAATTTCAAAATCTCTCTATTTTTGATAGGGAAATTTTCAAAATTTCAATTTTTTTTTTAAGAAAATTTTCCAAACTTCACTATTTTTATAGGAACATTTTCAAAATTTCACTATTTTTATAGGGAAATTTTAAAAATTTCACAATTTTTATAGGGACATTTTCAAAATTTCACTATTTTTATAGGGAAATTTTCAAAATTTCATTATTATTATAGGAAAATTTGCAAAATTTCACATTTTCAAAATTTCACTATTTGTAAAGGGAAATTTTAAAAAATATATTTATATGTAAATTTTCAAAATTTCACTATTTTATACGGAAAATTTTTAAAATTTCACCATTTTTATAGGGACATTTTTAAAATTTCACTATTTTTAAAGGGAAATTTTCAAAGTTTCACTATATTTATAGCGAAAATTTCCAAAATTTAATTTTTTTTATAAGGAAATTTTCAAAATTTCACTATTTTTATAGGAAAATTTTATAGGGAAATTTTCAAAATTTGAAAATTTTACTATTTTTATAGGAAAATTTTCAAAATTTCTTATTTTGAAAATTTTCCTATAAACATTTTCAAAATTTCACTTTTTTTTACGAAAATTTTCAAAATTTTACTATTTTTATGAATTCTTATTTTTATAAAAAAAAATTTTTAGAATTCCTCCATTTTTATATGGAAATTTTCAAAATTTCACTATTTTTTTCAGGGACATTTTCAAAATTTCGCCATTTTTATAGGTAAATTTTCAAAATTTTTCTATTTTTCTAGAAAAATTTTCAAAATTTCACTAATTTTAAAGAAAAATTTTTAAAATGTCTCTATTTTTATAGGGAAATTTTCAAAATTTCACTATTTTTTTTAGGGAAATTTTAAAAATTTCACTATTTTTTTAGGGAAATTTTAAAAATTTTACTTTTTTTATGGGAAAATTTAACAATTTTTATAGGGAAATTTTTAAAATTTCGCTATTTTATATGGAAATTTTGAAAATTTCACTATTTTTATAGGGACTTTTTCAAAATTTCACTATTTTATAGGGAAATTTTTAAAATTTCACTATTTTTATTGGTAATCATTCAAATTTTCACTATTTTTTATAGGGAAATCTTAAAAATTTCACTATTTTTATGGGGTAATTTTCCAAATTTTAATAGGGAAATTTTCAAAACTTCACTATTTTTATAAGGAAATTTTCAAAAGTTCACTATTTTTAAAGGAAATTTTTAAAATTTCTCTATTTTTATAGGGAAATGTTAAAAATTTTAACATTTACTATTTTTATAGGGAAATTTTGAAAATTTCTCATTTTTTATTGTGAAATTTTGAAAATTTCTCTATTTTTATAGGGAAATTTTCAATGTTTTAATATTTTTTTAGGAAATTTTCAAAATTTCACTATTTTCATAGGGAAATTTAAAAAATTTCACTATTTTTATAGGTACATATTCAAAATTTCACTATTTTTATAGGGAAATTTTTAAAATTTCATTATTATTATAGGGAAATTTTCAAAATTTACTATTTTTATAGAGAAATTTTAAAAATTTCACTATTTTTATAGGGAAAATTTCACTATTTTTATAGGGAAAATTTCACTATTTTTATAAGGAAATTTTTAAAATTTTAATATTTTTATATTTTATTTTTAATTTACTATTTTTAAAGGAAAATTTACTATTTTAAGAGAAAAATTTTAAATTACAAATAATATATGTACAAAATCCTTCCCCTAACAAGTTTAAAAGTTGAATATTTCAATTACAACATGAAAAAACTTGTAAAATAAAAAAACTTTTAAAACTAGACAGAAAAAATGTTTCCAAAGTAAAAACAACTTTGCCAAAAATGAAAATAAGTTTTAGAAAAAAAAAAACTTAATAGAATATTTTTATGGCAAAGAAATAGTCGTTTCAAAATTTATGTTAAACAATAAAGTTTTATTTCCCAACAACATATAAAATTGACTATAAAAGGTAAAAGCGACAGCAGCAGAATCTATATAAAAGCAATTGCGATATAAATAAAGATACGATGTTCTTGCATGTAAACATACGAAATAGAGCAATAGCAACTGAATAAAGTTACGAGTATATGTTGCAACTTTTATTGCCACTAACCCAATGTCTAAGTATTACAAAATAGAGATGTTTTATTAAAAGAAGGAAGGAAGAAAATATAAGTAGAGAATAAAATTGTTATGCAACAAATTTTTATTAAATTATTTTTAACCTATAAAAATAGTGAAAATTTGAAAATTTCCCTATAAAAATAGTGAAATTTTGAAAATTTCCCTACAAAAATAGTGAAATTTTTAAAATTTCCCTACAAAAATAGTGAAATTTTGAAAATTTCCCTATAAAAATAGTGAAATTTTGAAAAATTCCCTATAAAAATGTGAAATTTTGAAAATAAATGTGAAATTTTGAAAATAAATTCTAAACAAAAATAATGAAATTTTGAAAATTTCACATAAAAATATTGAAATTCTAAAAATTTCATATAAAAATTTTGAAATTTTAAAAATTTCATATAAAAATTATTTAATTTTGAAAATTTCCCTATGAAAATAGTGAAATTTTGAAAATTTCCCTTTAAAAATAGTGAAATTTTGAAAATTTCCCTATAAAAATAGTGAAATTTTGAAAATTTCCCTACAAAAATAGTGAAATTTTGAAAATTTCCCCATAAAAATAGTGAAATTTTGAAAATTTCCCTATAAAAATAGTGAAATTTTAAAAATTTCCCTATAAAAATAGTGAAATTTTGAAAATTTCCCTATAAAAGAGTGAAATTTTGAAAATTTTCCTATAAAAATAGTGAAGTTTTGAAAATTTCCCTATAAAAATTGTGAAATTTTGAAAATTTCCCTATAAAAATTGTGAATTTTTAAAAATTTCCCTATATAAAGTGATATTTTTTAAATTTCCTTATAAAAATAGTGAACATTTGAAAATGGTCGTTAAAATAAAGTTTTGAAAATTTCCCTACAAAAATAGTGAAATTTTTAAAATGTTCATACAAAAGAAAGAATAGGATATTTTTAACGGCCTTCAAAATAATAAATTTCCCTTTTAGAAGCCATAATCCCTTTCTAGAAGCATTAAATCGACTTGTAGAACTCATTTATAGTAAATATGAAATTCATAATAAAAAAATTCTATTTTTGGTAAAACGAATATAAATCAAAAAATCTAATAAATTATTATATCGAATCGATAGAAGA
Organism: Stomorhina lunata; assembly: GCA_933228675.1. Lineage (NCBI taxonomy): Eukaryota > Metazoa > Arthropoda > Insecta > Diptera > Rhiniidae > Stomorhina > Stomorhina lunata. Next base: position 35,553,133 of record OW121740.1, on the reverse strand, counting down.
AAATATAAAAGATTAAAATTTGTATAGGAAGAAGACGTAAAAAAATCACCATTTATTTTATTATTCATAATAAAATTTTTGTTTTAATATTTTGTTTTATTCCAAAATTGTATCGAGTTCAGACAATAAAACAAAAAGGAACTACAAAATGTCTGCTATTGAATGGATTTCAAGCGAAACTGGTTTTAGTTTTGAATTTTTGATGCATGAGAATTGTAATAAATAAATTTTATGACAGGGTTGGTACTTTATCAACACAGAAACTTCAAAATCCAGTCATGCACAGACAAAATTGTTCATGCTCTAACAAGAACAACAAAACAAACACAAGTATACACTTAGTGACAAAAAGTAATATCTAAAGAAGTTTTTAAAGTTTTCCTATTAAAAACGTGAAATTTTCAAAATTTCCCAATTCAAATAATGAAGTTTTTGAAATTTGCCTATAAAAATAGTGAAATTTCCCTATAAAAATAGTGTAATTTTGAAAATTCCCTATAAAAATTGTAAAATTTTGAAATTTTGAAAATTTTCCCATAACAATAGCAAAATTTTTAAAATTTCCCTATAAAAATGGAGAAATTTTGAAAATTTTCCTATAAAAATTGTGAAATTTTTAAAAATTTCCTATAGAAATTGAAAAATTTTGAAAATTTCCCTATAAAAATAGTGAAATTTTGAAAATTTCCCTATAAAAATAGTGAAATTTTGAAAATTTCCCTATAAAAATAGTGAAATTTTGAAAATTTGCCTATAAAAATAGTGAACTTTTTAAAATTTCCCTATAAAAATAGTGAAATTTTTAAAATTTCTCTACAAAAATAGTGAAGTTTTTAAAATTTCCCTATAAAAATAGTGAAATTTTGAAAATTTCCATATAAAAATAGTGAAATTTTGAAAAATTCCATATAAAAATAGTGAAATTTTGAAAATTTCTCTATAAAACAAGTGAAATTTTGAAAATAACCCTATACAAATAGTGACATTTTGAAAATTTCCCTAATAAAAAAGTAAAATTTTAAAAATATCCCTATAAAAAGTGAAATTTTGAAAATTTTCTTAAACAAATAGTGAAATTACCCTATAAAAATAGTGAAATTTTGAAAATTTCCCTCAAAAAATAGCAAAATTTCGAAAATTTCCATATAAAAATAGTGAAATTTTGAAAATTCCAATATAAAAATAGTGAAATTTTGAAAATTTCCCTAAAAAAAGTAGCAAAATTTCGAAAATTTCCCTATAGAAATAGTGAAATTTTGAAAATTCCCCTACAAAAATAGTGAAATTTTGTCAATTTTCCTATCAAAATAGTGAAATTTTGAAAACTTCCTAATAAAAATAGTAAAATTTTGAAAATTTCGCTATAAAAATAGTGAAATTTTGAAAATATTCGTATAAAAATAGTTCCAATTTTTTAAAAATAGTAAAATTTTAAAAATGTCCCTATAAAAATAGAGAAATATCAAAACTATACAAATATTGAAATTTTGAAATTTTCGCTATAAAAATAGTGAAATTTTGAAAATTTCCCTATAAAATAGTGAAATTTTTAAAATTTCCCTACAAAAATAGTGATATTTTGAAATTTTTCCCATAAAATAGTGAAATGTTGAATATTTCCCTAATAAAATAGTGAAATTTTGAAAATTTTTCTATAAAAACAGTGATATTTTAAAAATTTACCTATAAAAATAGTGAAATTTTGAAAATTTCCCTATAAAAATAGTGAAATTTTGAAAATTTTTCTATTAAAATAGTGAAATTTTAAAAATTTTCGTATAAAAATAGTTCCAATTTTTTAAAAATAGTACAATTTTAAAAATTTCCCTATAAAAATAGGGAAATATCAAAACTATACAAATATTGAAATTTTGAAATTTTCGCTATAAAAATAGTGAAATTTTGAAAATTTCCCTATTAAATAGTGAAATTTTTAAAATTTCCCTACAAAAATAGTGACATTTTGAAAATTTCCCTAATAAAAAAGTAAAATTTTAAAATATCCCTATAAAAAGTGAAATTTTAAAAATTTTCTTAAACAAATAGTGAAATTTCCCTATAAAAATAGTGAAATTTTGAAAATTTCCGTATAAAAATAGTAAAATTTTGAAAATTTCCCTATAAAAATAATGAAATTTTAAAATTTTCTTATAAAAATAGTGAAATTTCGAAAATTTTCCTATAAAAATTGTGAATTATAAAAATATCTTAAATTGATGAATATTTTTTGTCATTAACTGTACCATAGCCCAAAAAAAACCCACGTCAGATTAAAGTTTTTCAACTATAATTTTTCAAAATGGCGAAAGTTTCTTTTACCATAAACTCAATAAGTTTTCGAAATGTTGCAGTATTGAGTTTCCACGATTTATTTCTATTGAATGTCTAGTTTCACTTTATATTTTTCGTTTTTTTTTTTTTTTTTTTCGAAAATATTATAAATTATAATCAATTTATTATAACATTTTACCAATAATAGGAAATTCATGAAAACCAAACGCGACACACGATTAAAGTATTCAACGTAACCAAGAGAAAAATGTGAAAAACAACTTGAAATTAATGCTAATTTATAAGACACGTCAGCAGTTTTTTATTTTACAAATTTTTTTTCGCTTTTTATCGTTATTTTTGAAAATGTAATTTTTGCTGAATCATTTAAACATTTGCTGAGTCCCGATGTTCGTTTTTGAAAAGTCATGAAATTTTGAACAAGTCAAAAAAAACTGTAGTTCGACCGACAGACCGACTTTTCAGCCGGGGTCGTTAGTGACTGATATGAGAAGAACGAGCAAAACTGAATGACTCAAATGTTAATTACTGTCATTTTTCTTTTTTTGCTGCTTTCGTGTATTTCTTGTACTTCTTCTTCTATATTTCGAATAAGGTACACACATACCTCGTACTGCAGAAAGTAGTTTAACGATGGCCACAACCTCAACTGCCATAATTATATAATTATTAATGCTACAGGTAATTAATGGTTAAAAATAAATTTGAACCAAAAAAAAAAAAAAAAAAAAAAACTAAAAAAAGATTTCCTTAATGATTTATTACACAAAAAACGATAATAATAATGCAAACAGACGGACAAATATAATCCCTTAAGGGATGGAAATGTCATTTGTCATGTTTAACATCTAAAAGAAGAAAATTTTTTAAGTTAAATTTTGAAAATTTTCCATACAAAAATGGAGATATTTTAAAATTGTTTCTATAAAAATAGAGAAATTTGAAAATTTTCCTATAAAGATGGTGAAATTTTCTTTTAAAAAATATTAAAGTTTTGAAAATTTTTCTATAAAAATAGTGAAATTTTAAAAATTTCCCTATAATTAAATTTTGAAAATTTCCCTATAAAATAGTGAAATTTTTAAAATTTCCTTATAAAAATAGTGAAATTTTCCCTATAAAAATAGTGAACTTTTCCCTATAAAAATAGTGAAATTTTGAAAATGTTCCTATAAAAATAGTGAAATTTTGAAAATTTCCCTATAAAAATAGTGAAATTTTGAAAATTTCCCTATATAAAATTTTGAAAATTTCCTTATAAAAATAGTGAAATTTTGAAAATTTCCCTACAAAAATAGTGAAATTTTGAATTTTGAAAATTTCCCTATAAAAATAGTGAAATTTTGAAAATTTCCCTATAAAAATAGTGAAATTTTGAAAATTTCCCTATAAAAATAGTGAAATTTTGAAAATTTCCCTATAAAAATAGGGAAATTTTGAAAATTTCCCTTTAAAAATAGTGACATTTTGAAAATTTCCCTATAAAAATAGTAATTTTCAAAATTTCACTATTTTTATACGGAAATTTTCAAAATTTCACTATTTTTATATGGAAATTTTCAAAATTTCACTATTTTTATAGGGAAATTTTCAAAATTTCACTATTTTTATAGGGAAATTTTCAAAATTTCACTATTTTTATAGGGAAATTTTCAAAATTTCACTATTTTTATAGGGAAATTTTCAAATTTTCACTATTTGTATAGGGAAATTTTCAAAATTTCACTATTTGTATAGGGAAATTTTCAAAATTTCACTATTTTTATAAGGAAATTTTCAAAATTTTACTATTTTTATAGGGAAATTTTCAAAATTTCACTATTTTTATAGGGAAATTTTCAAAATTTCACTATTTTTATAGGGAAATTTTCAAAATTTCACTATTTTTATAGGGAAATTTTCAAAATTTCACTATTTTCATAGGGAAATTTTCAAAATTTCACTATTTTTATAGGGAAATTTTCAAAATTTCACTATTTTTATAGGGAAATTTTCAAAATTTCACTATTTTTATAGGGAAATTTTCAAAATTTCACTATTTTTATAGGGAAATTTTCAAAATTTCACTATTTTTATAGGGAAATTTTCAAAATTTCACTTTTTTTATAGGGAAATTTTCAAAATTTCACTTTTTCTATAGGGAAATTTTCAAAATTTCACTATTTTTATAGGGAAATTTTCAAAATTTCACTATTTTTATAGGGAAATTTTCAAAATTTCACTATTTTTATAAAGGAATTTTCAAAATTTCACTATTTTTATAGGGAAATTTTCAAAATTTCACTTTTTTTATAGGGAAATTTTTAAAATTTCACTATTTTTATAAAGGAATTTTCAAAATTTCACTATTTTTATAGGGAAATTTTCAAAATTTCACTATTTTTATAGAGAAATTTTCAAAATTTCACTATTTTTATAGGGAAATTTTCAAAATTTCACTATTTTTATAGGAAAATTTTCAAAATTTCACTATTGTTATAGGGAAATTTTGAAAATTTCACTATTTTTATGGGGGAATTTCACTATTTTTATAGGGAAATTTTCAAAATTTCACTATTTTTATAGGGAAATTTTCAAAATTTCACTATTTTTATAGGGAAATTTTCAAAATTTCACTTTTTTTATAGGGAAATTTTCAAAATTTCACTATTTTTATAGGGAAATTTTCGAAATTTCACTATTTTTATAGGGACATTTTCAAAATTTCACTATTTTTATAGGGAAATTTTCAAAATTTCACTATTTTTATAAAGGAATTTTCAAAATTTCACTATTTTTATAGTGAAATTTTCAAAATTTCACTATTTTTATAGGGAAATTTTCAAAATTTCACTGTTTTTATAGGGAAATTTTCAAAATTTTACTATAATCATAGGGAAATTTTTAAAATTTCACTATTTTTATAGAAATAACAGAAAAAGGAGTATAAGCGAAAACTAATTTTCCCGATTTTGTATGTAACAAAAAAACTAATTAATTTCAATTAAAAATTTTACAAAAATTTCTTACAATATTTCGAATATAATAACCATAAACAATTATTTTTTATCCTTTAACAAAATTGGAATGATTCCTAGACAGACATTCATGCACTCAACCATAATTGCTCGTAGATAGATACAGACATCGTATGAAATATAATTTTACAGACTAAAGGAAACAATAATGACGTTTCATTAAATTTCATTTTATGTAATTTTAAGCTTCAATTAAATTTATTATTATATAAATTTATATAGATATATTTTTGTAAGCTTTGCAAGTAATTGTCTGTATGAATATATTGAAAATAGCAACGTAATGACCTCGTAATAAAAGTAATATTCATTGAACGAAAGACCGACCTAACCAAACCAAAACGATGACCTTTTCAATGACCATTAAAAACAACAACATAAGAGACGTCATAGTCAAGTAGAGGCAAGGGGCAGACATTTGGCTTCTTAAAGCCCTTAAAGGTTAAAGCAACGAATGTGTATGGGAGAGTCGGAAACAAAAGTTGGAGGTTGTTATAATTTCAAGTTATTTTATGTACATTATCTGTATTGAAATAATATGAAATGTTTTGAATATATTAAATTTTATCTTAAATTAATTTCGAAATCTTTTCCATAATTTCCGCCATATTCGTCTTTCCCCCTCCCATTATATAAATAGTTTTCTAACCAAACTTTTTAATTACATTTTGGTCACAGTTTTTGTAATGGATTTGCGGTCTTCTGTATTGGCCGATATTTTAAAATAGAATGTCTAAAACAAAACTATTGTAGTATATGAAAAGTACATAAATCGCTAGAGTTTGAAACCGCAAAAATATCAACGTTTATGTTGTTTCGAAAAAAACCGCAAAAATGTCAGAAGAATGTTGACGTTAAAAAATGGGAAAAATTGTATATAAGAAAACCTCAAAAACCGAGCCAACCAACGCAACTAAGCAGCCATGCTAACCTCAAAAAAGTTTTTTTTTCAAATTTGTGTATACCAGACCCAGATTACAAGTATTAAGGGTAGAGAACGATGAAATTAGTAAGTGACTACCATAAAGAAATTTTGGAAAGTTTTATTGGCGATCAAGCTCAAGTCCATGATATGCTACATTATAGCTTTTTATCTATATTATCGAAAAAGTTCCAACTATGAATTTTAATTCAATTTTTCTTTAATTCAATGTTTTATCTCTTTTCGTTTCTAAGATATAACGTTACCGAATTTTCCCGTTTTTACCCCATAATCGGCTGATTTTCAAAAAATCGTATTTTTATCTAAAGGGTAGGAAAGGGTAAAAACGGGAGAAGTGGTTTTGGTCCAAACGGATTTAATTCAATGTTTTATCACTTTTAGTTGCGATAATATAATTTTACCGATTTTGCCCTTTTTACCACCAAATGGGCTGATTTTCCAAAAATCAATTTTTCTATATATGTGGTAAGAAAGGGTACAAAACGGGAGAAATGACGGTGGAATTGTATGGACGTTTTTTATATATATTATCGAAAAAGTGCCAATTATTTAAATTTCTGGTTCTGGCTCTTTTAGTTTCTGAGATATAACGTTACCGATTATCCCTTAATCTGAGGATTTTTTATCTATGAGGTAAGAAATGGTTAAAACGGGAGAAGTGTCGGTAAAATTGTAAGGGCTTTTTTTATATATATTTTATTATAAAGTGCTATTTGAATTTTTGCTAAAAGCGCAATTTAACATTACCGATTTTTACCCTCTATCGCACAGTGGAGAAAAAGGTATTCGAGGACGAGTATTCGAGCTTAAGTTTAGAATTTGGAGTCTGTAGGCTTATCAGGAAGGGAGCTATATGCTCTTAAAGTAGGGCTCCTCGGGTATTTCAAAAATTAAAAACAATCCAGAAGTAACATTTTTGATCCGATATAAAAGATTTGTATATGTAAGAAAATAGAGAAAATTTTAAAATTTTCTGACAAGTTCTCCTTATAAAAATAGGAAAATTTTCAAAATTTCACTATTTTTGTAGAAAAATTTCAATATTTCATTATTTTTATTAAGAAATGTTCAAAATTTCACTATTTTTATAGCGAAATTTTCAAAATTTCACTATTTTTATAAAGAAATTTTCAAAATTTCACTATTTTTATAAGGAAATTTTCAGGGGAAATTTTCAAAATTTCACTATATTTAAAGGAAAATTTTCAAAATTTCACTATTTTCAAAGGGAAATTTTCAAAATTTCACTATTTTTATAGGAAAATTTTCAAAATTTCACTATTTTTATAGGGAAATAAGTTTTCTAAACTTATTTCCCTATAAAAATAGTTTGGAGTCTGTAGGCTTATCAGGAGGAGAGCTATATGCCCTTAAAGTAGGGCACCTGGGGTATTTCGAAAATTAAAAACGATCCAGAAGTCACATTTTTGATCCGATATAAAATATTTGTATATGTAAGTAATCTGTAATCTATTTATGAGATATTAGACTTCCAAACTTCCGACTTCAACTTTTTGACAACTTAAGCCTAGAATTCTGCTAATATCGTATCTAATTTTTTCCCGATTTTTCAAAAATTGTATTGAAGAATTGATGAAAAATTTTTAGAAGATCAAAAATTATATGTATTTAAGTTAAAATTTTCATTCTTTTTGAGATATAAAAAAAAATTGTTAAGAAACTTATGTGACAGCGCATACAGAAAGGGACCTTCTACACAAAACAAGATGTAGGGACGACCCTATGAGATGTGTCGCTTTCACATAAGACCAATACCAATACGCTCAGTGATGGTATACCAAAGATGCACGTATATAAATCTTTAAAATGGCTCTCCTGAACAAAATCCTTAGTATTTATAATTTTTGAAAAGGGAACTTGATAAGGAAAACTGTGGAACTATGGTCTCAAAGTCTTGAAGCTTAAGCCTCTCAAAAATTGTTTTTGGGGATTTTCAAAAAAATTTTTGGGAATTGTCGGATTCTTTTTGACATTTTTTTTTTTTTAATTTTTGCTTGAAAGAATTTTGTACAAAATTAGCCAAAATCACTAAGCACGATTAAAAAGGTATTCGGTCGATACAAGGAAGGATTTTAAATTCAAAGACACAAAGGGTCAGTCTTATTTCGGCCAGTTCTGTTGGATAATCGTCTCCATTAGTTGTTTCCGAATTAGAATAAAAGCTCTATACTTTTATGGGACTTTTCAAAACGACCATGTGGCTAATCAATAGATGGAAGTGCAATATCTTTATATTATAGAGTCTCTGCTTGAACCTTTTCTATTTACTAATACAGATTTTCTTTCAATGCTTATTCTCTTCCCTATACCGTTTAATGGCATTTAAACCAGTTCGAGGGTCAATGTTTTGCTACTTTTTTAAAGTTCATGACGTTTTTTTCTTTGAAAAGCTTTTGTTAATTTTTTTCCGTATCTTTTTTGAAAATTAATAAGTTTTACTTCATGGAAACTTCAGAAAGTTTTGTAAAACTTACAAAAGCCATGACAAATTAATATTACCCATTGTAAAGGTTACAACAAAGCCAGATAGTGATTTGAAAACATTTTGAAATAACTCAATGTTGACCTTTAGCAAAAATCTAAGTTCATTGCATAGAAACCTTAGAACACGTGCACACAAAGACTTGAAACTAACCATTTAATTAAAGAAACACACCTTTAGAAAAGGAAAAAGATGGGTTCAATGATAAAAAAAAAGTAACGAAGGGGAAGAAAAGATCTTATTATACAAAGAGCACGTTCTAGATCCTAAGATCAACAAGAAAAAAGTTTTTTCTGCGATTAAATTGTAAAACATTATTAAAGAATTTGCTATACATTTTCTAAGTTTAAAAGATTGAGAAAAAAAGATGTGGTCATGCCCTGTTAATTCTTGTAAATTATTCCAGATACAAAGAAAAAAAACACAGTTTGGTCACCTCAACTGGTATCTAAAGTCATATTTCATCACCGGGAAATAACCACAAACTAATAAATGTAAAAAATCATGAATACATGAAGAGAAAAAAAAACTAAGTTTTTAATTGGAACATAGTAACGTTTTTTGCCTTTTTGAAAATCAGGTGGTTCTTTTTAAGGGATTTCATGGATTAATTTTAGTCGGGTCGTTTTTGGTTTTCTTTTCTGAGGGTTTTAATATTCATTTGAAGCCTTCAGTTACGAGAAGATTGAAATTGTTTATTTATAAAGTTTATTTGTTTAGTTTTATTTAAAATAAGTAAATATTTACTTTACTTTGTTTGAACGGAGCAGTTGGGTCATTTCAAAAACATAGACATTCCCCATCAATGTTTATTTTTATAAAGAGAAAAAAAAGTGAAATTTTTGATAAACATTGTTGTCACATTTCAGTTTCGAAATTGGATTTTGAAATTGTACAATAATAAATTGTATTTCTGGTCTCAAATAGAGTTTTTAGATAATTTAGTTATATTGAAGAAAATTCTTCAATATTACTAAATTATAAATAAAAATATTTTACCTTCCGCTTCACACTTTTCGGTGTAAAATTTTAGAACAGAGTTGGAACAGAATTAGAACAGAACTAGAACAGAATTAGAACAGAACTAGAACAGAACTATAACAGAACTAGAACAGAACTAGAACAGAACTAGAACAGAACTAGAACAGAACTAGAACAGAACTAGAACAGAACTAGAACAGAACTAGAACAGAACTAGAACAGAACTAGAACAGAACTAGAACAGAACTAGAACAGAACTAGAACAGAACTAGAACAGAACTAGAATAGAACTAGAACAGAACTAGAACAGAACTAGAACAGAACTAGAACAGAACTAGAACAGAACTAGAACAGAACTAGAACAGAACTAGAACAGAACTAGAACAGAACTAGAACAGAACTAGAACAGAACTAGAACAGAACTAGAACAGAACTAGAACAGAACTAGAACAGAACTAGAACAGAACTAGAACAGAACTAGAACAGAACTAGAACAGAACTAGAACAGAACTAGAACAGAACTAGAACAGAACTAGAACAGAACTAGAACAGAACTAGAACAGAACTAGAACAGAACTAGAACAGAACTAGAACAGAACTAGAACAGAACTAGAACAGAACTAGAACAGAACTAGAACAGAACTAGAACAGAACTAGAACAGAACTAGAACAGAACTAGAACAGAACTAGAACAGAACTAGAACAGAACTAGAACAGAACTAGAACAGAACTAGAACAGAACTAGAACAGAACTAGAACAGAACTAGAACAGAACTAGAACAGAACTAGAACAGAACTAGAACAGAACTAGAACAGAACTAGAACAGAACTAGAACAGAACTAGAACAGAACTAGAACAGAACTAGAACAGAACTAGAACAGAACTAGAACAGAACTAGAACAGAACTAGAACAGAACTAGAACAGAACTAGAACAGAACTAGAACAGAACTAGAACAGAACTAGAACAGAACTAGAACAGAACTAGAACAGAACTAGAACAGAACTAGAACAGAACTAGAACAGAACTAGAACAGAACTAGAACAGAACTAGAACAGAACTAGAACAGAACTAGAACAGAACTAGAACAGAACTAGAACAGAACTAGAACAGAACTAGAACAGAACTTGAACAGAACTTGAACAGAACTAGAACAGAACTAGAACAGAACTAGAACAGAACTAGAACAGAACTAGAACAGAACTAGAACAGAACTAGAACAGAACTAGAACAGAACTAGAACAGAACTAGAACAGAACTAGAACAGAACTAGAACAGAACTAGAACAGAACTAGAACAGAACTAGAACAGAACTAGAACAGAACTTGAACAGAACTTGAACAGAACTAGAACAGAACTAGAACAGAACTAGAACAGAACTAGAACAGAACTAGAACAGAACTAGAACAGAACTAGAACAGAACTAGAACAGAACTAGAACAGAACTAGAACAGAACTAGAAAATAATTTTATTAATTGATTTTAAATTAACTAAACATTTTAGTTAATTTGAATAATTTTTGTTAATTTGACTAATTTTAGTTGATTTGACTAATTTTAGTTGATTTGACTAATTTTAGTTGATTTGACTAATTTCAGTTAATTTGACTAATTTTAGTTAATTTAACTAATTTTGTTAATTTGACTATTTTTAGTAAATTTGACTAATTTCAGTTAATTTGACTAATTTTAATTAATTCTACTAATTGTGGTAAATTTAGCTAATGTTTGTCAATTTGAATAATTTTAGTTAATTTAACTTATTTTAATTAATTTAACTAATTTTAGTCAATTTGTCTAATTTTAGTCAATTTGTCCAATTTTAGTCAATTTGTCCAATTTTAGTCAATTTGTCCAATTTTAGTCAATTTGACTTATTTTAGTTAATTTGGCAAATTTTCGTTTGAGTCTGGCTTATTTTGTCTCAGGTTTAACTAAAAATTTTAGTTAATTTGGAAAATTTTAGTTAATTGACATAATCTTAGTAAATTTACAAATTTTAGTTAAATATTTTGATTATGAAATCAAAATATAGTTAAAGAAAAGTTTGGTTTTCGACTTAAATTTTAGAAAACTACTTTTCATGCTATCCTTAACAAAATAAGTTATATTGAAGAAATTTCTTCAATTTAACAAAAAAAAATTTCCCAAATTTTAATTTAAACAAAAAATTTTTTTAATAATTTAAATATAATTAGAAGTTTTATTATTATAAAGGAATTGTATATCAAAAATGATTCGATACCTTTTATAAAAATTATTTTAGGTTAGATAATAAGGACAGAATTTGCGGATTATCGATATCGTTAGTTTTGTGAATATTATAAAAATATTTCTGAATAAAACACCAGACCAAGCCTGATTCTAGGGGATAGTCCAAATTAAAAATAAGTAAAATTTTAAAACATAAATCTATGGCATCCAAAATGCATTGCATTTCATATTTTATACCCTCACAGTAGACAACTATGCCGTTGGGTTCCAGTATTGAACCGGCCACAAATATAATGGGCTGTTTATGCGAGCTGGCAAATTTGGTAAGCCATTCTTCTTTGCAGGCCTCCAAGGAGGTGCCACAGATAACGAATGAATTCTGCGAGTCTCTCATGGAATATTTGGTGCAGACTTTCTTGCCATTTTCAAAAGTATAAACCGATTTATAGGGTATCAGAATAGTGTGAACCAGATAAAATATAGCTAAGCTGCGGCCATCTGAAAAGATTTAAGAAAATGGTTTTTTATTTAGAAATAATTGGGTATTTTTATATTTAAACTTACTTTTGCTGATATTTTCCATTTTTTGCATAGTCTGAAATAAAGTTTTACTTGTGGGATCTTTAATGCGTTCTTGAAAGATAGAATCAATTTTTGTACTGAACTTTTCAAAGTTCTCATGAATTTTGCTGGCCTTTGGAAATAAATGTTTAAAGTCCATATCGATCTAGAAAAATATACATTTTTAGGGTTTCCTTAAGGATTTTGAGGCGTAAACTAGTTCGGTTCTTTTTTATTTGATTTCTGTTTCAATAATTACAGACATGTGGGGTATTATTGGGCTTAATAGGCAACATTTTAGTAAATTAGTTATATTGAAGAAATTTCGTAACTTTTACTAGAATTTTTTTCTGTTATTTTAAATAATAGTTTAAGAAATTAGTTATATTGAAGAATCTTCTTCAGTTTTAACTAAAAAAGGCTTTCCAAATTGCAATTTTATAAATTTAGAAATATTTCGAAAATTTTATTAAATTTTAAGTCACATTTTCTTAAGTAAATTTGTTATATTAAAGAAATTTCTTCAATATGACTAAAACATTGTTAAATTGAAGAAATTTCGTAACTTTTACTCGAACAGTACTCGAATTTTTTTCTTTTATTTTAAATAATAGTTTAAGAAATTAGTTATATTGAAGAATCTTCTTTAGTTTTAACTAAAAAAGGCTTTCCAAATTGCAATTTTATAAATTTATAGATATTTCGAAAATTTTATTAAATTTAATGTCACACTTTCTTAAGTAAATTTGTTATTTTGAATAAATTTCTTCAATATGACTAAAACATTATAATATTGAAGAAGTTTCGTAACTTTTACCCGAATAGTACTCGAATGTTTTTCTTTTATTTTAAATATTAGTTTAAGAAATTAGTTATATTAAAGAATCTTCTTCAGTTTTAACTAAAAAAGGCTTTCCAATTTGCATTTTTATGAATTTAAAAATATTTCGAAAATTTCATTAAATTTAATGTCATACCTTCTTAAGTAAATATGTTATATTAAAGAAATTTCTTCAATATGACTAAAACTTTGTTAAGCTCAAGAACCGAACTAATTTATACTCCTCCCTTCGTTGAAGCACGCACCAACTTAAAACCCAAAGGTTTTTTGTAGGGAGTCCATTTGTTTAAGATCTCATCTAGAGGATTCCCATTAGCTATTTCATTTAGACGATAGTTTTTGGTGGCATCCCAATGTTTTTCAATATCTGACCACGGACAGTTGCCTTGCAGTAAAGCCTCTATGCTTTCATCAATATTTTCTTCGGGTGGTGCTACTTTATAGGTTTCCTTATTCATGGCAGTCGAAATTTTACTGCAATACTTTCTTTTGGGTAAAATACCGCCATGCTTAAGTTTGCGCAAAACATTGAAAAATTTATCGTAGAGTTTACCCTGAGGCTTCTTGCCCATGTTTTTCAGAAAGTAAAAAGCCTAGAAGAGATAAAAATTTTAAGAGTTTTATCCTAAATCTTTCTTTTATAATCTCACCATAGATTCGTTTGGAAAAATTTTGACAATATCTCCCGATATTTTCTCAGCCAAACCAACCGACATTCTTATGTCGTTTTGTATTAAATGATTTATAATGATCTCGACTATGACGGCACGTGATCCATCATTTAGTTTGGAATGTCTTTTGAAATAGTCTAAAACTGAACGGCCCTGTAATGAGGATTGCATTATTTGTGAGACATCGACCGCAATAGTTTCACCCGATGGCATAGAAACACTAATGCCTGATTCGACAGTAGGATCCCAAGCATTAGGAGGCTCATATGTATTAACAATAGGTTTATTTGTTTGTTCTGGAGAGGTACCGACATCAACAGTTTTGGGTTGAAAGCTTTTTTGCCATGTCTGAAGGCAATTTTCAAATTTAATTTGAATACCCATTTTTATATTCCATTTTTTGGCAAGTTGTTTTAGATGTTGGGCTGTCATTAGCTTCAAAGTTTCGACATCGATACCCTCATCTGTGAATACATAGGTGAGGGTAGGGTTATACATACAATTACAAAATAGGCTTTTATGATCGCAGAATTTTATTCCAATTGAAAAGGTTTTAGTTTAGTCATCGATTGAGTTTCAGGTTTATTTCCTAGTCCAATATTGCGTTTAGTTCTGGAGTCACTTCTAATTTTTGTTTTAGGTTTATTTCTAGGTATAGTTCCAGATTTATGTCCCTATTACCGTTCTCAACTCAACTCAGTTTGGTCGACAGGCAACTTTCACTCAACTTAACGTTTTTTAGTTCAGCAATATCAAAAAAATAATTTGGTTGAGTGAAAGTTGGGTTGACTAGAAGCCGACTAAACTGAGTTGAGTTGAGAACGGCAATATGGCATGAATATTGCAGTTCTCAACTCAGTTTGGTTGTCTGCCAGTCCACCCAACTTTCACTTAAGCAAATTATTTTTTGATATTGCGGAACTTAGCGTTTTTAGTACCGCAATATAAAATAATAATTTGGTTGAGTGAAAGTAGGGTCGACTGGAAGACGACGAAACTGAGTTGAGTTGAGAACGGTAATAGGGGCATCAGTTTAGTCGTCTGCCACTCAACCAAATAATTTTCTAGTTCGGTTCAAAATTTATTTTTAGGTTCATTTCCTAGTCCAATTCTGGTTTCAGTTTTAGAATCACTTTTAATTTCTGTTTAAGGTTCACTTCTAGGTTTAGTTCCAGATTCAGTTTTATACTAAATTCTATGTTTAGCTCTAGGTTTAATGCTAGGTCCAGTTTTAAATTTAGTTGTTTATTTCTAAATTCTGCTCAAAATTTAGTTCTAGGTTCAGTTGCACTTCCAGTACTAGATTCAGTTCTAGGTTTATATCTAGCTTCACTTCTCCCTATTCAGTTTCAGTTCGCATTAGTTAAATTCTTAGTTCAATTCTAGCTTCTAGGTGGTAGCACAGGATCAGTGCTTGGTTTAAGTTTAAAATAAATTCTAGATTCAAATCTTTGTTCAGTTCCGAGTGTTCTCTTAGTTCACTTGTAATTTCTGTTCTAGGTTCAGTTCTAAGTTTTGTTAAAGTTTAGTTGCAGGTTCCGCACTAAATATAAAGTTCAGTTCTAGGTCAAATTTTTGAGTTCTAGGTTCAATTCTAAAATCGGGGAATAGCCTAAACCCTTCTATGTTCAGTTTCGAATGCTCTGCTATAAGTTCAGTTGTAACTTTGGTTACAGGTTCAGTTCTAGATTCAATTATAGATGAGTTGTAACAAAGACTATAATATAAAGATGTACTTCCATACATCGATTTGCCGTATGGTATTTTCGATAAGTCCCTTCGGTCTTTTCAAATAGTCCCATTCGGAAACAACTAATGGAGACGATTAACCAACCAGCCAAGGCTAAGGCTAAGAAAGCTCTAGGTTACGTTCTAAATATAAAGTTTAGTTCTAGGTAAAATTTTCCGTACGATTTTAGCTTTAGTTCTGGATTCCAAAAAAAAAAAAAAAATAAACCTTAAGATGAAAACTTGTTCGTCCGACATTCCAGGTCTTGAAACTTTAAATGGTAATCGATTTCGGGCTTGAAGCAAAAACAGCTTTGATCGGACTGTGTGTTCTTCGAACGAGGTTCCATGTAAAGTTCTTGATTGTTTAGTAGACTTAGTTCCAAGGTGAGTTCTAGGTTTAGTTCAGTCTTGGGTTAAAAAAAATTTGTCGTTCTTGTTAAATCGATTTCGTTAAACTTAACGAAATTTCCTAAAATTTACAAAATTTCCCAAAATTTACGAAGTTTCCTAAAATTTATGAAATTTCTTTAAATTTAAGAAATTTCCTAAAATTTACGAAATTTCCTAAAATTTACGAAATTTCCTAAAATTTACGAAATTTCCTAAAATTTATGAAATTTCCTAAAATTTACGAAATTTCCTAAAATTTAAGAAATTTCTTAGATTTTTTTTTATTTACGAAATTTTTTATATTTAACGAAATTTCATTAAATTTACAAAATTTCTTATAATTAACGAAATTTCTTAAATTTTACGAAAATTTGTAAAATTAACAAAATCTATAAAATTTTTAAAATAAAAAAAAAAAACTTTTCCTAAAGTTAAAGAAATTTCCTAAAATTAAAAAATTTCCTAAAATTAAAAAAAATTTCCTAAAATTAAAAAAATTTCCTAAAATTAAAAAAATTTCCTAAAATTAAAGAAATTTCCTAAAATTAAAGAAATTTCGTAAAATTAAAAAAATTTCCTAAAATTAAAGAAATTTCCTATTATTAAAAAAATTTCCTAAAATTAAACAAATTTCCTAAAATTAAAGAAATTTCCTAATATTAAAAAAATTTCGTAAAATTAAAAATATTTCCTAAAATTAAAAAAATTTCCTAAAATTAAAAAAATTTCCTAAAATTAAATAAATTTCCTAAAATTAAACAAATTTCCTAAAATTAAAGAAATTTCCTAAAATTAAACAAATTTCGTAAAATTAAAAAAATTTCCTAAAACTAAAGAAATTTCCTATAATTAAAGAAATTTCCTTAAATTAAAGAAATTTTTTTAATTTTAGCTGAGTTTAGTTTAGTTTTGGTTTAAAAAAATTTGTTAAATCGATTTCGGACAAGACGACCTAAAAAATGGTTATTTGGAATCCTAGTTTCGAAACTGCTTAGATCGGAATGTATGTATCTTCCGACAGGGTTTCAAAATTTCAGTTTTAGATTCTGTTATGGACTCAGTTCCAAGTTTACAAGTTATGTACGAAAATTTTACTGTTTTGTTCCATGTTAAGTTCAAAGTTTAGATCTAGGTCCTGATATTAGTTCGGTCCTAGATTCAGTTCAAAGTTTGTAATTTCGAGTTAAATCGATTTTGAACCAGGAAACCACAAAATCCCAATTTGGAATTCCCCAACCTCTTCAATCGGAATGTGCGCATCTGCGAACACAGTGGACCTCGACTAAATATTCTTTTTAATAAATTGTATAATTACCATAAAACACAGGAAATAGGCTTTCGAACTTCCATTTTTTCAGTAGTTTCCGCAGTCGTGTTATTGCTGCTGGTCTCATGCCATACATTTCATATATATCAAAATTTTCTTCTTCTGGACATTTGTCATTGTTTCTTGTTGGTCTCGATGGCCTTTCATTTTTATCCGATTGATAATCCTCGTCATATTCGGGTTCATTTTTAACAATTTGATAGTCGTTGTTATCGTTATGATAATCGTCCATATGAAGAATACAAGAGTCATCATCATTTGTCTCGGTGACGACGCGAGTTTCACAAGACTATAAATTTGTAAAATACGAAGAAAAAAACACGCCCGAAAATTAACGCACGAAATTTTTTATATATTTTTTTTTGTTTTAATTTTACAACATAAAATTTAAATATTTAGTTTACAATAACGAAAAATATTATTTTAACGAAATTTCTTAAAACTAGCGAAAAACAAAAATTTCTTAAAAGGAAAGAAATTTCTTAAACTAACAAAATTTCTTAAAATAAATGAAATTTCTTAAAATGAATGAAATTTCTTAAAATAAAAGAAATTTCTTAAAATGAAACAAATTTCTCAAAAGTAATGAAATTTCTTTATATTTACGAAATATTTTAGAATTAACAAAATTTTACAAAAATTTACGAAATTTTTTAGAATAAAAAATATTTCTGAAAATTTACGGATTTTATAAAATTTTAACGAATTTTATTAAAATTAAGAAAATTTCTTAAAATTAACGAAATTTCCTAACATTTACGAAATTTCTTTAATTTTTTTTTTATTTACAAAATTTTGTAAAAATTAACGGAATTTTTGTAGTTAACAAAATTTCCTAAAATTAACGAAATTTCGTTAAACTAAAAAAATTTCCTACAATTAAAAAAATTTCGTTAAATTAACAAAATTTCCTAAAATTAAAAAAATTTCCTAAAATTAAAGAAATTTCCTTAAATTAAAAAAATTTCCTAAAATTAAAGAAATTTCCTTAAATTAAAAAAATTTCCTAAAATTAAAAAAATTTCCTAAAATTAAAAAAATTTCCCAAAATTAAAGAAATTTCCTAAAATAAAAAAAAAATCCTAAAATTAAAATAATTTCCTAAAACTAAAGAAATTTCCTAAAACTAAAAAAATTTCCTAAAATTGAAGAAATTTCCTATAATTAAAGAAATTTCCTAAAATTAAAGAAATTTCCTAACATTAAAAAAATTTCCTTTATAAAAAAAATTTCGTAAAATTTAAGAAATTTCGTAATATTAAAAAAATTTCCTAAAATTAAAGAAATTTCCTAAAATTAAAGAAATTTCTTAAAATTACAAAATTTACTAAAATTAAAGAAATTAAAGAAATTTCTTAAAATTAAAAAAATTTCCTAAAATTAAAAAAATTCATAAAATTAAATAAATTTCCTAAAATTAAAGAAATTTCCTACAATTAAAGAAATTTCCTACAATTAAAAAAAATTCCTAAAATTAAATAAATTTCTTAAAATTAAAAAAATTTCATAAAATTAAAAAAATTACTAAAATTAAATAAATTTCCTAAAATTAAAGAAATTTCCTAAAATTAAAAGAATTTCCTAAAATTAAAGAAATTTCCTAAAATTAAAGAAATTTCCTAAAATTAAAGAAATTTCCTAAAATTAAAGAAATTTCCTAAAATTAAAGAAATTTCCTAAAATTAAAGAAATTTCCTAAAATTAAAGAAATTTCCTAAAATTAAAAACAATATCCAAATAAAATTAAAGAAAATTCCCTAAAATTAAAAATTTCTTAAAATTAACGAAAATTTCCTAAAATTAAAAAAATTTCCTAAAATTAAAGTAATTTTCTAATATTAAAAAAATTTCCTAAAATTAAAGAAATTTCCTAAAATTAAAAAAATTTCCTAAATTAAAAAAATTTTCTAATATTAAAGAAATTTCCTAAAATTAAAGAAATTTCCTAAACTTAACGAAATTTCCTAAAATTAAAAACAATATCCTAATAAAATTAAAAAAAAATTCCCTAAAATTAAAAAAAAATTCCCTAAAATTAAAAAATTTCTAAAATTAACGAAAATTTCCTAAAATTAAAAAAATTTCCTAAAATTAAAGAAATTTCCTAAAATTAAAAAAATTTCCTAAAATTAAAGAAATTTCCTAAAATTAAAAAAATTTCCTAAAATTAAAGAAATTTCCTAAAATTAAAAAAATTTCTAAAATTAAAAAAATTTCCTAAAATTAAAAAAATTTCCTAAAATTTAAAAAATTTCCTACAATAAAAAAATTTCCTAAAATTAAAAAAAAATCCTAAAATTAAAGAAGTTTCCTAAAATTAAAAAAAATTTCTAAAATTAAAGAAATTTACTAAAATTAAAGAAATTTCCTAAAATTAAACCCATTTCGTAAGATTAACGAAATTTCCTAATATTAACGAAATTTCATAAAATTAAAGAAATTTCCTAGAATCAAAGAAATTTCCTTAAATTAACAAAATTTCGTAAAATTAAAGAAATTTCCTAAAATTAACAAAATGTCTTAAAATTACAAAATTTACTTAAATTAAAAAAATTAAAGAAATTTCCTAAAATTAAAATAATTCCTAAAATTAAATAAAATTCTTAAAATTAAAAAAATTTCCTAAAATTAAAAAATTCCTAAAATTAAATAAATTTCCTATAATTAAAGAAATTTTCTAAAATTAAAAGAATTTCCTAAGATAAAAAAATTCCTAAAATTAAAGAAATTTCCAAAAATTAAAAAAATTTCCTAAAATTAAAAAAATTTCCTAAATTAAAAAAATTTTCTAATATTAAAGAAATTTCCTAAAATTAAAGAAATTTCCTAAACTTAACGAAATTTCCTAAAATTACCGAAATTTTCTAAAATTAAAAACAATATCCTAATAAAATTAAAAAAAAATTCCCTAAAATTAAAAAATTTCTAAAATTAACGAAAATTTCCTAAAATTAAAAAAATTTCCTAAAATTAAAGAAATTTCCTAAAATTAAAAAAATTTCCTAAAATTAAAGAAATTTCCTAGAATTAAAAAAATTTCCTAAAATTAAAGAAATTTCCTAAAATTAAAAAATTTTTTAAAATTAAAAAAATTTCCTAAAATTAAAAAAATTTCCTAAAATTTAAAAAATTTCCTACAATAAAAAAATTTCCTAAAATTAAAAAAAATTCCTAAAATTAAAGAAGTTTCCTAAAATTAAAGAAGTTTCCTAAAATTAAAAAAAAATTCTGAAATTAAAGAAATTTACTAAAATTAAAGAAATTTCCTAAAATTAAACCCATTTCGTAAGATTAACGAAATTTCCTAAAATTAACGAAATTTCGTAAAATTAAAAAAATTCCATAAAATTAAAGGAATTTCCCAAATAAAAAGGAATTTTGTAAATTAACGAGATTTCCTAAAATTAAAATTTCCTTAAAAAAATTTTCAAAAATTAAAGAAATTTCTTAAAATCAACAAATTTTCCTAAAATTAACAAAATTTCCTAAAATTAACGAATTTTTCTAAAATTAACGAAATTTCCTAACATTAACGAAATTTCTTAGAAATACAAAATTTTATAAACAAAAATACTGTTAATTTAACGAAAACTGTAGATTTGATTAAATTTACAGTGGACTTAAGTCCATTTCATTGTATTTTTCCAATATTTTCTGTCTCATTGTACATATTTCCTTTATAGAGATAATCTTTTTGGCACATGAACTTGTTTTTATTCCAAACAAACAAAGAACGATATTAAATATTTCTTTGGGAATTGAACCAAAAGTCAATGACCTCAATAATGAACCTTTTGTGAAATAACACGGATTATATATATATAAAATATAAGGAAAGGAAACTCCCTAGTGGTTTTAATATTTTAACATTAAAATTGTATTCTATAAAGTTTTTTTTAAGATATGGGAAAAAGTAGTAATTTTTAAAAAACATTTTTTAATCCGTCTAAAGCTTATGTAGGGTATTTCTAGGTTATTTAATCTTTTTAAAGTTTTTTTTTTTATAGTCAAGAGATAAGTGTACTGAGGCGAGACGCTTTACGCTTCACTTACTTTGTCCAAACCAACTGACTCTTAGACGACATTTCAAAATTGCACAATGGGAAAAGTTTTGAGCAAAAATTTTGACGCATTTTGTTCTATAGCAAATTTTATTTATTTTACATCGACGGCGTGTTATTGCTGTAGGCTTACTACAGAAATTGATGATGCCGTGTCCGGGGATCGAACCCAGACTCAATGTGATATGTTATGCTTAGTAGCCGACGTGCTAACGAACAAAGCTACAGCACATCCGAAGTAAGACAGTCCTATAACTGCATTCCAGGAGACGTGTCGGAAATAATAATGATCGGAAATAATAATGATCGGCCTACTGGTCTATTTTTATACCGAACATATCAGATCCTCTATCCGAACAGTAAACGACTATCACTTCTTCGATAAACAATCCCTTCATTCAATTTTAGTTTCAAAATTTCTGCCAAATTTCTAAAATTCTTCGACAATAATACTTTTAATTTCAAAATTTCCAAAATAGAACATGATGACTTCTAATTAACAAAGTCACAATGGATTTTCGATAAATTACTTCAATTGTTTTCATTTGTAGCCCAAAATGTACTTAAAATAATTAAGGCCGCACCTAAAGCCATCCCAACATAATTACAAAAGAAATACGCATACACACACACACACACAAATGTAATTTTACACACATATGGTCAAATATTGTAATACACATGCATTTAACATTTAATTACACGTGCATTTGGGTTTTGTGTAATTCCCTTAAAGCCCTTTAAAAACAGGCCTTGGAATTATAATATAATTCGATTGTTCTTAATCGGATTATGAATTTGTATATAAGTATGATGTTGTGTACTTAATCTGACGACTACTACTCTACATATGTACATACATACATACATACCTTACCTTATATTTGTATATGAAAATGTATACGTGTATAGTTTTACAAGTTTTTTTATACAGATACACACTACATACACAATGGGGCAGATTGAACAGTTTTAAGAAATAAATCAGACACTTCTTAAAGGTCCGATAAAAAAAAAATATGTAAAGCAGTGATGCCAGTACAATAACAACAAAAACTCCTACCACAAGAGACGGGCATCACTGATGCATAGCCAAAGATTAGTCAAGTTTAAGTTTGAAGCGATTTTCAACACAATACAAGAGCTGTATTATAGGGTGTCAAAGTAGATAGTTCTCCGCAGACATAGGACGTCATATGCCCCTTTCCGTAAACTGTCATAGTTTTCCTTTCGAAATGCCTTAAAGATCTTGGTCTTTTGGTTCAAAATTTCAAAAATTTCTTTAACATATTTTATATAAAATATAAAATATAGAATCAATTATATCTTAAACGATGTACACATGATAACGATGTTATCCGGTAATCTACCAAAATTTTCCAACAACTTTCAAAAATATCTCAAAGAAAAATAGAGATTTCATTAAAAGTTAAAAAATAAAAAATAATCGAAAAAAACTAAGGGCGGGTCAAAAAGTCCGTGACATTTTTCGCCTCTTATTTGGAGAATTAAATTTTCTCCTACCTAGAGTCAACTGTCAGATGAATCCTGCCTAAATTTGAACAATCTGCGCCATTCTGACTGTCTTTGGCAGCCGTTAATAGCAAAATATGGAAGAAAGTAAATTTCGTATGTTTATTAACCCTCAGCGACTGACGTGTAGTCTAGCAGACTACACGGAATTCAATTTGCTCAGGCCAAGAGTCAACTGTCAGATGTAACCTGCCTAAATTTAAACAATCTGCGTCATTCAGTTTGTCTTTGGCCGCCGTTGATAGCAAAATATGGAAGAAAGTCAATTTCGTATGTTCATTAACCCTCAGCAACTGACGTGTAGTCTAGCAGACACTAACAAAGTCAAAGTTTTAGACAGAAATTTAATAAATTAAAAAACTATCTATTATAAATAAAAAAAGTCGGATCTTGGAAGATACAAGCCATGGAAATGTTGTCTGGAAGTCTACCACGTCCTAAGAATTGTAAAAACTATATCATGTCAGTCGCAAATTGTTAATCATAATTACTCAAAACAAGGCTATGCTTGATACATAATATGGAGACCCTGTACCATCCATCTCAATGGTAAAGAAGTGGTTTCTAAATTTCAAAGTGGTCGTACCAGCACGAAAAACGCCGAACATTCTGGACTCCCAGTTGTGGTCTCGACATCCGAAATGATTGCATGGTTTAATGTGCAAAAGAGTTAAGCTCTCCATAATCTTACATAGTCGAAAATTACTTATTGTTGTTGTTGTAATTACGATATTATCGGTAATAACGTAGAAGTGGCAGTCCCTAGGTGGATACGAAGAACGGAAACGGAAAGAAAATTGCTGGACCGCTATTTGACCAAGGAGATTTATTTTATGAGGATTTGAAAGAATATTTTTTGGCATAGTTACTCGTACTCTTTCAAGTTCGAGTAGTGGGTGATTGCTATCAGATAAATTTTCAAGATAAATTTTGTACTGCAGAAGCTTTAACTACCTCGGGAGCGGTAAGAACTTTAGTATGGAACCGTTGCTATTAGAGAATCATTTCGCGGCTCAGTACTTTAGCGTACGAAGTTTTTTCTTTTGAAAGAAAATACCAAAAGAACTCATTGAGCTAAACCCAATGTTCTTAAACTCACCCGGGGAAAACTAGTCCCTAGAGGGCGCGTCCTCGGGTGGCGGATATCGGAATGCCCTCTCATGGGTAGGGAACCAGCCACATAAATAGGTCGCGAGGAAGTCCATGCGTGGGTGGTAAGGGAAAAAATCAAATATCCCTCGCGGATAAACAAAAATCAAAACAAAATTAAGTCTGACAAGTAAACCAGAGATAGTTTCAGGGTTAGACGGGACACAGTAGGCAGGGACGATCTAGACGAACAGAAGCTTAGTAACGTAAATGACAGCCTTCTCCAACAGGAGAGGCTTCTATTTACGGACTTAATGGAAATGGATGGGCTTTTGGATGATCTAGATTCATAGAGCCACACAGATGCTAGCGGATGTCTCCACTTAGTAGGAGTATGACATCACCATTATCTTTAGCTCCGGCCGGTCTCAATCGGGTTTCTTCCCGCAAGATCTTGGACAGAGCGGCCCGACTCCAACTTCTCCACCGAAGCTATCCAGACCTCAGCGGTTATCTCGCTGGACTCCGACTCAGAGAGTGTGATCACTGTGATCTCAACTACGGGTCAAGTCAAAGCTGGACCACCTCCGAGATCTTTGGCTTTTGTGGAGAAAGTGAGGCAGATCGACCTGATTCCAGCAACCTCTAGGTCAGATCAGCCTAACTCTACCTCAACCACCGACGCCACTCAGATCTTAGCGGCTATCGCGCTGAACTCTGGTTCGGAGAGTGCGATCGATGAGATCCCGATGGGCTTGTGGATGATCTAGACTCATCTCATATAACTGGAGCCACTCAGATACTGGCGAACGTCTCGGAGCATAAGATCACCATCAGATTCCCCCCGCAAGATCTTCGGCTCTAATGGTTGAGTCGAGTCAGACAGATCGGTCCGACTATCCAGACCTCAACGGTTATCTCGCTGGACTCCGACTCGGAGAGTGTGATCACTGTGATCTCAACTCCGGGTCAAGTCAAGCTGGATCCACTCCGAGATCTCTGGCTTTTGTGGAGAAGGTGAGCCGAGTCGACCAGATTCCGGCAACCTCTAGGTCAGATTAGCCTAACTCTACCTCCACCACCGACGCCACTCAGATCTTAGCGGCTATCGCGCTGAACTCTGGTTCGGAGAGTGCGATAGATGTGATCTGGACCCCGGAGATCTCTGTTCTCATTTGTGAGTAAGAGTCAGACTGGGATGACTCCGGGGACAGTTAGTTTGGCAGAACGCTGTGGTGGCTGCCAACAGAAGCAAAATACTTGCCAACCTAAATTCGACAAGGCAAAGAGCGGCACGAGGAGCTCATTGCCCTATCTCAAAAAGGTGGCTGATAAGAATCCTTGGACGCTTGATGTGAACAAGAGGAGGAAGCTCAAGAAGTATAGGCAGAGCGTTGCTAAATTCGAAAGAATTTACGGCTCGACCAAGGACAACCTGGGCATCTCCTTCCTCCAGCTTTATAATGCGAGGAGAAGCTTGTAGCTCTACAGCGCCCGTTAAGGACTCTGCAGAGAAATCAGTGGAAGCTGGTAACTCGACAGCGCCTATTAAGGGTTCTGTGAGTAAATCCTTGGAAGCTGGTGGCTCTACAGCATCCAATAAGACCCTGTAGCGAAATCAGCGGATTCTCACAAATTGGCAAGCACGGAGCCTGTTACCAACACACCCAAGTTAACCTAACCTAAGGCCATAGAAAGCTGGTTACTGTAAGGTTCCTTCTAGCGTTTGTTATTCAAATGTAGCTAAATTCAGCAAATGTAGCTTAATTCAGCATTTAAGGATTGGAGGCACCGGCACGCGTCCTCTTTGCTTATGTGGATGCAAAGGCCCCGGTGTAAGGCAAAAATAATAGAAGGTTATACCAAGAAATTTGAAAATCTTGTGGATTCAGATACCAGGGTTTCACATAAGGCGAAAACTTCAGGTTTATAGTGACAAATGTGAGCGTACACAGAAAAAAAATTCATGCTTAGACCATCTATATTTCAGAATTCGATTCTAAATAGCCCCCGCATTATAAGATTTAAAGAAGAGAGTTCTGCTTATCACTAAAAAAATCCTGTATCTTCAAAACAATTAAAGTTACAACATCTAATCCATAAACGTATAATAAAATTACCAAAGCTTCATAGTAGAAAATTTGTGTGAAAAATTTGTTTTATAAGCTTGTCATATCATTATTTTTCGTTTATGAATTAGTGTTATAGTCTTCAACGTCTGTTCTTAAAACAGCCTTAAAAAAAAGAAACAAAAAACTTTCTGCCCCACTGTGCAATATGTACGAACTATTCATATACATTGTCAAAAACACATTTGATTGTTCATTAAAGCGGTTTATAAAAAGGAAATTAAAGCTTCCACACTCTTGGTTGGTTTGACTTTGGAAAGTTTTCCTGGATTTTATTTTCATACCAAAGAAAAGAGGAAAAGTAATTAAAAAATCAAGATTTATGTTAAATATAAATCAAGAATAAGGAGACATGAGAATACATTATAAATGAGATTTTCTTTTGAGAAAAAAAGTGTCAAATATTTTGAAATTGAAATCAAAGTGTTTAAAATTGATTTCTTATTTCATCGTAGAGTTAAGTTTAAAATTTAAAACAGAAGTATTGCGTCCCACAGTTGAATGATGGATAAAAACAATAGAAATAAGTCTGTAACTTCTAAACCTTTAATCCGATTTCAATATGTGCCTAAAGCAAAAGTGCTGGGGAGCTTTGAAAACTTTAAATCAAAAAAACAAAAATTTTAATTTTTAAAGTCGAATATCTTCAAAACCGTAAGAGCTTGATCTTAGTATTTGTTTTATGGCATGATTCTTCAAATCGGTTGTAAAATGACAATTATATATAGTTTTAAGTGATTTATTAGTCTGAAGTACCCTACTTTGGGGTCCGCCCCAGTAAAAGCTAGGCTTTTCAGATTGACTGGCAAGAAGGTTTAACTCTGTGATTGGTTGGATAAGCAATCATGTACTGTTAACAAATATACCTTCTGGAGAAAGCAATCGACCAAAAGACCGGTTTTAGTCAATAGAAGAGGAAGGTTGCATCTACGAAACATTTTTTGATATCTACATTTCGATCTAAAATTTGCAAGAAAGCGATCAAAATTATAAAAATTACTCATACATAATTTCCTGCTTTTTTCCATTATTAAAACTTTAAAAATTTTCGAAAATAAAATATTTAATTGAGCTTGCCTGAGAGTATGATAAAAAAAATTTGCACATGAATAAAATTTATACATACAAGTATTTTTAATGTATTTTTAATTAAAATAACTTATGTGTGAGTGTGTGTATGTGTAAACAGCAGTGCAATTGACAGATATGCTGAGTAATATTTATGGATATTGACAGATTTTGAAAGCGGATAAAGATTATAACAAAAAATATAAAAAAAACATACAAATTTTTTAAAGTACGAGTATAGTTTAATAACGCTACTGTTTAAAACTAGATTCTCGCGCTCGATTCAAATTTAAGTAACCGAGTTTCAAAGGAAATTTTGTTGCATACTTTTAGGAGGTTCGTAAAAGGTGTAATGCTTTTAGTTAAATTTTAAAGGCGAAATTTGATTAGCAAATTTTTTGCTTATTTAAACACATGATATAAGTTAATCCATTTCACTTTAAGATAACTTTTAAACATCAACAAAAATGTATTAATCAATAAAGAGTGCTCTAAATAAAATTTGCAGTTGGATTTTCTTAAATAAAAATCAAACCTTTTAATATAAAAACTCTACAAAATACGCAAATATAATATCATATTATACAAAATCATTTAGCATTAAAATGTTTACTTAGTACTCGGGTTTTGCAAAATTATCGACTTTTTTCGGAAAACCCTCCCATTAAAGATTTTACAGTTGCTTCTGATACCTTTTTGGAGCATGTGTTCCACCTGCGCTTAAAATCGGACATGTTCTTGGAAATCTTTCCTGTGTTCTTCAATTCCTTTTTTACCAGAGCCCAATACCTTTCCACAGGCCGAAGTTCTGCACAATTAGGTGGATTTGCCTTTCGTGGTACAAAAATGACATTATTCTTTGAGTACCACTCAAGTGCCTTTTTTCCATAATGGCATGATGCCAAATCGGGCCAAAAAAATGTAGTCACTCTGTGCTCTCTTAAAAAGGGTAAAACCGTTTTTATAGGCACTCCTTTATATAAATTTCTGTGTTTATTGTGCCAGATGCCACAAATACTTTACTTCTTTTGCCACAACTGCAAATAGTTTGCCACACGAGAAACTTCTTAGGGAATTTTGTTTATTTTTTTGTGCGAAACTCTTGCCGAACATTGCCCCGTTTATCAGCAACATAAAAATCTTGACCAGGAAGTTGAGAAAAGTCTGCCAGTACGTATGTTTCATCATCCATCATACAACAGGTGTATTTTTTTATAAAATCAGACTTCAATTTTTTCGCTCGTTTTTTTGCTTCTAAGTTCTTTATAGCATTGCGATCTGGAACCTTTTGGACTTTGTATGTCTTCAGTCCAGCATAAGCTTTGACTCTATGTGCAAAATTCGTAGAACATTTCACCGTACGAGATGCTTTTCTTAAAGAAGTGTTAGGCGCTCTTCGAAAGAGTTGCTCGACTTCTTTTGCCTTACCAATATCTGTAGGACCTTTTTTCCTACCTGATCCAGGTTTTCTTTCAATGCTCAGGTTTTCCTTATACCGTCTGAGGGTCAACTTTCAAATTTTTAGCTGTTTTTTTAAAAGTCCATGACGGATTTTTTTGAAAAGTTTTAATTATATTTTCACGAACTTTTTTTTCGCAGTCCATTTTGATTGAAATAACTATTGAAAATTAATAATTTCTAAAATAATAGTATCTGACATATCTATAGAAACTAACTTGATCAAAAAATAAATTATTTCTTGCACTATGGATAAATTTTGTCTAAAATAGTAAATGCATATTTTTTTTAGAACACTCTATAACAATATAATTTATTTTGAATCTCCTAAAAATATACTACACAGATTTTTGGAAATTCTCAATATGTCAATATTAAGCATCTACAGAGTGATTAATCACCTCTACATAAGGTTATTTGAAATTGATAATAAAACTGCTTTCAATATTAATCCACAAACGACTTTATAAGTCGCATAAGGATATATTTCTAACCTTTTGGTTGATATTGAATTTTCGGAACATGATTCAACCGAAATCATTACTTTATTTTTAAAGAACTAACCTTGTACAACAAAAGATGTTTAAGTTAATTATAAATTTAGGAGAAATATGCAAGAAATTATAGATCAAAAAACGAATGATTTATAGAACTAACCCCGTACACCAAAAGATATTTGTGTAAATGATAAATTGAAGAGTTATGTGCAAGAGATTATAGATCTGAAACGTATGATTTATAGATGATGATTTAGGTGGTTTCATGTAGAAAATTATACAAATGGATAAATCTAGATATTTGGCGAATATTTTGAAAATGACAACTGAAATCCATATTTATAATTTTATCGTTACAAAAACATATTCTTAAAGTTGAATAAACTAAAAAAATAAACAAAAAACAAAAGTTATTGTTTACTCAAATGCACGAACACAATCAATATTTTTACAATTCATAAGTTGTCGTATGTGATGTATGGGTACACTAACTCCGAGGGCGGGGCAATAAGCCCGTGACTTTTTGAATTAAATTCGCTTTTTTTTGGATAAAAAGTTAATTTTCTCCTTTAAGTTCTTTATACCTACGTCCTACGTTTAATAAAAATTGTAACCCTTCCGAAAATAATTATTTGGCGAGGTCATCAAAAATGAGATGTTTTCCGAGCCATTTCTTCAAGTTTGGGAACAATAAACGGTCACTCTGGTCTAAATCTTGAGAATATGGCGGATGAGGAGCAATTTACATTGACTTTAAGGTGGAAAAAAAAAAAACTTTTTCTTGGTCAAAAATGGTCAGGCAAACCCACCTTTGACTTCTTTTGTGTCGATTTACAATGAGAAACCCACTTTTTGCTCTCCGGTGTATTAAAACAACTCCAAAGATTCCTCACATGCTTCCATTTGTGGTCATTTTCGGTAGGCTTTTTTCTAAACAAGTGATCAATCAAAATTGAAACCCCTGAGCCATGTGAGATACCTATGGCGTAGATAATTTCTCTTATTTTTAATCTCCGATCGTCTTAAACCATACCGTAACCATTTTCAATTGCTTCGGATGTAGGGAACTCGACTGGACGACCTCAACACTCGATATCTTCCGTGATTGTACGAACACTTCAAATTACAGAAACCACTTCATTTACTTGGAATGGATGGGGATGCAAGTCCCCAAAAAGTTTATTAAGCATTGGTCAAAATCTCAAATTTATACATGATTTAACTGACATTTAACTTTTGGCAGGAGAAATAACTTGAATTTCTCAATATAATGCCCAAGGTTCCAGAAGAGAACCTGAGAACAAGTTACGGGAGTTCGGAGTATCATGGAACGAGATGAAAGAAAAACATGGATTTAAAGCCTAAATATATAGTTAATAGGCTAGAAATTCAAAAAGTCACGGACTTAGAGATCATCCGATACTGAGAGATCATGGTTGGAGATCTCTGAAGTGGGGGTCGATGAATTTTCTAAAGATGCTCCAGTTCATTTTTTGCTGGTTTATGTTCGTACGGCGTTCAGAGACGATAAAATTGTAAAATAGAACCAGTCGTCTTACTTCTTTTAAAAAGGCTCCGATGTCGGGACGATAACCAATTGGATAACTGGTTACAGGCGGAATGTAGACATTATAGAGTTTTAAATCCGTGTCCCCTGATCTGACAGCAAAACCTTGAGCCACAAAGTATTATTCTCTATTGTCTAGATCAATACGGCACTGAGTTGTCCAGCGGGAGTAAAGAGTTGTGGTGGGTCCGATACAGGGAGATCATGTATCTTGCGAATAATACTACTTCTCTCCTTGTCTCTTTCGGCTAAAAGCACACGAGCACGCTTTCGGGTCGGATATGTTGTTGTCGGCATTTTTTATACAGCCCCTATCATGCTTCTTCATAAGGATCGAGAGAGACCGAACTGTGTACCACAACTTACTTATTCCTGTGCGAAGATCGCAGTTCCTCAAATGATCAAGACAACGTTTCCGCTTGTCATTTACAAAACTGCTGATATCACGGTTCAGCTGGACGATCCTAGGATCATCAGCGTTGGTACTTCGCGTCTGCAAATCCCACTGCTTCTGCTGGGAAGTGAGGCCTTACTTCGGCTATTCTTCATAGGGATCGAGAGACATCGAACTGTGGACCACAACTTAGTTATTCCTGAGCCAAGGTTGCAGTTCCTCAAATGATCAAGCCAACGTTTCCGCTTGTCATTTACAAAACTTCAGTTATTACGTTTCAGTTGGAGGATCCTAGGATCATCAGCGTTGGTACTTAGCGTCTGCAAATCCCACTGCTTCTGCTGGGAAGTGCGGCCATACTTCGGGTATTCTGCCAGCAGGGATGAAGCGAGTGGTTGCTGCGCTGATGGTTATGCGAAACTTATTATCTTCCTCGTGTATGTTGTTTAAACTGCGATATTATTGGTGAGCCGTTACGGTACGAAGAACCGACTGCCGTGAAACGTCGTGCATGTTAGCGAGGACTTAGATATATCTAATGTGGCAGTCGTTGAATTCTCTAAAGCCGTTCCAGTCTAATTTCTCTCGTTTAGAATGTACTTCGTTTAGAGGCTGTGAAATCGTTGGGTCTAACTGTGGACCACAACTTACTTATTCTTGTGCCAACGTTGCAGTTTCTCAAATGATCAACGTTTCCGCATGTCATTTACAAAACTGTTGATATCAAGGTTCAGCTGGACGATCCTAGGATCATCAGCGTTGGTACTTCGCGTCTGCAAATCCCACTGCTTCTTCTGGGAAGTGCGGCCTTACTTCGGGTATTCGCGATGATGGATACGCGAAACTTATTTTCTTCCTCGTGCATGTTAGAGGGTAGTTAGAGATCTCCAAAATGTCGGTCGGTGAATTCTCTGAAGCCGTTCCAGTCTGATTTATGTGACTTATGTATGTACCTCGTTCAGAGACGACGAAATCGTTGGGTCGCTCTAGTTCATTGCCGCAACTGCCGGCTCTATGTAACGGAATGACCAGAGGTATGTCGGCCAAGGGCTGTCATATTAACATATATTGGCTTACAACCCATACAACAAACATATGAATTGACCAAATCATTCTTTTATTTTAATATCTTAATTACTAAAAGCTTAAGTTAATATAATTGTTTGCCATTTATTGTTATATTTTTTTTTCATTTACAATATTTTATTTCAGAATAAAATTTTACGTATTTTTTTTATTGTTGTTGTTGTATCCACATCCAACATGTGTTTTTTTGGCACGTTTTACAAATTTAATACAAACATTTTGGTTTGACTTTTTATCATCATTGCAAACATCATCATCATCTTCATCGTCATCTTCTTATAAAAAGGTGGCATTGTATTGAGTTCAAAGATTTTTATATATTTTTTTCCATTTTTGTATTTATTTTATTGTACATATATACTCGTACAACATTCCATCGATCGTGTATATTTTTTTTTTTTTCAAAATTCGTGCAACTTGTTTAACGAAAAAAATCACGAGATACGGATTTAGTGATTGTTTTTTAAGTATTTTTTTTATGTTTTGTCTTTTACTTTAAGAGACTTTTTCTTTTTTTACCCCAAACAATTGTTTTTTCTCAAGAGAATTTCAAGTGTTTTAGGGTCTGAAAAAGGTACGTGCGTTGAAGTAAATAAGATGAGGTCGTTAGAAGTGGTTATTCTAGAATTTGAAAATTATTTTGAATTATATCTACTTAAAAAATAATAAATTATGTTTAAACAAAACTTATAAAAATATTAATAGTCTTTGTTATATAAAGCTATTCCTTAAATAAAGATTTTTGGAAAAAGAAAACTATATTGGAATTCTTATTATTTCCATAACTCGATCATAATGCCGGTACTTCTGAAAATTTTCAACGGATTCGAAATTTTTATAATAAATTCAAACAGCTTTTCTTGTTAATGTATTGTCACGAATTTTTGAGTTATCCTTCCCATTGTGCAAAGTTCACTACTTATAATTCTTCCCCTTGTTTTCTAGAATGTTTCTGTTGGTGTCCCAACTTGTTGTTCTGTTTGTATCAATAAGAACAGCAATTTGCTCTTAATGTTTTGCTGTAAGAGTAGAGCAACATTTTCTCTTTATCTACACTCTCTCTCTCTCTGTTGCTGTTAACTTCAGATAATCTATTTGTGAGTGTGTTCCTGATCATGTGAGAATGTATGGGAACATGCATGAACTTTCGTAAGCCGCTTTGTTAGTATAATCAACGACAGCAGCTCTTTGTTTACGTCAGCAAAAAATGCTAGAAACTCTCTTCTCTACTATATAAGGCCGATGAACGAATATTGCCGGGACAGTTTTAATTGAGACGCGTATAAGAGAACAGTGTGACTAAGAATATTTGTAAAGCAGTTTTGTGAAGTTTGTTTACAGTTTTTGTAAAAGAATGTTTAAAATGACTAACTCTAAAGTTAATAAAAATATAACTTTTAAAACAACATAAAGTGTTTTTAAAAATAATTCCTTCCACGTTTTTAAAGGAAAAACGTAACAGTATTATCAAAAAATATTTGTTTTCTAAGCACTATTAACTTGTACTATCACCTCTCCTGTGGAACCTTGCCATAAATAAACTGCTTACTGAACTAGATTCTATAAAATTCAACACCATCGCATACGCAGACGATGTCAGTAGAGCAGTGTCAGGGAAATTTATCAACACCCTGTCTCAGCGTCTTGAAATAGCTCCTGACATACTCTACCGCAGGAGTGCCTCTAACGTCATGGGAGCCAATCCCACTAAAACGGAATATGTACTTTTCTCGCGGTAATACAAAAAACCCACTTTTACAGTTCCAAAATTGAATAAGGTAGAACTTGTGCTCACTGACCATGTCAATTTATCTTAGGGTCATTTTAGACTCAGATATGTCCTGGAGCTTAAATACACATTTCAGGGTGTACAAAGCATCCATAGCACTCTACACATGTAGTGGGGTCATAGGCAAAACCTTGGGGCGGTATCGCTATAGCAGTGTCAGGGAAATTTCTCAACACCCTATCACAGCGTCTTGAAATACTCCAACGTTTGAGTGTCTCTAACGGCCTGGGAGTCAATCCCACTAAAACGGAATATGTACTTTTCTCGCGGAAATACAAGATACCCACTTTTACACTTTCAAAATTGAACAAGGTAGAACTTGTGGTCACAAATATCTTGGAGTCATTTTGGACTTAAAACTGTACTGGAGCTTAAATACCCATTTCAGGGTGTACAAAGCATCTATAGCACTCTACACATGTAGTGGGGTCATAGGCAAAACCTTGGGGCGATATCGCTAAAGCAGTGTCAGGGAAATTCCTCAACACCCTGTTACAGTGTCTTGAAATAACTCATGACATACTCTACCGTTGGAGTGTCTCTAACGGCCTGGGAATCAATCCCACTAAAACAGAACTTGTACTTCTCTCGCTGAAATACAAGATACCCACTTTTACACTTCCAAAATTGAATACTTGTGCTCACTGACCATGCCAAATATAATGGGTTCATTTTAGACTCAAAACTGTCATGTCCCCTAAATACTCATTTCAGGTTGTCCAAAGTATCCCTTGCACTCTACTCATGTAAAGGGACCATAGACAAAACCTAGGGACTTAATCCTACCAACACTGTCTTGCTCTTTGACATGGTTATCAAGCCTATATTAATGTATGGTGAGCTGGTTTGATGACCTGCACTCAACAAATCAAACCAGCGGTATCTTCTATTAAAATTTTAAGATCCGCTCTGATAACTGGTGCCTTAAGAACTACACCAAGATAACTCAGATAAAACTGAAATCCGTAGAGCTGAACTGGCTTATTGGCCCACAATCTGCTCTGGGATTAGATTACAAGGTTCTTTTGTACAAAACAATTATTAAACCAATATGGACCTATGGTATTCAGTTATGGGGAACGGCTTCCACCTCGAACATTGCCAAATTACAGAGAAGACAATCCAAGCTCTTACGTTTAATAACTTGCGCTCCTTGTACATAAGAAATAATAAGATTCACAGAGATTTGAATGTTCCCCTTGTCTAAGAAGAGATTAGAAGGTTTTGTACAAAATATATTTCCAAGCTGTAAGTTCACCCAAACCATCTCGCAAGGCAGCTTTTGCAATTTGAAGGTCACCAACGATTAAGAAGGATGGATACCTTGCACCTGGCAACTAATTTTTTTTTTTTTCTTAATTCGAATAAATTTTAAATAGAGTTGCACTGGCAACCTCTATATAAAGTTAAGTTAGATTACGATTTTATTACTTATTGCTATTTTCTTTTCAGAAAGATTCCAGTCGAACTAATGGCACAAAAAATTGCCCTTAAATCGTCTGTCGGACTTAGCACTTTTGGAACCTAGTCCTGCTCACAAATAGGACACTCCACTATTCTAGATAAAATCACTAATATCCCTAACAAAATTGACTACTGCATTTTCATCCCTTCTTTGATAAATCCTTTACTGTGACTATCTCTGGAGACACCTCATCCCTCGACGACGGAGGTCTGGAGGTATTCACGGACGGATCTAAGTCAAAGAAAGGTGTCGGGAGGGGCTTTTTCTTCCCGCTATTAGGAAAGGAAATTTGTTATAGGCTTCCTTATCAATGTAGTATTCTTCAATCCGAAACATCGGCCATATAAAGGATTTTTCAATAAGAGCACTACAATAGTTTTTTTTTTAAATAACATAAAAACAGTTTTGGATATCAATGAAATTCTTTATTCCTGTAAAAGCACGTTTGATGCCATTATGTATGGAACTCGATTTCTTTTACATGGCCACCACTGGCACGCTTGCAGAAGTCCAGACACTGAACCCAATTTTCGACAGTTTTCAAGCATAACTTGGCCGATACTGCTGCAATTTCACGTTCGATATTCGTACGAAGTTCATCAATTTTCGCTGGCTTGTTTTTATAGACCATAGACATGTCCTTCAAGTCCATATCATCCAATTGGGGCCAAAAATATTCGTTTATCAGTGAACGGTAGGGATTCCCATTCACTGTAACGTGCCGGTCTTGATCATCACTGAACATAAATTGAAGGTAGCGCTCTTAACGTTGAGACCATTGACTCCGAATGTCGGTAGTAAATTTTAATAATTTCGAATCGTTGTTGGCTTGTTTATCTTTCCATCATATAATAGAAAACCTTACTGAAGAGAAATGTCAAGAAAGCAGCAAGAAATATGGCGTCGTCTGTTGTCCCTGTGGCTGTACTTTTGTATCCAGGCAAACATGACCCACCTACGACATTAAACGTTAGAAATGCTTGATATCTCTGCCTCGCCGCCGTCTCCGCAACCTAATCATAATCTTAAGAGGCTACTGCGATTTTATTTTGTTTTTGTTGTTGCTGTAACTGCGATATTATTGTTAAAATCTCAGAAGTGGCAGTCCTTGCTAAGATTTCCGAGTCGTTCCGGTACGAAGAACCGACTGCCGTGGGAATGATAATGAACGTTGGGTGGGATCGATGACAACTGTCGTAGTTGTCACAACATAGAAGAGGAGGAGGTAGTAACTCATCTTCTTTGCCATCGGCCCGCTCTTTCTATTTTGAGGTCTCTAAATCAAGGGCAATTTTTCTGCATGATTTATCTGATCTGGCGAGTATTGACATTTGTAAATTAGACTCATTAATAAAGGCTTCAGGCTGACTTGAATAAGTCTCTTAAAGATGGTCTGGAATAAAGTACTTTGTGTTTTTCTGTTTTTCAGTCTGACCCTTGCAGGTACCACAAAGGGATCACCAAAATTGTACTCGTTTAACCCAAATTGTACTCGTATTACTTTTATATAACCCCCTAAAAGTATGCAACACAGTTTCTTTAAAGTATGTATAAGATTTGTATTGATTTGTATGGTATTGGTAATTCGGCCTTGTCTAAGACGGCGTTTCTTTTCTCTTGCTCTATCTTCAATTTCCTCTTTTATTTTCTTTCGAGTGAAGGTGTCGCTTGACACTACCTTTAGAACGTAACCTAACCTAAGACGTCCTTCGTTTGTAACTTCACATTGTCTTTAAACTCATTGGCATGATCATTATCGGGTCCACTAAATTAAGTCTTACCCAAATAAGATGATTATACTAATGGGTTTTGTGGCATCTTCATCTTTTAAAGATTTAAAGTATTATTTTTCAAATTAATTTTGTATATGATCTATCTACTGTACATCTTTCTATGATGTCATTTTCTTAAGAGTATATTAATGTTTCTTTTAATGTACTTAGAGCATGATGTATTTCTATTCAAATGAAATGTGACGTAGAAGACGTCTAAAGTGATTCGAAATAATTTAAAGTACAAAATGTTAAGAAAAAAAAAATTGGAAAAACATATCTAG
The DNA here is from genome assembly GCA_933228675.1 of Stomorhina lunata. Taxonomy (NCBI): domain Eukaryota; kingdom Metazoa; phylum Arthropoda; class Insecta; order Diptera; family Rhiniidae; genus Stomorhina; species Stomorhina lunata. The sequence goes on along the minus strand of OW121740.1, from coordinate 35,515,470 downwards.
AGGAAAGAGGATGGGATTATAGACTTATAGGAAAAATTTAAAGATTATAAAAGAAACGAGCAAGAAATTATAAAAATCGGTCAACCCCGATCATATAATACCCTTCAACAATCAGGTTAAATGTGTTTCAAAGTTCGACAAAGTAAAAGGGGTAAATTCGGTAATTCAATCTGGTATGTGATGGAAATCTACCGTTTTCAAAACGATCTAATTCTGATATAATCTTATGCTTCATATGGTTTAAATTTTTTGTGAAAATGGGGAAAATTATCTTAAAAATATGTCTGAAAACGATCTATTTCCATCGGATACCGCTATATAATCTACACTGATAAAGAAAACGAAATTGGAATTGAATCTTGATCCCCTAAGTATTTGGTACTTTTTGGTATATTGGCATAATGTGTGGTTTTCGCTCTGTCTAGAATTAGGGATAATCCTCCTGAAGAGATGGCCTAACCAACCATCGAAACCCGTCGAGGAAACCTTTTCCCACCAAATTTTTTTGGTTTATCAAAAAACTATTTATTGTAATAATAAACAATTGTAATAAGTTGGTATCTTAGTGCAATACACTACAGTAAAACTTTTTAATTAAATGTTTGATGTTCCAAAATTTTTGATAAACCTTTTTAATAAACAATTTATATAAAAAAAATTATTGGTACTTTTGTATTCTAAAAATATTATCTCCTAAGGGACACATAGTTTCTACATTTTTAAAAACTGTTTTTTTTTCATTCGATCCATCAACCAGAAATGGATCCTTATGGTAAACAATAAAAATTTAGTTTTCAATAAATATCCTAATGTATCTTATCATTCTGACAATTTCCTCGATGACGGGGTAAAAAACAGATAAAATTTTTTTGCATAAAACTAAAGGTAATCTATTATACTCCTCCTGCCCTATTATGTTATTTATGATTATTTTGTTTTTCCTGCAACTTAACATGACACTCATGTTTTTGACAGGAATACATTTATTTTCGTTCCAAATAAATTAAAGAAATGCTAAATGTGTTTTTTTGAAGAGCATAAAGAAGAAAAAAGCAAAAAAAATAAAACCATTTAATATTTTTTCATTTAATGGTAATAAGTTTTTACAAATAATTTACAAAAGCAAGTAAATTAAATAAATAATTATAATAAATTTAATAAATAATAATGATGAATGTAGACTGAGCATGAATTAAATAATTGTTTGGTTTAATTTTCAATTAAAATAAGATATCCGGAGAAAAGTCAATTATACTATCGGGTTAGAAAATTGTATTACATTTCATTAGTCTTTAATATGTATTTAATATTATTTGAGTTTGTCTTTTATACTTGAAGATTTGAGATCTTAGCCAAAACGTTGGGCTACTTTAACAGGTTAAGTTCACAAATCCTCTCTAATATTCAATATTACCACCATGGGTTTAAATGGTATATATTGGTTTGAAACCCACCTTTTACTACACCGATGGGCATAGAATCACTCCCTGAGTTGTTTTAATAGAGTTTTTGACCCTTTACCGCTACAAATTTTGTTGTATTTTGATAATATTCAGCATAAGTATTGCTTATGACAACCTAATTCAGCGAACTCAATTTTGTAGGAATCGGGCCATATTTGATCATACCTCCCATACAAGACATATTCTCAAAAGTCTTTTAAATACCCATAAAAATGCTTATAAATCTAAACATAATTGGATTTTCTTACTTAAACCTTGCACAGATAAATATTTTGTATATGTAAACCGAAATAACCGAAATATGGTAACAATCGATCCATAATTGATCAGGCCCTTAACCGAAAATGACATAAATCTACTTAAATCTCGAAATTTCGAAAAAATAGACATATACTATGTTTATTTCTTAAAGACTTAAGGAAAACTTGTTAAATTGTTAGTCCATATTTGACCTAAGTAGTAGTCGGGCTTGATCGACTGTAGCTTTTCTTACTTGTTTAGTTTTGTCTTTAATACTTTGAGATTCGAGACCGAAACCAAGATAAGTCTACAAATCCTCGGAGCTAAGTAAAATAGAATTGATGGTGCATTTGAAAATGTCTCCATTGACTACTTTACTTAGAACAATAAGTGGTATCTTTTAGGTCCGCACAGAAACGACCTGTTCGATCTCTGGACTTACATGGCCAACTTACGACAGTAAGCGTATTGTAATCTTGGTCAGCTTCCATTGACTACTTTACTTAGAACAATAAGTGATATCTTTTAAGTACGCACAGAAACGACCTGTTTGATCTCTAGACTTACATGGTTAACTTACGACAGTAAGCGTATTGTAATCTTGGTCAGCTTTCCGCGACATAGACTACGCATCATTATCTCAGTACTCACAGGAAACTGTTTTATATGTTCACAAGCTAGAAGACTTAATCTTCAAAGCAATGATAACTGCAGAAGTTGTCACAACGCTGAGAAGGAAGAAACCATCACTCATCTCCTCTGTCACTGCTCAGCCCTTGCTGATATTAGGAAACTCCATCTGGAATTCCCATTTTTGCACGATCTATCAGAGATCTCGAATATCAACATTCGTAAAATAGGCTCTTTTATTGGTGCATCCGGCTGGCTCTAACTGAGCCTCTTTTATATGGTAGATTAGAAATTTCACTTTTCTCTCTCCATTGCAGGAATAACAAAGGAACCTCATCTTAGACCCAATTGAAGCGGACTCCATGGTCTGACTCCTGCCTAACCTAACCTAGAATAATAAAACTTTTCATTAAAGCCTCGACGCCTCCCCTCCCCCATCATATAACTATTACGGCGACTTGTCTAATGGGGCGAGACATATGTAAATGCAATCAAAATAAAAATCAACTAATCATACGAAACTTCCGTTTTATGCAAGAAAATAATAAAAACACTTAAAAAAGGAAAACAATAAAAACACAACAACAAATAATGAGAAAAAAACGGAAATAATGACTGATACTGAATTAAATTAAAATACACACACAAAACAATAACAACAAAATGAAAATACAAATAAATTCAGTGTTGTCAGTTGTCTATTTGGAAAAGCACTAAAAGCACTGTGTAAAAAAACACGTACACACTTTTTACACACCGCGATATGTGCTGGAAATCGAGCATTTTCGAGCGTTTGATTTCTGATATATTTTTGAGATAATTTCCCCTATTTCCACAAAAAGTTCAAACCAAACGAAAGATAAGACATCAGTCAAAAGGATTAAAGCCCAAATTTTCATTTGTTTTAGGGAAATAACCGAAAATTATCTCAAAAATATATCAGCAATCGAACGATTTAAAAACGCTCGATTTCCAGTACATGCCGGACCGGAATCTATTACCTAGATGTCTAAGTCCCAAATTCCGCAGCATTGGACAGTGACAGTGAATGTATTCTAAAGATTCGGATGAGTCCTCTACCCATTTATTAACCCTAAAATCATCATTTCAAATTGACATCATTTAAAATTGACCTATTAAGACAGCATATTTTTGATTTTGGGCAATTTTGACCCATTAATACAGGATAAGTGTTAAACTCTAAACTACTATGGTTCTATGAACGACCTGTAGCATTGTAGATTGTGTAGTCCTTAGAATGGGAGTGTCAAGTAGGGATATTAAAGAGTTTTTTAAATGATGCTGTATCATATCCATAGCCACGCTTTGCATAATATTGCTTTAATTCTCTATCTAAAATAAAAAATGTCTTTCAAATTGCACTTGAACTGAAAATCAACACAAGTTGGTCTCACACAATTAGATAGAAAGTTCATCGTATACCAAAAACTTTATAATTACCAGAGACCGGATTTTAATACTTTTAAAACAATATTTTCATGTTTTAATCTATAAAAAAAACAATCATTGAAGTTTAAAAAAATATTAAAAATTCCTCATGATTTTTATTTGTTCAAAAATTTTGTTCCTTTTTTAAAATATAAAAAAATCGTTTGGGATATTTATCAGTACAGTTCAAAATTATTTTCATCTTTTTTCATCCGATGAAAATAAATTTTGATAGAAAACATTCAAATTTTATTTCTGTATTTGTCCGGGTATAAAACATCTTTAGGACGTTTAAATAGCAATAAATTCAATTATTGTTGCAAATTTTATATTGAAATGGGTTTGGGCAACAAATGGTCGTTGTCTTAGTGCGTTTAAAACGTATAAAAGTTATTATTATTTTTTTTTTTTTTTTTGGAAATAGCGACGCGAATCAAAGAAACCACCAATAGTTCCCATTAGAACTATTATCTTTAACTTCGATGTCCTAACAAATTGCAATAAATTGTAAACATTCATACATTTATTGTTGAAAATTTTAAAATTTCATAAACATTTTATTTTTTCAAAGTCAAAACAGAAGTTCAAAAATAAAACAATCAATAAAATATTTTTCTGTTCGGATATTTATCGTTATAGATATTTAAAATTTTCATCATGAGGGATATTTATATTTCAAAATCGAAATGAAAATAAATTTTCATCGGCAATGATATTTATACTTGATGGATTTAAAAAATAAAACGATCTCCGGTCTCTGATAATTACACAGTAAAAAGTTAAAAATTTAAAATAGTACCAAGTAAAACGCGGTAGTACCACGATACCAATAAGGTTAAAAATATATCAAAAAAAAGTAAAATTGTACATGTTTGCCAACCCTGATTTAGAATGTTTTTCCCATATTGATCTTTGAGCCCTAAAAATAGTGCTAAGAAAAGCACTTAATTAGCAACTCTAAGCAGGTTGTTGTTAGTAAATTGTTATTGTATTTGTAAATGCTTTTTTGTATTTTCTTTTTACAATTTTATGGGAATTTGTTTTTATCACCAAGAAATATTTTTTTGTTGTTATAAATATAAAAATAGAAATCAAAACACTTACTTTTCTCTCAGCACTATCGCATGGATGATTGACTATGGAAGATGATGATGACGATGTGGAAGCAGCAGCAGCCGAGGTAGAGGCTGCCAAATGTTCTTGTGTATCCATATCCGATAAGGCGGTATCCAGTTGTTCCTGTTTAATGGAGGGTATCAAAGGCAAAAAATCATTTTTGCTAAGATTTGATAGCTCCTCTAACTCCATGTTGCTGTTAAATCAAAGGACTAATAGATATCTTTGAATATTAAAGATGAGTGGAGGCAAAGACAAAAAAAAAACCAAGATGAACTGGGTAAAATTTAAAGCCCAGCTGGATTTTTCTAGATGTTAATCAAAGGAATTTTTTAAATGTTTATTGTTATTATTAATAACATATTGTAGTTGTTGTTGCTGTTATGATACAGTTTGGGAGCCAGGGATTTTTGTTTTTGTTGGGTGATGGAGGGGGAAAAATAGAAGAGTCACGCCGTGATCTAGCAGCAGGTCATTTATGTTAAAACAAACAGCGGGTTGCCACTTTAAAGTTTTCGTAATACAATTGTCAGTTACACAAATGCACAAAGTGATTGAGCGAGTGAGTGTCTCTCTCTCACCTTCGCTGTGTCCATGAGCGTGTGTGTTTTTGACAATTCACTTTTCTCACACACTGTCTTTCTGTTTTTCTTTTATTTTATATTTTCTTTTTTGTTACTCCTCAAAAATACACAAACAAACACACACACGTTTTCAAAATGCGAAATTGCGGTGTAAAAGGTAAACGGCAATAAAACAACCGTACGTACGAATGTGGGAAGAGCGAATTGGCACGAAACAACCGTAACAAAGCAGAGGCGTAAAAATAAAATAAATGAAAATAAGAAAAATTCTCGAATTTTTTTTTTAGCTGAATTTTTCTTAAAAAATTAAAAAAAATTTTACTTTAGCATAAACAAAACATTTTAAATTTCTTTTTTTGTATGAATTTAGTTAAATTTTCGTTTCTTTTGTTTTATATTTCTTTTTCCATGCTTCAATGACTTTCTTGTCTAAAGCGAAGGCTTTTTTCTATTCATTAAAATTTTAAAACTTTCTTTTTTATTTCCTTGTTTCTTTTAACAGATTTTTTTTTTAAATCACATTTCCTTTATCATTATTTTTTTATATGTTCCACTTTTTTTATTATTTAATTTTTTACAAAATTTTTCGAGAGGTTTTCTTCTTAACCTTTTTTTTCTATCCACTCACATTACACAAAAAAGTGAAAATTTTTTGTCGATTTTTTTTTTCTTCATCCACAGATTTTGCAATTTTTCATTTCGACCTTTTACTAAACGAAACTTTTTCAATATTTTTCACAATTATTTTAAACTCTTTTTGTTTATAATTATTTATTGTCTTTTAATTGGTTTGCTAATTTATAATTATTTAAAAAAACATTGGAAATTTTCAATTTTTTCTCGTCGGACGCTTCTTCTTTGCTTGTGTTTGCTGTTTTTTCTGTACAGAAATTTTTGGTACTCGTCAAAATCCCTCTTGTGTGTGTGAAAAAAAAGAAGAGCAGCAAGAGAGCGAGAATGGTGTCGGCCATTTTGGAAATTCAAATCATCAAAAGTGACAGCGTTGCATAAAAAGGTATTAACGTACATTGCTAAGGTTTTTATTAAAATTTATGTAATCCCCCAAAAAATATGAGAAATTTTAAGATAATTGTCAAAATAAACTAAATTTAATTCTTAAATACCTACATTATTTAAAAAATTGCTCAATATTTATAAGGAAAATACAGGGTTGTATTCAAGGAAAAGGGTGTGCAACTCTTCATATTAAAGTACAGAGATGTTATAAATAGGGTTAGCAGAAAAAGGAAAATATTTAATTTTTTAACAGAATCATATGATAAAGAGCTTTAGCTAGCATATCAGAGATCTCAAGTTCGATCCCCGGCCCGACCCACTAGAAAAAAAATAATTTTCAAAAAGCGACGGTTCACCTCGTAATTCAGCTAGCCACTGGGTATTGAGTATTAGGCTATGTAAAACTTCTTTTGCTAATGCATTTGCCGTTCGGAGCCGGCGTTAAAACGTAGGTCCCTTTCAAATAGAATCGGATGCAGCTCTTCGTCTGAGAGAAGTATCCCTTGTTCCAATTGGGATATTGTCGGGGAATTGTATATTGTATAATAATGAGCTATAGTCGGTCAAGCCGCCGTGGTATAGCAGGTTAGTCATCCGCCTAGCAAACCAGAGGTCCCAAGTTCGATCCCCGCCAATGTGTAATGTCGTTGGAAATATGTATGTATGTAGTCGGTCAAGCAAGAATATCTAATACCCTTCACCACAGAGGGAAGAGTGCTCCACTTTCCAAAAATTTAAAAGTTTTTCTTAAATCTAAGAGATATATCTGAGCTTAATTTTCCTATTTCATCAACAATTTCTCGACATTTATCACGACATTTGTCACGAAATTACTTATGAATTTATATTTACAGTACAAAGTTCTACCAAATAACCTAAATTATCTGTAAACTTCTTAGCGTTTTTGTAATTTTCGGGACATTTGAGAACTTTAGGCAAATATGGGACGATCAGCTGTACCGAATCTTATATACCCACCATCAAGTTGTGTTAAATTTAGAAACATATCTCATATATCTACTAGGGTGCAGCTAATTAAAAATGTGGACCAAATTCGAAAAAAATTGTTAGGCAAGTTGGTATTGTTTGTAATATATTTAGACAAAATTGTTTGCAATAGCATGTCGAAAACGGCTCTAACGATTTTGATAAAATTTTGGACGGTGAGTACCTTTTTTTTGCAAGTAAGAATCCCTTCTTACTGGAAATTTTGCAGCAAAGGTGGTAAAAAGGAGAAAAGTCTTAATCGTTGTATATCCTACTTCAAATTTAAACTACATTTTGAAAACCTATAAAAATAAGTGGACAGGTACTTTTTTAAAACTATGCCCGTTATGGGGTTTAAAATTGTAAAAAAAGTTTTTTTTGGTACATTTTTCAACCCACTCTTATCTTTTGACCCAAAGATTATAGTAAGGAACCTTATACTGCAATCAATAGATGTAAAAAATATTGAACACGTATTTAGTATGTTTTTGATATTGGGGGACAAAATGGAAAAAAGGGATAAAATGATAACTTAACACCTAATAAAATAATATGAATAAAAACAAAATGTTAACTGCGTTTTAGTAAAACATACCGAATTCAATTGATACCAAAGAAGTAGCAAATATACATATGAAACTTTTTGAAATTAGGAGATAGAATAGTAAACCATGATTTGATCATGTTATTCTCTTTAGCAAAGTTCTTGCGCATGAACCGGCGAAAGTTTCTTAAGATAAGATGTGCATTTAATCGTGCTATGATCTTTAGCCGCGAAATGCTTATCATAAAGCTTCGTACAAGGCTCGATCAACCGGGTACTATAAAGCTTATTTGTACACAATTTAGTGGCCATATCTGTCATATTTTATAATTTAATCGCTTTTAACTGGCCTTTATTTTTTTTAGTGGTTTCCGGATGTTGTTTTTATATGAAAGATATATGGACCGATTCCTATAAAATTTGATATACTAACCAATAGTTGTATAAAACTTCTCCGTTCTAAATTAAGTCGTCATAGCTATAAAAATTGTATTCAATTTATCAGCATTAATGTGATTCCGGGGTGGGGTTATATGACAGCTCTAACTGAATGTGAACCGATTTCGCCCATTTTTGACAAATAAACATAAAATTATTTCGATGCGATTTCGATGCGTTTAAGTGGCTTTTGTTGGAAGGTCTTGTATGGGAGCTATGGTCAAATATGAACCGATTTTAATAGAATTTGTTTTTTTTTTATATGATGATATATTAAATTTTAAATAAATTTAATTAAATGAAAACAACAAAAAAAGAGATCTAGCTTGTAATAAAAGTTTTATTTGATTAAAAAAACGAATCGAAAAAAAATAAATTTCGGGTGTTAGGAGACCACAACACATAAAGGTTTTTCCACCTTGATGTACAATTACATAAAAGCATGATGTTAGTTTTTTTCGTCAAAAGATTACGGTATTATTAAATTTTTTTTATTTTTTGATAGAAATTTTTATATCGATAAATTTATTTTATACAATTTTTTTCGAAAAATTTTATATGCATCTAAAATTTTTTTATGTAAAGATATATGTATACATATAAAATGTTCTATATTAAATTTTTTTAACAAATATTTTTTATAAATTTTCTTTTATACAAAAATTTTTAATAAATTTTTTTATATACAATTTTTCTAAAAAAATTTTATATCATAAAATGTTTTACATTTATCAAAAAATTTAAAATTGTTAAATTATTTACATTGAAAAATTTTCTGTTAAAATTTTTATACGGAAAATTTTTATCAGAAAAATAAATTTCAAAAAAAAAGTAAAGAAAAATTGTTTAAATCAAAAATTTATATACAAATTTTGAATGCAGGTTCAAAAGAAATTTAAAGAAAAACTGATCAAGTAAACCTGATTTTTCTGAAACGCAACTAAAGAAAAGTAATTCTGTTTGCTTTTGCATTTTGGTTTCAAAAAATAATTCATATTTATTATGTCCTCTTGACGATGATGTCTAGAAATTGGTTGCCCCCACAAAATTTTTTTTTGGGAATTATAAATAAATTGTTTATTACATTGATAAATAAATGTAATATACTGTGATAAAGTGCAAAATATACTTTTACTATACTTTACTATTCGTAATTTAAAAAAAAAATACTGTTTCGAAAAATTTTCTATAGAAAGTTTTTATATAAAAAAGTAATTTTTACAGTCAATGGAAATCTTTACAACTTTTAAAATTTGTATATCAAAAACTTCGTTAAAAAAGCATTGAGTTCTACGTGCTCTTACCATTTGCATAAAAACTAATTGGCAACTCTTTCTTAATAGCACTGAACACATCATTCGTACTTATATTTCCCCCACTGAACGTACTCTTCAAAAAAAAAGTTTGACAATTGGTGTGAAAACGTTTATTTTCCTTTGCAATTTTTGTTTTTTTCCTACAATATAACTTTAAAAATAATAAACTAATATTAAAAACGTTTGTTAAACCGAAAACAAAATTTAATTCATAATGGAAACTTTGCTGGAACAGCAAAGACGCTACCATGAGGAACGTGAACGTCTGATAAAACTCATGGTGGATGAATATGCCAACAAAAAGGCAGGCGAAAAGGAAAAAATCTACTCAGAACACCGGCTAAAATATTTATTAGATCTGCATCATAATTCTTCGGAGAAGCTAAAAGAGTTGTACGAAGATAAGGATAATGAACGTAAAACTGAAATACAAGCTCTTTCCGGTCCCAACGAGTTCAATGAATTCTATAATAGGCTCAAGCAAATCAAGGAGTTCTATAAGAAACATCCAAGTGAAGTTAGTATACCGTTGTCGGTGGAATTTGATGATTTGGTTAAGGCCTATAGCAATCCCGAAGAAATGTCAGCTTTGGTAGAATTTACCGACGAGGAAGGTGGTGGCCGTTACTTGGATTTGAATGAATGCTATGAAATGTATATTAATTTAAGGGGAGTGGAAAAAGTGGACTATATTACTTATCTAATGACTTTTGATCATGTCTTTGATATACCCAAGGAAAGAAAAAATAAGGATTACAAGAAATATATCGAGTCAATGAATGATTATTTACACAATTTTATTGTAAGAGTACAGCCTTTATTTGACTTGGAAGAAGAGTTGGTGAAAGTGGAATTGGATTTTCAAAAGCAATGGATTCAAGGTACCTTTCCGGGATGGGCTTCCAAGGAAACTGAATCGGCTTTGGCAAATACGGGAGCCCATTTGGACTTATCTGCCTTCTCTAGTTGGGAAGAATTGGCCTCTTTGGGTTTGGATCGTTTAAAGTCAGCCTTAATGGCTTTAGGCCTCAAATGCGGTGGTACTCTAGAAGAAAGAGCTCAACGTTTGTTTTCTACCAAAGGTAAAAAGACTTTGGATCCTTCATTGATGGCCAAGAAGCCGGCCAAAAGTTCTTCCACGCAATCCAGAGAGAATGAAAGAAATAAGGAAATTGCTCAGTTGGAGGCTTATTTGTACAAATATGCCGAATTAGTGTCAGAGCAACGTAGTGCCACAAAAGAAAATGTCCAACGTAAACAAGCTCGTACTGGTGGCGAAAGAGATGACAGTGATGTAGAGGCTAGTGATTCGGACAATGATGATGATCCCGATGCTGATGATGTGCCCTATAACCCCAAAAATCTTCCCTTGGGTTGGGATGGCAAACCTATACCCTACTGGTTGTATAAACTACATGGCTTGAATATTAGCTATAATTGTGAAATTTGTGGTAATTACACTTACAAAGGACCCAAAGCATTCCAGCGTCATTTTGCCGAATGGAGACATGCTCATGGTATGCGTTGTTTGGGCATTCCAAATACTGCACATTTTGCCAATGTTACTCAAATTGAAGATGCCATAACATTGTGGGAGAAGTTGAAATCACAAAAACAATCTGAACGATGGATAGCTGATCAAGAGGAAGAATACGAAGATTCTCTGGGTAATGTGGTTAATCGTAAAACATATGAGGATTTAAAGAGACAAGGTTTATTATAAATAAAAAAGAAATGAAATTTGAAAATAAATCATTAAAAGATTTCTGCTTTTAAATCTAAATTAAGGCAGCTCAAGTGAGTAAGAGGCAGCAAGGAAATCTCATTTTGTGGCAGTGTTGGTTTTAAATCAGCTCTAAGCCAAGGAAAATCCTAAAAGTTATTAAAAAAATTAACGATTAAAGAAATAAACAGAAAAAAAATGTAGTAGCATATATACCTGATAATTAGAATTATGCGTTAGTCTTGTAAAAGCCGTTTGTGTGGTATGCACTAAAATTCTAAATTTAGCATCTGAGGGCAGTTTTTCCAAACACTTTAACCTTTCTGCCATAGTGCCTAATGAGATTCTTAACTGTTCCTCAAAATCCATTAAAAATTCATCTCCATTTGTAGAATTTCTCTCTTGGGCGACTTTAAATTTATAACGTTCATATTCCTTATTATCATCCTTGTAAAAAAGTATTTCCAAACATTCTAGCTCGCCTGTTTTTAGTAATTCTCGGGATGTTCTTAGAACTTTAAAGAGATATGTATTTAAAGGTGGATAGATGGACACAAATACCGGTGTATTGTATATCCTACGTTTTTTGAATATTTGTCCTGGATATAAATCACGCAAATAGAGAATGTGGTTTATGAAGACCTCTAAAGCCTCAAGAACTACATCATTAAGATCTTTAATGTTAAGGGAATTTGTAATTTAAATTATTTTTAGGAAAAGTGTGTAATTTGTTTACCTTCCATGTTTTGTGAAATTGAATTTATGTTTATAAGAGCTTCTTTATAGTTTCACAAATCCACAGTGAATTGTGTTCCGAAGTGGGTGAAGGCTGCCACATCTTTGCCGCAAAAATATTGCTCTTGTAATTTCGATAATAGACTGGTTATTCTGATCACCGAATTTATATTAGCTTTTCTTGATTATTTCTGAAATAATGAAACTTTTGAAATTGTATTTAAAAACATCCTGTCTGGAAAAAAATACAAAATAATATTAAGAAACTTACTGGCAACTCTTATAATGACAATGTAAGAGTTTTTGGTTTTAGGCGGTTAGCAGCACTGATTTACGAGAAGAAGAATTATTTGTTTACATTTTAATACCGTGTTTTTAGAAATTAATAAAATCACAGAAAATTGTGCCGGTAGAAATATCTTTTCTCAGAATTTGGACAGATAAATGTGAATATAATGAATTTGGAATTATTAGAATCATTTGGTCAGAACTATCCCGAAGAATTTGATGGATCTCTTGACTGTATCTCTTTGGCAGTAACCTGTGCCTTTAACAAATATGGCACCCTTTTAGCGGTGGGATGCAATGATGGTCGCATTGTTGTTTGGGATTTTCTAACTCGGGGTATCGCCAAGATCATTTCTGCACATGTGCATCCTGTTTGCAGCTTAAGTTGGACACGAAATGGTCATAAACTACTGTCAGCCTCCACCGACAATAATGTTTGCATTTGGGATGTTTTGTCGGGTGAATGTGAACATAAATATCGTTTTCCTTCGCCTATACTAAAAGTTCAATTTGATCCTCGTAATGATAAGCGTTTTCTGGTCTGTCCCATGCGTTATGCTGCTGTGCTGGTAAAGATTGGAGATGCTCACAAATGTCTGCCGCTCGATTCTGATGGTGATCTAAATATTGTGGCCTCATTTGATCGTAGAGGCAAACACATTTATACTGGCAATGCCAAAGGCAAAATAATGGTTTTGGATGTTGAAACTTTAGAAATTGTGGCCAGTTTTCGTATTATAGTTGGAACTTCCAGTGCCACAGCGGTGAAAAGTATAGAGTTTGCCAGACGGGGTGATGGTTTTCTTATCAATACTTCTGATCGTGTTATACGTGTCTACGACTCAAAGGAGGTCCTAGCTTTGGGTAAAGATGGTGAACCAGAACCTATACAAAAACTGCAAGATTTGGTCAATAAAACAACATGGAAAAAATGTTGCTTTTCGGGTGATGGGGAATACATATGTGCTGGCAGTGCTCGACAACATGCCTTGTATATATGGGAAAAGTCTATAGGGAATTTGGTAAAAATTCTACATGGTACTAAAGGCGAACTTTTGCTAGATGTTGTTTGGCATCCGGTACGTCCCATTATAGCCAGTATAAGCTCGGGCTTAGTATCGATATGGGCTCAGAATCAAGTGGAGAACTGGTCTGCCTTTGCTCCAGATTTCAAAGAGCTCGATGAAAATGTAGAGTACGAAGAACGTGAATCTGAATTTGACATAACCGATGAAGATAAATCTTTGGATTTGAATGCCGATGCCAAACAGGATGAAGAAATTGAGGTTGATGTACAAAAAGCAGAACCTGTTGCTGCATTTTGTTCTTCGGATGAAGAGGGAGAAGATGAAAATGCTTTGCAATTCTTACCCATGGCTCCAGAGGTTGAGGATCCTGAAGATGGTTGGGCTGTACAAGATGGTTTGGATGGTAATACCTCTAAAGATAACGATGCAACTGCTTTGCTTGAATTTGGAGATGTCTCCGGCAAAAAACGTAAAATGAATAACTATGATATCTCTTTGCCCGATGCCCCCACCGATGAAATACATCCTTTGGTCTCTAGTAAAACGAATAAAGATAAACAGTCGTCGGGTGGCAAAAAGGCAGCCGGTCGTCCCAAAAAGTAAAACTTAATTACTTTTATAGTTTAATAGAATTATATACATAAGCCATTTTTTATTTGTTTTGACCCTAATGATTTTTGCAATAAGTAATGCTTCGAAAGTGAAATATACAGTAAACATTTCTTAAACAAAAACTAAAACGGAATCAATTTTTGTTTTCAATAAAACAGATAATGTATACAAATGCCTAATTTTCATTGCCAAAAGTATCAAATTAAAGTCAGAACTCTGGAAAAAGAAAATAACATAAGTAATTAATCTAAACATTCTAAACTTTCGGAGAAATACCAAAAAACAAAGTTCTTAAAAAAATGCAATTCTTTGGCGAAGATCATAGATCAAATTATATACAACAAAATAAAAAATATTAACATGTAATTTAACTGTATTATAAATATCATAATTCGTTTATTTACACCATATATGTTATACATAAAGGCAACGCATATACATACATACGGATACATTTCTGAACTAATTTAATTACAAATACATAATATATCGTCGAAAAATAAAATTAAAACTAATTACCAAATAAATTGGCGGTCATTACTTTCTTATCATGACATGAAAGATGAACAACATCACCATTAGGATAACGAACAAAAGCACTTTGATTTGCAAAACGTTTTTTGCATTCCGGACAAACACTAAACTCTGTCAATTCAAAGTGTATGCTCTGTTGTGCCAACACAGCATCTGTTATACTTTTTAGACGGGCCTCTAACAAGCCTTTCTTCATTTCCAACAGGTGACGGGTGGCCATTCGTTCACGTAGAACGGTATTTAGATAATGGTGTATACGAGCAACCGGCAAATCTTCTGGTAAATACTAAAAAAGATAGAGAAATGTTATATAAGAAATCTTTCTAAAAAGCAAAAGTTTTTACCGGCCATATTTTTCTAGGTTCAATTTTGGAGGCATATTTGTTCAATAATTCCAAAACAATTTCATTATTTGGTTTCAAAAAATCTTTGTGTAGCTCAACATTTTCATATGGTGGCTGCTGCAGCGGATTTAGTATAGTCTTTAATAGTAGAAAGAATATATCATTATCATCTTCATAGTTTTCTTCGCAGTACTTTGAGGCTTTTTCAACATCGCCTAGTATTTGTATGTAAATAGCTAAAACTTTTTCATGTTTCTTCAAACGGCCCAGAATAATGGCACGCTCTTCTAATAGCATATTTGTGGGGAAATCTTTTAGGACTACATCTGGTGAATAGTTTAAAGAATTCTCTAATAAATCATGTAATTTCTGGTGATATTCCTTAAATTCTTCATTTAGTTCCTTTTTCTGATTGGAACCTTCTTTGGCCAATTCATTCGTTATGTGTTCCAACTTTTCGCGATACTGCTTGATTAGAATGTTATGTATAAAGGTATTTTCATCTTGCCAGACATTAATAACATGTTCCAAGTAAGGTATTACAAGAGCTTTGTGATTTGTTAGAAGGAAGTCCAATACTGCAGGTCTGGGTAGATTTTCTACTTCTATGAAATCTTCGGTAAAAATTTTTAAACCTTGTTCCGGATTAGCTTTTAAGACCCAATCAGAAAACTCCTTTATTAAGGCCCAATGCGAACTACCAAGTTGCTGCAAATAATGGATGGTTCTCTTGTAGCCATAAAGACTGGAACCCTCCTTAGTCGCTTGAGCTTGTAAAAGCTGCAGAGCTTTCTTGTGTTTGCCATTTGTTTGGTATAATATAATAAGTTCAGAGATTTTGTCATGCTTTAGTAAAGTCTTTTCCGATTCCTCTAAATGACATTGATTCAGACGAAGCAAGGGCGCTATCAAAGAGTCATTGGTCTGCAGGTAACATTTCAATAAGGTGGTATCGATAATGGACAACAAAGACTTTGAAGAACTCTTGGTGTCCCTTAGTTTTACCACCTCCTTTTGACGGGCCAAAGCCAAAAATTCAATTAAAGCCAAAAGTGCATTTTCCAAATCCTTATCCTCCAGCTGTAGCATAGTAGCTGTGGGAATAGCTGTATCATAGCTATCTGTTGTTGTGGGTTTTGACTGATCCTGCAGTAGGTTGGGAAATAAACGTATGACATCGTAGGGATTGGCCTGGGCATTTTCAAATTCAGTCATAGCTGCAGAAAATTGCTTAAGAGCAAATAGCTCTTTGGCATAACGCATATGAATTTGACGTATAGTTTCAGCTTTAGATAACTCAGGTTCATCGGAAATTTTCTAAAATAAAGAAAAGTTATTTAATATTAACTTAAGTTAAAAAAAAATTTTAGAGATTTTTAATATAGAAATTAAAACATGGATTATGTTTAAATTGTCTAAAACTTATTACCGTCAATTCAATAGCCAATTGGAATCTCTTTTGCTGCAGTAACTGCTGTCTTTGTGTGGTTATTTCAACCAATCTGATGCACCATAATTCCGAAATAGCAGCTGCAAAGATGATACCTTTAGCCGAACGCACCAAATGCTTAGTTTTGCTTAATTCCGGTATGGACTGCACCAAGGTATCTCTATCAATACCATTGGCCTCTAGACAACGCACTTCAATACCGTTTGCAACACGACCCACAACAAATGGTTCATCCCAGACTAGGCCCAACAAAGGACCGCTCCAAATCATGGGTTGTAGAGCAGTTTTGCCTTTGCCACCAGTGGCTTCCAAGGAACCTTGTATATTTTTCTTATCATCTTTACGTTCTTTATAGTTTTGTAAATTGATCGCAACCAGAAAATCATCTTTAGAAATACCCAAAATGTCATCTTTTAGTAGACATATAGAAGGATCCAAATTGTGTGAAGAGGAGGTTACAATAAGATCATGTTTTTCAGGTTTGGAAGCTTTAATCTACAGATGAATTTACATGTTAATTAAAGATTTATATGTAATATTTTTTTTACTTACATTGTATAAAACATATTCATCCTTGTAGCCCACACAAATGAAATCATTTACCCAACAAAAAGATTTTGGTACATCCTTAAGTTCTATGGACAATTCAAGTGAAGCCAAGGTATTGAGTTTCCAATAAAAGAATTGCAAACGTCTTTTGATGACACAACAAACGCGTATTAGTGTCGCTGTTTTTCCAGTCGTTGTTTTAGTAGTCTGGAAAGGAAGTGACATCAAATTTCTGTTTTAAGGTTTCTTATTGTAAATTTTGTATAAGATTAAAAATATGGATACGACTTAATATCTAGTACTAATGTATTGGATATGAGCCATATTTCCAAAAATGGTGATTTTATTGACAATAAATAAAATTGCCATTATCTTTAGATAGACACGACTTAAGGGCAATTTTTTTTCTTAACCCATTAATGTATTTGTAATATAACAACCTTTTATAAAATCTCAAATTTTACAGAAATAAAAAATGCGGGTGTTTCTGTATTATGGGATCATAGCCGCATTTGCTCACTGATGACCGAAAACAAATACGTGATCACAGTGTCTTCTTTCTTTTCGTAGACTTAGAAAAGCGTGCCGGTAAAACAGATATTGCTCCAACTGTCACTTTTATTTGGGCATTAAGTATTGGATTAGCAAGGAAACCACAAAGTCATGGGGAAACATGGTTACGTGTAGGACATTAAGAGCTCTGTGGCCTAAAGCGGGCAGTAATGGAACCAAAATTCAAGCTTAAGATGTATAGGATTCCTAACGGGACACTGTGCCCTCAATTCGAGGTTAAATAGGTGGGATGATAGCATTCCGGACCTCTGTAGACTATGTCTAGGTGAGGATTTGTCCGAGTCGGTAGAACACACCTCTTTTATAACGAGGAGGTCAGTGGCCACAGTTGAGATGAATAATAACAAAAATAGGTCTGGATGACGTAGAGGATGTTGGATATCAAGCAACGGTTCTAATTGGTCTTAACATGATAGAGTTTATGTTGATGAATAAAGCTAATTTTGATTGAAGCTGTTTTCTTTGTTATGCCCAGAAGTTTTTAGTCCATGTATTAAGTATGTAGTGGTCTGACTATAGATGTGTAGATCCATTACACACTAATTAGTCGTATCTTCAATTAACTTGCATCAATGTGTCTCACAAACTACATACTTCTATTACAAACTTTTAATGAAAAGACAACCAGGCGAAGGGTTTACTTTACAATTTGAGCCTGATCAATATAACAGAAAATTTATTTTTTTATCATCACGGTTAATACTTTAACATTTATAAGGCCCCTCTCATTACTAAATTATTGATTTTTCAATGTCCCCTATTATTGATAGAGTCACATTTTCTAATACCAAATCCTTACCTGTGCATCCAGTGTAAACAAACTGCATCCTTTAGTAAACTGCGAACTATGAATGAACGTAAAGTTATTCTCCGTACGACTAATATCGCACACATAAATCATGCCATCGGTTAGGACAAACAGTAGATTCTCCTCGGCAATTACCTCCATTTGTACAATGGATTTTTTGCTGAAGTTCTTGCTAAACATCAACATATCAACGGCACCATTTTTGTCTACCGAATACATAATCAATTGACCACTGCGGGTACCCAAGATGACATTGTTATCTGGAGGAAGAGAAATAAAATCAATAGAGATAAATGATACCTTGGACATCAATAAATGAAAATGCTTACCATAGGCGGCTATTGATTCAATATGAACGCCCTGTTTTAATATCGAATGTACATGATATGCCTGATGCATTTTTGGAATTCAATGACTTGTTCAACAAATTAATTGTTAATAACAAAGAAAAACAAATGAAAATTCCGGAACTTCTTTTTTATTAAACAACTTTGCAGAAATAATAGCACAGATCGGTCAGTGATGGCATTTGTTATGAATAGTACCTTTTTGTCATAAAAAAATTCAGTCCCTTGAAATCGCCGGCAAATTTATAATATTGCCACTTAAAAGAATAGAAAACGCCCAAATAAAAAATTATAATATTAGTGAAGGGAAAACGTCTTTAATTTGAATCCTATAAGAGCTGAAAATATTTTAAAATCAAAAACAGTAGAAAAAGTTTGGACTGTGAATACCCTAAATATAATATAAACATTTACACATAAAAAATTTTCTATGATTAAAATTAAAAAACCAAGGCGTTTCATTCCCAATTAAAATTTTCCTCTGCTTCTTGTAAACTTATAAACTCAAATTTAGCTGGAAAAAGGGAATTTGTTACATTAAATTAAATCGTTCCCACTGCAGTCGGTTCTTCGTACCGGAATGACTCAGAAATCCTAAGATTCCGACCAAGGACTTTTGTGATATTGCAGTTACAACAACAACAGTATTAAATTGAATAGAATCTTATATTTTGGAGTGCCATATGGAAGGCCACAGAGCTGAATATATATGTATGTCGATAGCCGGACTGCCCTCAAGGCGCTGTAAGGACAATGTATCACCTCTCAATTGGTTAAAAAATATAGATTAGCCCTTATAGACCTATACTCAAATATAGGGCCAGACATACTCGAACCAAGTTTTGAGCCAGAAAGTAAGGGACAAGCTCCACTATCTGAAACTTTTATGTGGGTATCAAGTCTTGGATTAGCAGGGAAATTACAAAGACTTGGTGTAGCTTGCAGAAAATCTAGGGCCTTCTTGCCTAATCCAGATATTGGCAGAACTAAAACTATGCTCTGTCTTAATAGAGAGAGAAAAGTGAAATTTCTAATCTACCGTATATAAGAGGCTCAGTTAAAGCCAGCCGGATGCAATAATAATAGAGCCTATTTTACGAATGTTAATGTTCGAGATCTCTGATAGATCGTGCAAAAATGGGAATCCCAGATGAAGGGTCCTATTATCAGCAAGGGCTTGGCAGGGACAGAGGAGATGAGTGATGGTTTCTTCCTCCTCAACGTTGTGAAAACTTTTGCAGTAGTTGTTGCTTTGAAGATTAAGTCTTCTAGCATGTAAACCTATTAAACAGTGTTCTTTGAGTAGCTGCTACCTTCAAAAGAATTAATTATAATACTTATTTCTTACTATAAGAGAGAAAATATAAGTAAAGGTGTCATTTAAAACCAACTTTCAGACCCAACGTAAAAATGATTGATCCTTAATTTTAACGATACAACCCAAAAGTTCTTTCGTATAAGATAAGTTTTTGAGTAATTACTGAAAACTTCGGACTGTGAATATCCTAAATATATTGTAATAATATAAAAAATTTCAGATTTATATTAAGACTACTTTTACATTAGTTGGGTATAGCTTATGAAGTCTTGAATTTGTATAAGAAAAAGCTGACAGAATTAAAATTGGTACAAACCTGACCGTACTATCAAGTTTACGAAAATTTTGAAAATTTTTATGAAAATTAAGGAAAATAAATTGAAAACTGATGAAGAAAATGTTCGTGTGTGAACGTGAATGCAGGTTCAAAAGAAATTTAAAGAACAACTGATCAAGTAAACCGTATTCGTGTGAAACGGGACTAAGTCTACATTCACACCAGTCAGGTTTGGTTCATGAAGTCTTGAGTTTGTATGAGAAAAAACTGACATAATTGAAATTGATAGTCTACTTTTACATTAGTCAGGTTAGGCTTATCAAGTCTTGAATTTGTGTGAGAAAAAACTGACAGAATTTAATTGATACAAACTGACCGTACTATCAAGTTTAAGAAAATTTTGAAAATTTGTATGAAATTTGAGGAAAATAAAATGAAAACTGATAAAGAAAATTTTAGTGTGTGAACATGAATGCAGGGTTCAAAAGAAATTTAAAGAAAAACTGAACAAGTAAACCTGATTCGTGTGAAATGGAACATATAAACCTGACCGTACTATCAAGTTTACAAAAATTTGTATGAAAAATTGTATGGAATTAAAAAAAAATAAAAACTGATGAAGAAAATATTCGTGTGTGAACGAATATTTTAAGAAAAACTGATCAAGAAAACCTAATGTGAGTGAAACAGCATTAAACAATCAAGAAAATATTTGGTGGTAGCTAACTCAACTTATATCCAATGATATTACTATTCCTCAGCATTTTCATTTGTTTATTAAAAAAAAACTCCAATTGGCGCTGTTGTATTAACTGTATTTATCTGGTAACCTCTTTTATTTAAATGAATGTAAACAAAAACAATACAGCAACACACAAAATAAAAACAATGACCAGCTGATGTCTGCACACACACACGCACACATTTAAGAAAAAGAATCAACAATTGCAATTGCTGCAGACAGAAGTGATGTTTTCTCCATAGAAGATTGCATTGAATAAGAGGAATTTATATTAGTTTTCTTTAACCGTGATATTAATCCAATTAAATAATAAAAAAGAACTGCTCAATATTAACTAAATAAAACAATTCCTAAAAATTACTAAAATATTAACTATAAAAGAATGCAATGTAATGTGAAATCTTAAAAAAAAATTCCTTTGTTTTAATGTGAAAAAGTGGGTTGCTTTTTAGCTTATCTCGAATATTTGTATATATAGAAAACACATTTTAAAATATAAAGCTAACACATGCTTAAATACTAATGAAATACTTTGGCTAATATGGAAAATCTGGAAAAACATTACATGCTCTTGCTGACCAAAGAGGAGCAGGAATTTCTACAGGTTGGTTTTCTTTTATCTCATAGTTTAGTTCAAGTCAATATTTATTAAGGTCGGTCTCAATGTTTTTTATAAAACTATGAAGGACTTTGTACTGCGGACATAGTGAAAAACTTTGTAGTTTTAAACAATGAAAACCTTTTGTAACTTTGTTTTTACTTATCAAAAGTTTTGGCAAACTTTTTGTTTTACTTACAAAGATGTATGTATTCGATAAATATTGTAATCGATAACATTTTTACAGAAAACACCCAGCAGTTTCAAAATGAAGAACATTAACCCATAATGTTTAATATGTATTATTTATTTTTTCAAAATGTGCAAACATTATTTCTTTTGTAAATGAATTTAAACGAAATGTTCCCTCCTTTATTGTTTCATTATAAAATTAATTTTTATTGTTCTTTTTATACCCACCATCAAAAACATTGGGGGTATATATTGAGTTTGACATTCCGTTTGTAATTTCCTCAATAGTAGCTTTAAAACCAAAAAGGATACATATGTATATGTGTCATCGTATTATATATTAACACCGCACGATGAACGTTCGATGTCCGTCTTTTAAAAACACTATAGGGCCGAAACGGAAAGAGTAAGGGCAACCAAAAATAAAGCAATCTTCATTAATTGAACGATTCATATTTGACCACAGCTCTCATATAAACAATTTACGGAAACAGCAAAAATGCCAAAAAGAATATTGAGTTTCTGTCTGTCCGCCAGTTTAAAGGAGATTTACATTCCGTTTGTAATTTTCTTAAAATTGGCCAAACCGGTATCCGGTATGTGATGGAAATCGATCGTTTTCAAATCGTTCGATTACAGGTATATTTTTGAGACAATTATCCCAATTTCCGCAAAAAAATTAAGCCAAATGAAAGATAAGATATCAGTTAAAAGGATTAAAGCCTAAATTTTTATTTTTCTTGGGGAAATAACCTAAAATTATCTCAAAAATATATCAGAAATCGAACGATTTGAAAACGATCGATTTCCATCACTTACCAGATATTCTTAATCTTTTGAAATTCTAAGAAGGTTTGAGTTATGTCCGTCTGTCTGACTGTCTGTTGAAAGCACGATAACGCCTAAACGGAAGGAGCTAGGTCACTGAAACTTCGCAAAGATATTCTTCCTTTCTGGTATTGAAATTGGGCAAAATCGGTTCACATTTAATATTAGCATATTGAAAAAATTGTGTATTGAAAATGGGGGGAATTGGTTTACATTTAGTTAGAGCTCCCATATAACACCGCCCCGGGAATGACATTAATGCTGATAAATTGAATACAATATTAACGAAGTTTTATGCAACTATTGGTCAGTATATCAAATTTTATACGAATCGGTCCATATTTGACCATAGCTTTCATATAAAAACCATTCCCGGGAACCACTAAATTTTGCATAAATAAGCTTTATATAAATATCAGCCAGTGTATTAAATTTTGTGACAATTGGTCGACATTTGGCTATAAAGCTACTGCAACCGAATTTACTCCAAATATTTTACCAACAAAACCAACTAGCGTAACAAACTTTTCGAATTTGGACCGCATTTTGAATAGTTGCACCCGCGAAGATATGTGTATGACATATGGTTCTAAATTAAACTCAACTTGATGACTCATTATATCTACAATCAAAAAGATTTGAAGGTATATTTAGTATAAGGACTTTCCAACCGTCAAAACTGCTAAAAACCCACAATCGAATTAATTGTTTTTCCATAGGGAACTACCTAGAAGTAGTTTTAGATTCCCCGCCAATACCACTTAGTCGATCACGATTCGTTTTCATTTAATGTTGGAGCAAGTGTTCCATTTTTTACCATCGCTTCAAAAATGGTGTAATTTTCTTAAGATTCACGGATCCACTAAAACTATTAAAAACCAAAAAAGGGAATATAGAACTTTTATATAAGTATCTCTAAAAAATATGTGATGGTGGATATATAAGACTCGACACAGTCGAATATAACACTTTTACTTGTTTATATAATTATTTCAACCTTGATTTTGTTAAGTTTCATATTTCGATCACCTCATTTTTGCGTGATTATGATTAGTTAAAATCCAAATATTTTTAATTTAATAAAAGTTGATTACAATGCCTAATTATTATCGACCATGACCTTCTAGTTATTACTAAATACTACATAGTTTACATAGTTTACCTATATTTCCTTTTAATTTTCATTTCAGCTTTACTCCGAAAGTTTACGTTTGGAAAATACCACCGTACATCGTTATCAAAAACAAATATGTGATCTTTTGCTCGAACATCCCTATCCAGTATTGGACATTTTACTATTAAAATGGACAAAATACAAATACCACCTTAAACCAGTTTTACTCAAAGCATTCGAAGAATTATTAAAGAATGTTCCCCCTCAAGGTTTCAACTGCAAAATATTGCAATTTATTAATAAAATACCCGAAGAAATTCTACAAAACAGTATAGAAGGTCAACTAAGAGAAGCAATGCGTCAATGCTTGCAACTTACAACACTAAATAGTGAATTTTTTCTAACGCTTATTGGTCGAGAAACCACGCAATCATTGCATGATATCTTGGAATTACTTAAAGAGACACAATGGCAATATTTTCAGGGAAACTTGGGCTCCAAGGAATACATTTTATATCAGGCTCTAGACAATAAAGCACATTTTCTTACACTTATAGCCAATCAAATACGTAATTTCAAGGATATACAAGATGTAAATTTAAGAAATAATTTAATTATTTTAAAATTGGTCCAAGAATTTTCCATGATCACTCAACCCCTAAGTGAATTGCCGAATGTTACAAAATGTTTGGAATATTTTGATATGGAAATTGTTACAGACGATCTACGTCCGATTTATAATTATTTCTATAAAGACTTTAAGCGCTTGGCTGTAGTTCTAAATTATGTGCAAAAATTTAAAAATCTGTCTTCTCCAATCATTGTACAGGATATTATATTAAAATCTTCCAATTTGGAGCTGATAAATAAACATAAACTTTTAGATAATTATGAGGACACCAAAACATTCTTGGATTCTTATTACATGTGGCAGCATACTACAACGGCATCCCTTAAAGACTTTGAATTAGAAACCATATGCCAATATTTTATTTTCTCCTGCATCTTTTTAATAATAGTAACACCTGCCGAGGAAGCTGGGGAGGAGTTTTATGTGCAAAAACTACAATTGTTAAACTCTTTGCTGAGACAAATGAAAAACTTTGAAAAACTCTGTCTTGTTTTGGAGGATATACTCAAGTTTACATTTTTACGTTGGGAACACTTGCAAAAAACTAGCGAACGCACTAAACAAGCCAGTAAACTTATAGTTTCCTCCGATGCCTCCTGTACCGATGATGAGCCCAAGCTCGAAACATCAGATAAAACAAAACGTAAACCCAAATCATATCACAAAACCGGTTTTATATGCAAATCAAAAGCTTTTGCTCATCTCTATAATTTTTTGAAGACTTTCGTTACCAAAAAACTGCACTCGCCTGATTTTAAATCTGCCTGCACTGAAGTGCAACATCGTTTTCAAGATATTGTCGACTACATAACCGATATATTATGGAAATATTCTTTGCTGGAGAAACTGGAAGTAACACAAAATCAGGCTAAACTTAATAACGTTGAAGTCTATCTAAATCCTGATTATTTGCCACATTTTGTTTGTTATCATTTAGATGCCTTGGAGCGGGTTTCAAGTGATGACGAAGATAAGCAGGCAAATTATCACAGTCATTACAACAGCCTTTCGCGTCGTAAAGCTGCCAAAAAACGTAGACGTGCCACATTTAGTGGTTCCATTGCCCGGCCCAAGGATGATTTGTCTTGGCAACAGTGTCGTGTAAGAGCTACTGCCTTAGCGAATTCTGTAACAAATATTGAACCCTTAAAGCGTTTGGATAGTTATAAAAGTAACAAAGAGGTCATTGAAGAACGCAGCATAATTCTGAAACTTTTAGAGTCTCCACAACGTTTAGCCGTTTTGGCTTTGTCCTTGAAGAGTTTTGGTGATGCCAAACAAATAATTGAGGTAAGCAGTTTGAAGTTGTTATTTAAATCAATATCAGCAATTTAAAAAATACAATAACTTAAATAAATATAACATTTAAGAAATCACTTAAAATTTAATTCTAAAAATCATGTTTCATCATCCATTAAGCGAAAATTTTCAGAGTAATGGTAATGGACTATTTTAGGTTCATTCCATAGCTTTTTTCCAAGAACATAAATTATTAGAGTAGCAAACAAAATAAGATAAAGTGAGTAATGCTGAAAATGATAAATTGTTTCTATTAATGCAATGAAATGGAAAAATAAGAAATATGTTTAAGTAATTTATTTATATCCTATTCCTCAATTTAATTTTAGGGCACCAACAAAATACCCTTGACCTTTCCCTGACTTTACACATTGACAAGTATGTAGTCAAGGTTCTTGCACCTCTTAAAAATTCGGATCATTGTAGCATTTCCACCTCTTTTTCGTTCTCCGGACTTCGTAATGTTTTACAACCAGCCACGAAACGTTTAACTTTTTTATACGAAAAAGGTCGTTGGGCTAAGCTCAACGAATTTTTTGTGAATTTTAACTGGAAACTATGTTTTCTTGACAATAATGGGAATGAAAATGTTCTTCCCAACGAAAAATGTTTCGATTAAACCCAAGTTAAAAACTTGGTTTAATTAGACGTGCAAACATGCAGTCAGATCCCGAGAGGTAGCTTTCAGTAACTGGCGTAATAACCGAAATCAAGTTACTTATTTACAACGCAAACAGGCAAGGCGTACATGTGCCAAAGTATTAAAGCGTGAAAAGGCTCTGTACGAGCAACGCCTTCGTACTAAAATTCAAGAACTTCTGGTCATTTGTTAAACGAGTTAAGAATAATGCTAGTTCCACAATTTCTTCTCTTTTAAAGGATTGCCAAACATTCACAGACCCCGCTGATAAAGCTAACCTTTTAGCTGAATTATTCGCAAGCAACTCTCGCTTGGCGGAAAGCACCCAACCTCTGTCCGAGCTCGAACGAATATCTGCAACTATACCAAAGTTAATCTTTGGCACTCTTGCTGTACAACGGGCTTTAGCGGATCTCAATATAAATAAGTCTCCAGGACCGGATGGCATTCCATCACTGAAGTCTTGAAGCAGTGCTCTTCGACGCTTGCTAACCTTTTCAGCACCTTGTACCATGCCGGAACATTTTCTCGCTGCAGGAAGGTTGCTAATGTTACGCCAATCCCTAAAAAGTGTGAGTCTACGTTAGGTTAGGTTAGGTTGAAAAGGTAGTGCCAGGGATGTGGCATCTTCACTCGGAGACCTTCGGGTCCATTGTAAACCTTTCTGAAAGTAAACAACGATAGTGTTAGAGATAGAGAAAGGGAGTCGTAGAGGGCAATGGCAGAGGATGGGCTCGACCGTTTCGGACGAATCCGCGATCGAGCATAGTCTTCAAATGTCCTGAATTGCTCCATCTCATCTATTTAGCCTGGAATTCAGGGAGCAGTGGCCAGTTAGAAAACCTATGCATTTCCTAAGACTGCTTTTGCTAAGACCTAGCAAGAGCATGGTCTGGCGTATATTTAAGTCGGGCCATAAGGTCCTAGACATACAGGTGGTGCTATCTCTGTCACCGCGAGCATCAGTTTCTGGCTTGAGCCAAGTCTTGTCGATATCGCAATGACCAGGAAACCAGCAAAGTCTTACCCTATATTGGTTGAGGGTGAGGCTAACAACCATGAAAATTATAAAGTTCAGAATTATTGATAAGAATTTAACAATCGACTCAGAAACACATCTAATGATAGCCTACCTTCGTATATTTGTGTATCCTATTGATTAAATAATGGTAAATTTTATGTTAGAAAGCTATGCTCTTTTTAACCCAATTATCGGCCAGTCTTCAAAAAGTACTTAAATCGTTTCTTTTTATTTTCATTGTTGATTTAAAGGCAGTATTATTTTTGTTTCAATCTCTTTTGGTTTATGAGATACAATGCAACCGATATTTGACTTTTCCCCTATAAATTCAAAGGTACCCAGATCAAACACTTGATATTTTTTAATATGAATTATGTGGTATTGAAATTGCCCAGTTTAAGTAGAATTTAAAATTCAATTTTCTTTAAAACTAAAGAAGTTATAAACAAACTAACAAATAGAAATCAATGTTCCTCATCCATTTACCTTCATTTCTGCAATTTTAATTTTTTCATAATATTTTCTTCTTTATCTTCTTGCAGAATTTCAACTTACAAAACTCCCAACTCAACACCGAATTAAAATATGTCGAACAACAGCAACTTATAAAACAAAAACTAACCACAATCTACGATAACTATCAGCGTCAGGAGAAACAGACTCACAACTCCCATGAACCCTTAGCTACTGTCGAGCAAATTCGTAATGTGGCTGCTAAAGGGTTTGAAGTCTCTAAAATCATAAGCGTTATTGATAATTTCGCCCAGTCTCAGCGTATCAAACAATCCGAAGCCATTAAAGACCTAATACAAAAACACAAACAAAATCCACAATATCGATTTCTAAATCAATTCGAAGAGGGTAATTTAAATGCGGTTATTATTTGTGATTTGGTGCTGAATCTACCCTTTAATCGGGATATAATTACAAGTGTCTTAATGGTAATTAAACGTCATCAATCCATACAGTCCTCGTTCAAAGAGTCAGAGTCTATGGAAAAATCACAATTGCCCAAGAATATAGGCCCTCTTTGTCTATTGGAAAATTTAAATGATTGTATGCGTTTGCTAGAGGGAAAATCTGTTAGAGATTTACTTTGTGACAATACCTACTCCCTGAGGCCTCAAAAGTTGTCGGCGGAGTTGTCAAAACAGAAAGTTTTCAAAGAGATATTCTATAAAAAACCCTCTGAATTAGGACGTTGTGAAGATCTCAGATCGTTACAAACTCAATTTCAGAATTTAAAATCCAAATGTAATTACTTTCAAAGATTCTGCAACTATGTGCAGCATCTCAACAAACTGGTACATTTGCGCGATCCTAATTGTGAATATCATGTGGAGGAACTTTTAAAAATTGATCCTTGCGATGTCGTAGGCGAATTGATATTTAATTGCGATATGACTCCTTTGGAAATTGAGGAAATTGTAACCGCTTTAAATTTGAATCTAGTCCATGTTATATCTTTGAATATCTGCCCGGAGATTGTGGGTAAATGTGGCTTCAAGAAACGCAAGCTATCGGCCCAAAAGCAAGCTACCGTCTTTAATTATATTGCAAATTATAATCGTCTACTAGTTTATTTGCTGCAGGGTATAAATAATAAGGATCACTTAACTAAGGAAGATCCCAATATAGATTCAAGATATTTGGAACGTTTATTGTCAATGAAAGAAATCGACAGATTGTCATCGTTGTATGGTGGTAATAAGCTGATAGCAGCCTTACGTTGTGACCATGTCAACATGAAGCTGTGGGAGAAGATTGAATCGAAAAAGGAACAGCTGGAATTGTTGCAACTTGATATTGGGATTCAAGGTAAAAATGATAAATTTTAGATTTTTTATAAAAAAAAAATCGATACACAAATTTTTTAATATCAAATTTTTAACAGAAAATTTTTTTTTCTGAAAAATAAATTTTATGAAAGAACATTTTTTTGTAGAAAATTTTTGGATATAAAAGTTTTTTATACAAATTTTTCGATATAAAATTTTTTTATGGAAAATTTTCGATAAAAAAATTTTTTATAGAAATTTTTCAATATAAAAATTTTTTAAGAAAATTTTTCGGTATAAAAATTTTTGATAGAAAAAATTTCGATATAAAAATTTTTTATAGAAAATTTTTTGATATAAAAATTTTTTATAGAAATTTTTTCGATAAAAATTTTGATAACGAAAATTTTTCGATATAATAATTTTTATAGAAAACTTTTCGATATAAAAATTTTCATAGAAAGTTTTTCGTTATAAAAATTTTCATAGAAAATTTTTCGTTATAAAAATTTTCATAGAAAATTTTTCGTTATAAAAATTTTTATAGAAAATTTTTTGTTATACAAATTTTTATAGAAAGTTTTTCGTTATAAAAATTTTTATAGAAAATTTTTCGTTATAAAAATGTTTATAGAAAATTTTTCGTTATAAAAATTTTTATAGAAAATTTTTCGTTATAAAAGTTTTTATAGAAAATTTTTCGGTATAAAAATTTTAATAGAAAATTTTTCGGTATAAAAATTTTTATATAAAATTTTTCAGTATAAAAATTTTTATATAAAATTTTTCGGTATAAAAATTTTTATACAAAAATTTTGCGGTATAAAAATTTTTATAGAAAATTTTGCGGTATAAAAATTTTTATAGAAAATTTTGCGTTATGAAAATTTTTTATAGAAAATTTTTGTAATAAACATTTTTTATAGAAAATTTTTCGATATAAAAATTTTTTATAGAAAAATTTTCTTTATAAAATTTTTTATTGAAAATTTTTCGTTATAAAATTTTTATAAGAAATTTTTCGTTATAAAAATTTTTATAGAAAATTTTTCGATATATAATTTTTTTATAGAAAATTTTTCGATATAAAATTTTTTTATAGAAAATTTTTTATATAAAATTTTTTTTTAGAAAATTTTACGATATAAAAATTTTTTATACAAAATTTTTCGATATAAAAATTTTTTATACAAAATTTTTCGATATAAAAATTTTTTGATATAAAAATTTTTCGATATAACAGTTTTTTATAGAAAATTTTTCGTTATAAAAATTTTTATGAACATTTTTCGTTATAAAAATTTTTATGCAAATTTTTCGTCATAAATTTTTTATAGAAAATTTTTGGATATAAACATTTTTTATAGAATATTTTTCGATATAAAAATTTTTATAGAAAATTTTTCGATATAAAAATTTTTTATAGAAAATTTTTCGATATAAAATTTTGTTAAAGAAAATTTTTCGATATAAAATTTTTTTAAAGAAAATTTTTCGATATACATTTTTTATTTAAATTTTTCGATACAAAATTTTTTATGGAAAATTTTCGATATAAGACATTGTTTTAGAAAATTTTTCTATATAAATTTTTAATACAAAATTTTTCTATATAAAATTTTTTATAGAAATTTTTTGACATACAAATTTTTTATTCAAAATTTATCGATATAAAATTTTTTTATTGAAAATTTTTCGATATAAAAATTTTTTATCGAAAAGTTTTTGGTATAAAAATTTTTTATAGAAAATTTTTGATATAAAAATTTTTGATAGAAAATTTTTCGATATGAAAATTTTGTCTTAATTTTTTTACAGAAAATTTTTCGATATCTCATATTTCATAGAAAAATTTTTGAAAAGTAAGTTTTTTTTATAGAAACTTTTTCGATATAAATAAAAATTGTTTATAGGACATTTCTCGATATAAAAATTTTTCGATTTAAAATTTTTTTATTGAAAATTTTTGATATAAAAATTTTTATAGAAAATTTTTTATAGAAAATTTTTATAGAAAATTTTTTATAGAAAATTTTTCGGTATAATTTTTTTTTTTTTAATTTTTCGATACAAAAAGTTTTTATTTAAAACTTTTCGATATAAACATTTTTTTTATAGAAAATTTTTCGATATAAAAATTTGTTATATGTAATTTTTCGATATTAAAATTTTTAATAGAAAATTTTTCGATAGAAATATTAAAAAAAAAAAAATTTAGAAGAATTTTTCGAAATAAAATTTTTTTATAGAAAACAATTTTAGAATCAATTTTTTTTAAAGAAAATTTTAGTTTAGGAAATTTTTTGTTCAAAAATTTTCCCTATAAAAATTGTTAGTAATTTTCTCTATAAAAAAATATTTCATTAAAACTTTAACTTTTGTCTTTCCTCGTTTCAGAACCCAAACTTATCAAATCAAAACGACTTGACTCTTTGATCGTGAATTTAATAGAAGAAGATGCTAAAAATATTTATCTTGCACCTAAAATTCAAGATATTGCCGTGCGGGCCAACCTAATTCATACAAATTTCACCAAAATAGCCACAACTCGCCAGGCCAAAGAGCTAATCGAATCCACTTTACAACATCGTCAGGCTGTGCAAAGAATACCCAAAGAACTCAGACAACAGCTAGAGGTGATATTGGTCGATATCACAACATACGCAAAAGTTTCCGAAGTAATGCAATTCGAAACCTGGCCTCAGGCATATGATTTTGGTCTGAAAACGCCCAGCACCATATTTGAACGTTTGCTTCAGCTGCACTTGTATAAGTTGTGCTATGAATGGTGTAAGGTGGTCAAGTTGGCGGAGAATTTCAAGCCGCAACGTAAAAACCTCCTAAATACTTTACTACAGGCCTTGTGTGATATGAGCGATGACCAGCAATTTCAGGATATGCATTTAAATGCTTACGAATACTTACTGCATATTTTGGAAACATTTCCCCAAAGTGATTGTTTGGCTTTTCTGGACAGCAATAAGGATAAATTTCGTTGTATGGTTTTGCTTAAGTATTCGATTAATTACTTGGAGCTCAATAGCAAATCGAGTGATAAAGAAATTTATAAGAATTATAAAATTTCTTTAATCATTTTTGAACAATTTTCGCCCAGTATACGTAAACAATTTTGGGGCTTACTGAAATTTCCTTTACTGATCATAGAGCAGTTAATCATGAATGCCAAATTTGAGATTTTAAACAAAGTTTTAAAGGCAGTACGTAAAGAATTGGAACGGCATGTGGTATCTGAAAATGGAGATTCTCAGAAATTATGTCCTTTTTGTTTTGATAAAAATGGCAATGTTTATGATTTATACGGCAAAAACAATTCTCCTATGAAAATTCGCTTCCAACTTGGCTCCGGCGAGAGTAGTAATGCCTCGGCCTTTATTTTACTAAACTTTAATCTGTATCAGAAAGATCATTTTATAACCAATGATTGTATAGATCTTTTATTGCGCATCTATGCCACTAAGGCCTTAGATTATCAAATTTCCGATATTTCATCGTCCTCGGAACCCTATTCTCAAAGTACTTGCGATATTGAACAGTCTTTAGATTCACTCTGTGGAGATTTTCAAATGCCACAACAAGCACCGACAAGAGCCGAATGGATTAGAGATGAGGAGGCTACTCATTGCATGTGTTGTAAACGGGCTGCTTTTACCATGCTTATGCGTCGTCATCATTGTCGTCGTTGTGGACGTGTAGTATGTTTTGCCTGTTCCACACATCGTATGCGTATACCCGAACTTTATGAAGATGTTGAGGTTAGAATTTGTAATGATTGCCAACTTTCCTGTGAGGATTATCAGCAGCGCAAAGTAAATCGTGATACTACCTTGGCGGCGTCCGAGGATCTTGAAAATATTCCTGTGAAAACAAGAACAAAACCAGGTGAACGTTTTAAATGGAAACTAAGCGGTAACATAACTCACGATAAGTTGGTACGAGAAGAGTTTTGCTACGAACATGCTCCTAGTGTCGCTTTGTGCCTATCGATTTTGGACTATCATTTGGGAAAGCAAAAGTGTGTAGATCTACTTTTGTTTCATTGTCGAAAACTGGAGAAATTGATAGTGCCAAATCCCGAAGTGGACTATGAGCTGGTGGCGAAAATGATGAATTGTTTGGCGGTGGCGGCGAAGGTGAATAAACATTATTTCTTTAAAAACTATTTTTTATATAAAACATTATTTTTATTTCTCCCCTAAGGTTCGTGGTGCTCCCGACGGAGTTGAGACCGTAAGACAACATTCCGAAATTATTATATCTGTAGTACAAAATGGCTGTGAATCTCTCATACCACCGGATCCCCTAAATGATCATGGTTTGCGTAAATTAGGCGATGCTTTAGTGCAGGCGGAACGTTGGGATTTGGCTTTAGAAGTTCATTTGAAATGGTGTTATCCCACAGCTGGAGTAATGGCTGCCCATGGACTGTCTTGTCTGCGTGTGGGATGCTATGATACGGGTATGATTACTTTTAGTAAAAGAAAATAGCAATATAATTTCTTAAAATTTTGATTCTCTCTTTCAGCCCGTGAAAAATTCTATCATTGCATGCCCAAGTTGACCAATGAAACTACAAATATGGCTATTTGTAAAATTATTTTCAATACGAAACTTACACCCAATGCAAATGGTAACCTTGAACATATGTTAGGATTGACCAAGGATCATGATATTACCCTCATCAGAAGACCTCAGCAAGGGCCACCTTTACTGCAGGAAATTCTCAAGTTAATCGAATCTTCTCCGTTATGTAAAACACAACCGGAAACCTTACAACGTGCTTCAATAATACGCAGTTCGAATAACTCTTTAGTTTCATTACTTTCAAGGCGCAAAGAAACATTTGTAAAACGTATGCATGAACCTGCCCTTAATATATTGAATACCTTGGCCTCATTGAAACGCATTAGCACCAGCAGTGAAGTACCGGTGAAACGTAAAGTGATATTCCGTAAGACTCGTGGCTTTGAGGAATGTATGTACTATGTCCTAACATATGGTTCTCATGCCGATGTCATACGTTTTTTAATGCAACACAACGACATAATGGCCGCATTAAAATATTTCCTGCTTCAAAAACTAGAACCCGATTTATTTATTCATCATATTTTACTGGAACACTTAAAGACGGGCCAAATGCCTCAACTTATAGCCAATTTACATGAGTTCGACAGCCGTTTGTTAGTTTGGCGTTCGGTTTTATTACCGACCTGTCGCTATTTGGAGACGCAAAATCTTTTAAACTCTCTCTATCAATTGCAAATTCTCTTAAATGATCCCATTCGGGCTTCCATGACTTGTGTTAAGTTTTACACTATGAATTGTGAAAATTTCCAGCAGCAACATACAAATGCCCAGCATTTACATGATGCCCATTTACACCTTCAAACGGAACTGGAGAATTCCGAGTGGGATAATATTAATTTTAATACAGGGAAATCATCGCAGAAGAATGGTAATATTAGTCGTAGATCAAGTGTTACCAGTATTTCCGGTTCTATGGGTGGGGGGAATTTTCAGATGCAAATGGATGCTCGTTCGTTGAATGCCCATATAAATACGATTTTAACACAATTAGATGTGGCGAAATTTTTGGCGAAATGTGAAACTGAAAATAGCACGGAAGATGTGCTAATAACCGAGCAGTTTTTAAAGCAGGTAAGTTTCGAATCAGTGCCATCAAGTCCAAAACTAGAACTACTAAAGAACTGAAAAAGAACTAAAAGAGAACCAAAACATTCCTATAACAGAATTAGGAACGAACTAGAAAAACATTTAATAAGGAAAAATCTATAATAGAACTAGATCTATAACAAAACTTGATCTGTAAAGGAACTAGAGTATATTTGATATGCTTTGAAATTATCCATAATGGCACAATTATTTAAAAATGTATATCGTCAAAAAGCTTATATATATTCTGAAAAATGCTACATTTTCTAAAACAGTACAAAACACGATTTTTTCTATATAAAAATTTGTCGATACAGAAAATTTTTTATAGAAAATCATTTGATATACATTTTTTTATAGAAAATTTTTCGATATAAAATTTTTTTAAGAAAATTTTTTAATACAAAAATTTTTTATAGAAAACTTTTTAATATTAAAACTATTATAGAAAATTTATCAATATAAAATTTTTTTTATAAAAAATTTTCGATATAAACATTTTTTTTAGAATGTTTTTCGATATACAAATTTTTAATGAACATTTTTGATACAAAAATATTTTAGAGAAAATTTTTCGATATAAAAATTTTTTATAGAAAATTTTTCGATATTAAGATTTTTTATAGAAAATTTTTGGATATAAAAATTCTTATAGAAAATTTTTTGATGTAAAAAATTTTATATAAAAAATTTTCCGATATAAAAACTTTCTATAGAAAATTTTTCGATATAAAAATTTTTTATAGAAAATTTTTCGATACAAAAATTTTTTATAGAAAATTTTCAATATAAAAATTTTTAGTAGAATTTTTTTTTGTTTCATAGAAAAATTGTTGATATAGACAATTGTTGGAAATTTTTTGAAATAAAAGTTTTTTATAGAGAATTTTTCGATGTGAAATTTTAGGAATTAATTTCACTTTTGGGTAAAATTTAAAAACTTTTAATTATTTTTTTTTTACTTTTTAGATACGCATAGATTCCAATAAAACATTGCCAACTCTATTCGATAAAGTCCAAGAGAAAATACAAATTTGCATTTTAATACTTTTATGTGGCAAAAACATTGAGGAAGGTTTCGGACTTGCCTACAGGTAAAGAACATTGCCTCCAAACTAAAATTCTTTCTAAACTTTATCTAAAATCTTATTTTCAGAATTATACAAAACTATAAATTACCTCCTATTAAAATATTTGCCACCACAGCCAAAGTTCTAGCACGCAATCAACGTCTCAATGATGTCGATAAACTTTTGAACTGTATAACCAGCAATAATGGCGTTAGTACAAGAGATATTGATGAAATTCTAAGTGTGGCCATTAACTCGGCCACTAATAATCATGAACCCGAAGTAAAAACTGCTCTGGATAATTTAGCCAAAAAAATAAATAGCGTTGAATTGAGAATCAATTCACACATATTTATCGGTCAACTAAAGTCCGCCTATTTGTTGGCAAATAAATATAAACGTTTATCAGATATACGGAAGATATTGAGACAGGCTGAAGCCACAAATCAGATACACATTAAAAAGTTATGCGAAAAGAAATTGCAGATGAGTACAACTCAGGAAAATTAAGGAAAAATGGAAATGGATGTGTGATAAGGGGACAATATTGCAATTGATTGTCATTTTGTTTATCGTTAATATAAGTTATATCTTTAATTGTTTTAATTGTTTAATCTTTATTTTCCCACTTAGATAAAAAATATATTATTAAAATAAATATACAATTTTATACAAGAAGAAAATTTTAAAGTTTACTTAAACAGAACAGAACTAGAACTGAACTAGAACTGAACTAGAACTGAACTAGAACTGAACTAGAACTGAACTAGAACTGAACTAGAACTGAACTAGAACTGAACTAGAACTGAACTAGAACTGAACTAGAACTGAACTAGAACTGAACTAGAACTGAACTAAAACTGAACTAGAACTGAACTAGAACTGAACTAAAACTGAACTAGAACTGAACTAGAACTGAACTAGAACTGAACTAGAACTGAACTAGAACTGAACTAGAACTGAACTAGAACAGAACTAGAACTGAACTAGAACTGAACTAGAACTGAACTAGAACTGAACTAGAACTGAACTAGAACTGAACTAAAACTGAACTAGAACTGAACTAGAACTGAACTAGAACTGAACTAGAACTGAACTAGAACTGAACTAGAACTGAACTAGAACTGAACTAGAACTGAACTAGAACTGAACTAGAACTGAACTAGAACTGAACTAGAACTGAACTAGAACTGAACTAGAACTGAACTAGAACTGAACTAGAACTGAACTAGAACTGAACTAGAACTGAACTAGAACTGAACTAGAACTGAACTAGAACTGAACAAGAACTGAACTAGAACTGAACTAGAACTGAACTAGAACTGAACTAGAACTGAACTAGAACTGAACTAGAACTGAACTAGAACTGAACTAGAACTGAACTAGAACTGAACTAGAACTGAACTAGAACTGAACTAGAACTGAACTAGAACTGAACTAGAACTGAACTAGAACTGAACTAGAACTGAACTAGAACTGAACTAGAACTGAACTAGAACTGAACTAGAACTGAACTAGAACTGAACTAGAACTGAACTAGAACTGAACTAGAACTGAACTAGAACTGAACTAGAACTGAACTAGAACTGAACTAGAACTGAACTAGAACTGAACTAGAACTGAACTAGAACTGAACTAGAACTGAACTAGAACTGAACTAGAACTGAACTAGAACTGAACTAGAACTGAACTAGAACTGAACTAGAACTGAACTAGAACTAGAAAAAATATGAAACAAACACGCTCCCGATGCAATTGGTCTTTCTTACCTGAAGAATGTAAATAATCTTTTAATTCTGAATGTCAACTCTGCGTTCAAAAAACTTTTAGATCGCCGGAGATAATGACGTAAGTATTCTTCTTTAATTTTTAATACTATCATAAAGATAATTTAAACATGTTATCTAATTTTATTTCTTAAATTTTTATAATTTATACTTTCTATTTATTTACATGTATTTTATTAAATAATTAACTTAAATTAAACAGTTTTATTTACAACACCTTTCGCCTAAGCTATCAGAAAATAACAACAATTTTTTTTATGTTTCATCATCTCCTTCCAGAAGACTCTCAGCATCCATAGAATCATTACAAATCGATAGTTCCGATTCTGTATCCTGACGACTTTCGCTAAGTTCCCTTAATTCTTCGCGCTTAATATCGTCACATTCTTCGTCATTGGTATCGATATTTATGGTATCGGTTTCCGCGCTGCCATTTGGATTCGCGGCAATTTGTGTTTGTCTTAGCAGAGCCAGACGTTGTTGGGTGATTTCCAAGTGATGTTTTCGCCATTTAATGCGACGATTTTGAAACCAAACTTTAACTTGGGCTTCGGTTAGTTGGAGAGTGTGAGCTAAATAGAGACGTTCTGGTCCCACCATATACTGTTGACGCTCAAATTCGGCTTCGAGTCTTTCGAGTTGTTCGGGGGTGAAAATGGTGCGTACTCGTTTATTTTTAAGTGAAGATTTCTTGGAGTTATGATCTGAAATAAAAAGGAGGTGAAAATTATAATTATTATTAAGTGATTAAAAGAAATAACAGTAATATTAGTTGTAGAGGTAATAAGCATGTTTTACGTTAGAAAGTAAGCAATATAAATCCAGCAGTTTACACTGCTGAAATTCCTGAAGTTCCTTGTGAATCTAACACCTAGCAAATTATGGCTTTGGTACTGAAGAATAGGATAGTGACAGAGAATATGTTCAAGCGATTCGGGCAAGTTTTCGTCCGTACACAGATTGCAAATGTCTGAAATCCTTCCATTTCACCTGTTTAGCCTAGTCCTATCAAAATCTTGGTTCTGTCTATATCTAATTTAGGTCATAAAGCCCTATTCTATAGGATTTTACACTAGAGCCTTGTCTTGAGGCTGCATCGTCAGCTTCATTGCTTTCGATGTTATAACGACCATTAGAGCTATCTACATTTCCTAACTAATTTGGATGTAATGCTTTTTCCTTGCGGGGCTGTAAGTGTTGCCTGACTATCGGCATAGATAGTCCCCTTACTATTTTCAGTTATATGGTTTTTATTTAGTTGGTGGCTTTCCACATGGCAAAGATTTTTTGTTCTTGCAGAAAAACACCTCAACCAGTCCCGATATCCATTTAAGAACTATCTGTGAATATCGGGTTGTCCTGAAAGTGCAAAGTGCAACCCTACCATTGAATTCTATCGGGAATAACGACCTCTATTACTAACCTAATCAACAACTCCTTGACTACGTAGTCCGTCACAGGTGGCGATGACATGTTAAGTTCAGTACACTGGCGTGTCTTATTTAGATATATTTAAATATACCTGACTCACCTCAACAGACTTCTAGTTGATACTCCCTTTATGAATAAATCCAAGGAAAATAAGGACACAATAATGTCCCCTAAAAAGTACTTCTTAAGGCACCAGTAATACCATTACTAGCACATCGTTAAACTTTGTTGAGAAGACTGAAAGAAGAGATAAGTTGTGGGGATGAAACAGAACGGACTCGGTCGTAATGTTATTGAAAGGCCTATTAATTTAGATAATATGCGAAGGCAAACCATTATACCAACGGGTTCTAAGAAAAAAATTGGTGGTAAAGGGTATAATAAGAATTTGATAAATAGCTGAAGGACAGAGCCCTCTATCGGAGGGGAAAATCTATTTTTACAATACACATACATACTTGTGCTTTTATATGGCGTCGAAACATGTGTACCTGAGAAAGCGGAAGAAATCTCCATCGGAAAATTTTGTGGGCTTTTGAGAACTAATCGTAAGCTGCATGAGTTCTACTCAGACATTGACTTGTCGTTCGAGTGGGGATATTAGATGAAAAATACAGACAGAAAAGACTCCGGAAGGGCAAAATTTAAGATGTTAACAGAGTTTGTTAGGCAAGAAACAAATTAAAACCCAATTTATAGCAACAAAATACATGGTTCGAGAGAACAAAGAAATATAATCTCGAACATTGTTGCCACGATACTTGTTTTTTGTAAACATTGGGAATATTTTTATAAAAATTGGGAATATTTTTCAAAACAGAAATAAATTCTAATATTAAACAATTTTAGGTTTTTATAGTTTTTAGATATTTTTCATCCAAACTATTTTTTATAGACAAATTTTTAATTAAAATATTTTTCTTTGGAAAATTGTTCGATAAAAATTATATTTTATAGTAAATTTTTTGATAAAAATATTTTTCTTTGAAAATTTTCGATAAAAATATTTTTATATCAAAAAAGTTTCAAATCTTCTGTAGAAAAATTTTTGATAAAAAAATTTTCTGTAAAAAAAATTTAGATAAAAAAAATGGAGTGGAAAACTTTTTAATTTTAAAACGTTAGAACTACACATTGAAAAAAAAATACCTATTTATATAGAAAATTTTTTATAAAAAAAAATTTCTATAGAAAAATTGTTGATAAAAAAAATTTCTATAGAAAAATTTTTGATAAAAAAATTTTTGTATCGAAAAAATTTTTATATAAATATTAAAAAAATGGAGTAGAAAACTTTTTCTTTTTAAAACGTTGAAAAAATAACTACATATTTTAGTTAAAACTATAAAAAAACGGCAACTCTGCCTACTATTTATTTGTTTTGTTCTCCAAAACCTTGTTTATATTATACAGGCTCCCAAAGTTGAACGTCTCGGATATTTTTATTAAAAATTGGCAATGTTTACGACTCAATAACTTAACTTAAAATTATTCGAGTTAAAATTATTCGAGTTGAAAGTCGGTTTCAAAAAAATAAAAACTGTTTGATTTTTGCGAATATACATTTTCTCATACAATTTTTGGAGTTCTTTAAAATTTTGAATATCGCTTTGGTTAAGATTTTATGACGATCCAAAGTTTGTTATTTACAAGTTTTTTTTTCAAAACATCCCAATTTGATGTGTCTATAACTTGTAATGCGGTTATCAGATTTTTACAAAACTACATAATTTTCAATTGAAATTGAGAAATATTCAATTGAAATTGAGAAATATTCAATTGAAATTGAGAATATTCAATTGAAATTGAGAATTTTCAATTTAAAATGAGAAAGTTTCAATTGAAATTGAGAATTTTCAATTGAAATTGGGAATTTTCATTTGAAATTGAGAAATTTTCAATTGAAATTGAGAATTTTCAATTAAAAATGAGAAATTTTCAATTAAAATTGAGAAAACCCTAATTGGAAATGAGAAACATTCAGTTTCTCATGAAATTGAGAAAAGCCCATTTGAAAATGAGAAATTTTCAATTAAAATTGAGAATTTTTAAATTTAAATTAAGAAATTTTCAATTGAAATTGAGAAAAGCACAATTGAAAATGAGGTTGAATTTTTTAATTGAAATTGAGAAATTTTCAATTGAAAATGAGAGATTTTTAATTAAAATGAGAAATTTTCAATTAAAAATCAGAAATTTTCACTTGAAATTGAGAAATTTTTAATTGAAATTGAGAAATTTTAAATTAAAATTGAGAATTTTTCAATTGAAATTGAGAAAACCCCACAAGAAATTTCAACCTCATTTTCAATTCTAAAATTCTCAATTTCAATTGAAAATGTCTAAATTTCCATTGAAAATTTCTCATTTTCAATTGAAAATTTCTCATTTTCAATTGAAAATTTCTCATTTTCAATTGAAAATTTCTCATTTTAAATTGGAAATTTCTCATTTTCAATTGAAAATTTCTCAATTTCAATTAAAAAAGTCAATCTCAATTTCAATTGAAAAATTCTCAATTTCAATTTAAAAATTCTCAATTTCAATTGAATATTTCTCATTTCCAATTGGGATTTTCTCAATTTCAATTGAAAAATTCTCATTTTCAATTGAAAAATTCTCAATTTCAATTTCAATTGAAAATTTCTAATTTCAATTAAAAATTTCTCATTTTCAACTGAAAATTCTCAATTTCAATTGAATATTTCTCAATTTCAATTGAAAAGTCTCAATTTCAATTCAAAATTTTTCAATTTCAATTGAAAATTCTCAATTACAATTGAATATTTCTAAATTTCAATTGAAAATTCTCAATTTCAATTGAAAATTTCTCAATTCAATTTGAAAATTTCTGAGCTGACACTAACTCTTTTTTCTACGATTTCCCAATTTTCAACTAGAACGGATGTAACAAATTTAGAAAATCGGATATTAAGAATAATCTGCCTACTTTACAGACCACTTGCCTTGGAACTTCGTACCTCTAATTAACTAAATTTAATTTTTTTAATAAATCAAAACTCACCCGACTTTAGTTTATCCCTTTGAAAACTCAAACTTGTCTGATGAGCATGTTGCTGATGCAATTGTTGCAGACTCTGCAAGGCCGAGGGAGCACCATTTACGGCAGCCGCCGCGGCTGCAGCAGCAGCTGCTGCAACAAAACTATTGGCTCGAACATGTTGTTGGTGGGTCATGACGGGACTAGAGGCAAATGAGACTAGAGAAGGTGTTGAGGCAACGCCAGTATTCGAGCCGGCTGGAACATTTACCATGGCTGAGGGTAAATAACGATTCATTAAGACGGTGGCGGCAGAAACGGCTGTTGTATGATGGGAATTTGTATCACAATTAAAACTATTTACAGAATTGTTGGTGGTGTTCATGTTGTTGTTGTTGCTGCTGTTCGAGTTGCTAATGTTGTTATTGTTTGAGAAACTATGACAAATATTCGACTTGTTTGTATTCATGTTGCTAACATCTCTATTGTTATTATTGTTGTTGTTGTTGTTACTGTTATTACTGCTAAGAGAATCTCGTCGATTTTGTGAGGGTTGATGTTTATGATGTGGCTCATCGTCATCATCATTAATCTCTAAAGAGGTTGGTGGTGGTGTACTGTTGTTGTTGTTGTTGGTGGGTGGTTGTTGTGAGTTTGAGTTAATATCGGGTTGTTGCGCCTGCTGCTGATGTTGGTGGTGGTGGTGTTGGTTTTGGTGTAGGTGGTTGTTTAATGATAGGTTAATAACATTGTTGCTGTACTCCTTTCTTGTATTCTCCATGGCACTCTTTTGTAAACCCAAAATGGCGGCTATTGTAAAAGATTTACCAGCATCAAGGGTTGTATTCGCTGTTGCTGCCACTGCTGCTGCCTCAATTAATTGCTGGGCATGATTGTGATGATGATGATGCTGAGAATGTTGGTGGTTTTGTAAATTACGTGGGTTTTGAGGAAGATGTTGCTGCAGCAAATGAGTTTGATGTTGCTGCTGCTGCTGATGGTGATGATGATCTCTTTGTGTTGCTGTTAATGTTGAATTATGAGAGTTCAAATGTTGTGCAGCCAATTCAATGGCTGTGGAATGATTTTGTTGGTGATGATGATTCGCTAATATGTTTTGTTGATGCTGTTGCTGCTGCTGTTGATGATGCTGGAATTGTATGGTAGAGGCCAAGGTGTGGGCATCAACAACATTATGATGTGTTGCCTGTGAATTGTGTAGCGCCAGAAAATGTGACAAAGGATTAGGATGATATTTCTGTAGCATTCTTCTAATGACCGTTAAACTGTTTGCTATGGCCCCTACACTAACTTGGACTGACTCAATTAAACGTTAATGTTTTCTTTATTTGCCACTTCTGGAGGAGTTTAAACG
This sequence comes from Stomorhina lunata, assembly GCA_933228675.1. Taxonomy (NCBI): domain Eukaryota; kingdom Metazoa; phylum Arthropoda; class Insecta; order Diptera; family Rhiniidae; genus Stomorhina; species Stomorhina lunata. The sequence goes on along the minus strand of OW121740.1, from coordinate 35,471,902 downwards.
ATGTTAGCACTTTGGTGTCACTTTTACATTTAAGCCTTTTAGCAAATTATCTTCATACCTTTGGTTTGGTTTGTTTTGTTTTTGGAAAAATCTTTGGTTAATTGTTGCCTCTAGCCAAGCATGTGTAATGGCTTTTGTCTATAGGCTTCCAACAATGGTTAACTGCATTTAAGTATGTACGATGTTCCGGTACGGTCAATGGTCTTCTTGTATGGTGCGTTTTATTAGGTTTGCATTTGAAAAACTACACAAGACAGGGAACAATGGATTTAATGCTGTAATGAGATAAAATGGAAACAATTTTAAAGAGACACAATTAAGTTTTAAGTTTATCAATCTGCTTAACTTCACTAAGGTAGTGCTGGTGCTGGTGCTGATGGTGGCGTTAAATTTTGTTACCTGTAACTTACTCCTCTCTATTGTTTTTCGTCTTAACAATTTCGAGAGACATTTGATATGGGCAATTGTTGCTGGGACAATTAACTTTAAACCAGGTGGAAAGAAATGTTTAAATGACATCAAATTCTACTGGAGACTTTTCTTTGAACTTAGGGAAAATTAGTGAATAGAATAGAAAGAAATAAGTTTGTGGAAAGATTCTTACAAATTCTAGCAATAAAAGTGGATATTTTTATACCCTTCACCAATAGGTGAAAAGGTATTATAAGTTTGTCATTCAGTTTGTAATATTTTTATTATTTGTCGCAGACCCCACAAAATTTATACCGATCGACTCAGAATCGGCAGGAGAATCGATTAAGCGTTGTCCGTCTGTCTGTCTGTTGAAATCAAATTTGTGAAGAGAGTGTATCGACATAAGAAGAGAGTGTATCGACATAAATTATATATATCAGATTTTATGAAATTTTCCTACGTAGCACGCTATTAAATTTCATCAAAATCGGTTGAAAAACGCCTGAAATATCGCCAAAATACCAAAATTTATGTGTGACATATAAAATTTTTCATTGAAAAGTACATTTCAGAAAGAAAAGAAAAACCATACTCATGATGGACTAGCCTTCGTAAATTATATATCATATTAAAGGAAATCCTTCCGCAAAGTTCTCTGTTAAATTTCATCAAAATCGGCCCATAAACACCTGAAATATCGCCAATGCTCTACATTTAATGATCCCCAAATTGCCGAAAGTGCCCATTTGTCTAAATAATACAATCGAAAAATAAGAAAAACAATTTTCCTGCAAAATGGGCCTACATAAATTATATATCAAACTTTAGGAAATTCTTCCGCGAAGCACGCTATTAAGTTTCATGAATATTGGTCAATAATCACCTTAGATGTGGTTAAAATAGTAAAATCGATGTATTGCAAATTGCCAAATTCAAAATTTTTGAGTAAACTTTAATTGATTTTTTTTTTTCAATTTTTCAGGTGCTTACCCAGTAAGAACAGTGTCAAACGTTTGAAATATGATGACTTTTAAATTTGATATCAAACGTTTTTTTCGAACTTTTTTCAAACCTAAACAGATGTTTGAGATTTACATTAATTTTCAAATGAGGGTTAATTTGAGAATAAACGTTTGAAAAATGATAGTTTCTCAAATTGAGAATAAAGGTTATTCTCAAATCATTATCAAACCCTAAGATGATTTGAGAATAATTTGAAAAATGGTGTTATATAAATTTGATATCAAACCTTATTTCAAATTTTTTTCAAACATTAAAAAAATAAATGTTTAGGATATTTTAATGGAATGGCATTGCATTTCAAAGAAATTCCTTATTTCATTCGGATTTTTTAAAATTGATCCATATTTGACCATAAAACCTTGCTTAAAAAATGTCAAGATTAAGAGTTCAATAATATTCATATGCATAAGTAAATTTTCTTTGTTTCTTAAAATTTTTCTTACCTAACAATAAAAAAATTATATTTTAAGAAAAATAATCTAAATATGATGCACCGTTTTCAAAAACAAAATAAGCAAACTCAAAAATATCAAAAATACAACGCCATTTTATTTATGTTCCACATGTAGATGATATCCACATTTGAAAAACCTCTGAGAATGAGGTTTTATAATGATTTGAGAATAAAGGCATTTCTCAATTTGAGAATAAAGTCCCCTTTTTGTTGAGAACGCTATTATTCTTAAATCAGTATCAAATCAGTATCAAACGTTTGACCTTTGAAAAAACATTTATTTTCAAATCATCCTCAATTTGAGAATAAACCTTTTTTCTTACTGGGTATGAACCGATTTTAATGAAATTTAATAGTGTGTATTAAGGGAGTACGTCCTAAAACCTGATATATAATTTATTTCGGTGTATTTCCGAGGAGCTTCACAAACCTGATTTCGGCAGACGGATACACTTTATACTCGTATATCTTATATCAGTGGTCTGAATTTCGAAGATTGTAAAGGAAATATACTTGATAAATATCGGTCCACAAACACCTGAAATATCACGAAAACCCTACAAACGATAAAAATTTCCTAAAATACGATATTCGACAATTTGCGGAACAGTGAGTCTGGTGGTTTAGTGATATCTAAAATACCAGACAAAGACATGATATATAATTTCATGTCAGTATTTCCTGCAGGAGCTACACAAACTGCATATGGCATGAATTTGTGGTCTGACATTCGAACATTGTGAAGCCATTATATCTTACATATATTAAAATATTATATATCAAATTGTGGGTAATCTTTTCAGAATTTACTTTAAATACATCTCAGTATAGTTCTGTCATTCCGTTTGTAATTTCCTTAATATTGGCTCAAAAAAGAAAAGCGATATATATTCTGAATCCTTATGAAATTCTAAGACGATTGAGCGATGTCCATCTGTCTGTTTGTTGAAATCACGATAACGCCTAAACGAAAGGAGTTAGCTCACTTCTTCATTTATGAGAAAATTTCGGTCTTGAAATTGGGCAAAATCCGTTAACATTTGACCATAGCTCCCGTATAACCTCGCCTAGGCTAATCGCTTATTTGCCAATAAATAACAAACTATAATACTTATGATGATAAAATTTGGTATATAGAAGTTCTACATAAGCCATAGGCAGCATGTAAAATTTCATGCTGCCTATGGTCTAACGGACAGACGGACATAAACCCCCTTTTCTTTTTGTATTTGTTTGTTTCCGTAAGTTTTTTGTATGGGAGCTATGGTCAAATGGTGACCGATTATGACGAAATTTTCCACACTTCCTCGGATTGATATAAGACTTCCTTGTGCCAAATCTAGTGGTTATATCTGTTATAGTTTTAGATTTATTGGCATTTAACTGTTTTTTAGGTGAAATTTAGTCTGTTTTCATAAGTTTTTTATGTGGGAGCTATCCTCAAATTTGAACCGATTTCAAATTTGGTACAGTGACTTTGGTGTACATAATCAGTATTTGTTTTAAATTTCATGAAAAAATATTAAAATTTGTGGCCAAAATATCAATACCGGGAAGTATGGGAGGTACCATATCACTTAGAAAGTGATTCTAATGTGGGTTTCATATAACTCAAGCGACTGACGATTGAGTGAAATTTGCATGTATTTTGTTTTTGTTACAATAACAAAACACATATAAATTTCACTCAATCGTCAGCCGCTTGAGTTATATAAACCCCACATAAGCCTGTTGGTATACTAAAAGGTGGGTCTAAGTCAAATATTTCTATGCGTTACATACATTAGCACAAACTTATAATTACATTGTGCTCGATTTTGAGAACTTTTTTTGCCGGCAATAGGGAGAACTAGTGGGTAAATTTTTTTTAATAATATTCTGCACAAATTTGCTTATCAGAACCTTAATCAGTGTTCCTAATTTTGTAGAAATCGGCCCATATTTGACGCCACCTGTCGGAAATTAGTCATACCTTCGTCGGCTCATGCGTAACAACTTTAATAAAGATCATAGCATGGTCAAATGCACAGTTTACGATTTAATTAATTTTTAGTAATTGTCAGTAGCGCCATCTGTCTAAAATTGTTTATAGCAACTAAAAAACCTTCGTCGGTTCTTGTGCAACAACTTTGCTAAAGATCATTGCATGATCAAATGCACAGCTTACGATTTAATTCACTTTGAGTAATTTTCAGTGGCGCCACCTATCGGAAATTGTTCATACCAACCAAGAAACCTTCGTCGGCTCATGTGCAATGACTTTGCTGAAGATCATTGCATGATCAAATGGACAGCTTACTATTAAATTAACTTGAGTAATTTTCAGTGGCGCCACCTATCGGAAATTGTTCATACCAACCAAGAAACCTTTGTCGGCTAATGCGTAACAACTTTGCTAAAGATCATAGCATGATCAAATGCACAGTTTACGATTTAATTCATTTTGAGTAATTTCAGTGGCGCCGCCTGTCGGAAATTGTCCATACTAATCAAAAAACCTTCCTCGGCTCATTTGCAACAACTTCGCTAAAGATCATAGCATGATCAAAGCACAGTTTGCGATTTAATTGATTTTGATTAATTTTCAGTGCCACCACCTGTCGGAAAGTGATACCAACATAAAAACCTTCGACGTCTTATGCGCAACACCTTTAGCTAAAGATCATTGCATGAGCATACCATGGTTAAATGCATAGTTTACTATTCTATAAAGGACATACAGAAAGAAAAACATTCATTTGCTTAAAAGTTATAACATTACCAATTTTTTCCCCTTTATTCCCTAATTTCTTAAAAGTTACAAAAAAGTTACTTATGTTACTTGGTACCAATTGAATTCGGTACTTTTTGTAAAAACGCAGTTAACATATTGTTCCGCCACCTGTCGGTAATTGGTCATACCAACTAGGAAACCTTCGTCGGCTCCTCCGCAACAACTTTGTTAAAGATCACAGCATGATGAAATGTGCAGATTACGATTTAACTCACTTTAAGTAATTTTCAGTGGCGCCACATGCTGGAAATTGGTCATACAAACTAAGAAACCTTCGTCGCCTCATGCGTAACAACTTTTCTTAAGATCGTAGCATGATCAAATACAAAGTTTACGATTTAATTCACTTTGAGTTGTCGGTAATTGGTCATACCTATTAAGAAACTTTCGTCGGCTCATGTGCTACAACTTTTCTAAAGATCATAGCAATATCAATTACGCAGTTCACGATCTAAATCATTTTGAGTAATTTTCAGTGGTGCCATCTGTTGGAAATTAGTCATGTCAACTTAAAAACCTTCGCTGGCTCATGCGCAACAACTTGGCTGATGTGCATAACATGATCAAATGCATAGTTTACTATTCTATAAAGCACATATAGATAGACAAACATTAATTTGTTAAAAGTTATAACATCTTATAATCTGAATATTTGGTACTTCTTTGGTACCAATTGAAATCAGTACATTTTTTAAAAACACAGTTAATATATTGTTCCTAATCATATTACTTTATGTGATTTTAAGTTATCATTTTATCCCTTTTTTACCCATTTTGGCCCCCGAAATCATAAAAGTACCAAGTACATGTTTAATATTTTTTTTGACATTTATTGATTCTAGTACAAAGTTAATTTCTGTATTCTTTGATTCAAAAGATAAGTGTGGGTTAAAAATAGTACAAAAAAACTACTTTCACCACTTTTTACCCCCAATTGTTCATAGTTTCAAAAAAGTACCACTTATTTTTATAGTTCTTCAAAACGTAATATTAATTTTGTTTCTAACGTTTTTGATTTTTTCTCCTTTTTACCCGTTATTAGAGGCAAAGTTTCCAAAAGTCCCTTCTTAATCGACCCATACATCCAAACAGATACCCATTTTGTAGCAATCGGTTCAAAATTGACCCTAGCTCTCATATCAGGCCCTTAGCCGGAAATGATATTACTTACTTAAATGGCCTGTAATTACAACCCGTTTAGGTCAAAGGCCGAGCATATTTTTGAATTCCAAGCACCTCTATCTTGTGCACATATTCTCCAATTTTGTATACCAAGTTTCAAAAGATTTTCTTCTACTTGGTCTTTCCATCGAAGTTTTGGACGCCCTCTTCTACGCGTTCCCTCTGGATTATTATCGAAGACTTTTCTTGCCGGAGTATTTTCATCCATTCCCACAACATGTCCTAGCCAAAGCAGACGCTGTTGCTTAATGCGTTTTACTATGTCTATGTCAGCCTATAACTCATACAGCTCATGGTTCAATCGATGTCGATACTCATTGTTGACGCAGACTGGTCCAAAGATTCTTCGTAGAATTTTCCTCTCAAATACTCCAAGGATAGCTTCATCTGTCTGTGCAAGTGCCCATGATTCAGCACCATACAATAACACGGGTAGTATGAGCGTTTAATAGAGCGTGATTTTAGTTCTTACAGAGAGGACTTTATTTCTTAGCTGTTTGTTTAGTCCAAAATAGCATCGATTGGCAAGTATGATTCTACGTTTTATTTCGAAGCTTATATCGTGGTTGATGTTCACAGCGGTACCAAGGTATACAAATTCTTTTACAACCTCGAAGCTATAGTTCTCAACGGACACATGTGATCCGATTCTAGTGGTCTGTCTGCCTGTAGAAACCATCAGTTTTGTTTTTGATTCATTTACAGCTTGACCCGGAAATGATATAAATGGACCCGGAAATGATATAAATCTCGAAATTTTGAAAAAAATGCCAAATAGTATATGTATGTCTCTAAGACTTAAGGAAAACTTGTTTACTTGTTCGTCCATATTTAACCTTTGTAGTGAAGGGTATGATATAGTCGGGCTTGACCGACTAAAGCTTTCCTTACTTGTTTTATTAGCACATTCCCAGCAAAACTTTGGTAATGGTAAGTACTCTGATAACTGGTTACCTTGTAACGACTACAACATACCATCCGAATAAATAATAAGTTATTACAGAAGTACTTATTTGTAATTAAGATGGTAATTTAAACTGAATGGCCCCGGTTCAAATCCCACCAAGGGCAACAATTTTTTTTAGTTTTTTTTTTTATTTAAAGAGTCTTTTTAAATGATTTTTGAATTTTAAGAACTTAAATATTATCTTCTGTAAAAAAAATTTGTAAAACTAACTCACGTTAATGAAAAAATACCATCATGAGTCAATTTTGATTATGTAGGGGATGGTGAATACCAAACACGATTCTAATTGGTCTTAACTTGGTAAGCCCAACTTATCTGGGTCATCCTTTATCTCAACTGTGGACACACACCTCCTCATGGTATCACCCGGGGAGCTAGTTTAACACCCATTAATATTGTGAGTTAACATGTTCCGAGAGTTGTCCCATAAGATCGATAAAAATGGGTAAGGATTACGGGCTAGTAACCCTCTCTTGAAAAAAATACAATGAAGAGGATAAAATTAGAATTGAAATGTCCCACTACCTAATATTAGAGGAGTATGTCCGAAACTTCGATAGAAAGACCAAGTAGAGGAACATTTTTCAAAGCTTGGCCTATAAAATTGGAGAATATTTGCACAAGATCGAAATCCATGGAATTCTAAAATATGCTCGGACTTTGACCTTAACAGGTTGTAACATTTAAGTAAGTAAGAGTCAATCTTATGTAAAAACTTATACAAAAAAGAAGATTTAAATTGTTTAAGTTTTAAAATAATTTTAAAAAAGTTTTAAAATAATTACAAAAAATCGTATACAAATATTTTTCGAAAAATTACAACAAAGCAAAAAAAAAAACAGGGAAAAACATAGTTATTTTCACATGATTTTGGATCTAAAAATAAAAATTGTTTATATTAATTATAAGCTGCTAAGTTTTCAACATATGAAGTAGAGGAACATTTTTCAAAGCTTGGCCTATAAAATTGGAGAATATTTGCACAAGATCGAAATCCATGGAATTCTAAAATATGCTCGGACTTTGACCTTAACAGGTTGTAACATTTAAGTAAGTAAGAGTCAATCTTATGTAAAAACTTATACAAAAAAGAAGATTTAAATTGTTTAAGTTTTAAAATAATTTTAAAAAAGTTTTAAAATAATTACAAAAAATCGTATACAAATATTTTTCGAAAAATTACAACAAAGCAAAAAAAAAACAGGGAAAAACATAGTTATTTTCACATGATTTTGGATCTAAAAATAAAAATTGTTTATATTAATTATAAGCTGCTAAGTTTTCAACATATGAAGTAGCTCAGTGGAAGAGTCTCTGCCTAGCAGTCGGAGGGTCTGGGTTCGAGCCCCCATGGGATCATAAAAAAAATTTTGTATTTCGTTTAAAAATATATGTTTTTAATAAAACAACAACAAAAAAGTTGTTGCTGTTGTTGTTGTTGCTTTCAAATTGCTTACCCAAGTCATTACTTTTCTGCAATTGGTAAGTACTTGCCTCCAATGACATCCCCATGTTAATGTAATGACTTAAACACCGAATGAGTAAGTAGTACGTGTTCTATAGTTTAACTGTTTAACTCATTATTTGGTAATGAAAAGTTTTACTGGGTTGTTATTATCGAAAATTATTTCAATATTTAAAAGTACATATGTATGTAAATATTTCCTTATAGCTGAGGTTAGAAATCTTGAATTTGGCTATCGATGTACTTTATTTGAATGCGACCCACTCTCGAAATAATAAAAGTCATTACTGATATTTCTCACTCTTTGTCCATCCTTATAGCTTATAATTATAAATATTATAGTAATAAATTTAATACTATATTTAACCACTTCAGTAAAATTCATTCATAAAACTATTAAGAGATACAAAGTATGTGCCCATCCGCCTGAGTGCCCTATTAAATTATTAAATGCACTTACTTCCGTCATTATTATTTTGCACTTAAGACAAATGAGTGTTCGTTTGTTCGTTCGTTCGTTCGCATATTTAAGATCCTAAACATATTAACACTTGGCAAAACTTTACAATGGTGGTGGTCTGGTATGTGTAGCACTTAAATGCTACTTGGACATACTTTAAACACTTCTTATGCACTTATTATCATCTTCTTCATCATTATTTATACATAGTTACGAGCAGAATGTCATTTGATAATTACAATTTTACACATCGTTTACACGTCGTCTTATACATAATCAACTAAGTAAGATGATACCCAGATATTATAACGATTTATCTATTATAGTTAAACTATTTATTGTCACCTTTTCTCTAATGGAAGTTTTGCATTTGTCAACATGTTTATTTACACTTAAGAGGTCTTTACACTTGATGTTTTTGTTAAATTTGCAAATGCTAGACTATTTGCAAGGGATTGTGAATGGGGCTAATTTATTTAACAACAAGTAAGAGTGTTATATACCACAAATTAGGCAGTTTGTGTTATATACGGCTGTGCCGAATCTTGTATGCCCACCATCACATGTGGTATTATTGGCAATATATTTGGACCAAATTCGGTTGCAGTGGTTACTATAGTTCAACATTTAAAAGTTTCTAAATGGTTTCCCAAGTATTTACCCTGGACAAAATGCTGTTCCATAACCGAATATAGTTTTACATTATTAAGCTGTTTCGTTGTGCCGTAAACATGTTGATAGCAACACGTCAGATTCATATATTTTGTTAGGAGTTCCTAATGCATCTACCGTATATAAAGTCTGGACCTAACATGGATTGATATCGATCTAATTTCGTAGATGCAATTTTTTTTACTGAATGTACCTCGAAATCTTTTTGATTGTAGATATTAAAAAGGGGATGTTATATAGGGTGGTTAAATTGTAAGGGCCGATGTTAAATGTGAACCACACCTAAACGCCAAGTTTTTTTCCGAATTTTATTTGACATTTCTCTATTTCAGACTTACTCAATTTGAACCATGGAGAGATACACAATCCAACAACGTGTTAAAGTTATCCAGACTTATTATGAAAATGGGCGTTCAAATCAAAATGCATATCGTGCACTTCGTGATTTTTTTGGTCAATTTGATCGTCCAAATGTGCGTACAATCGCAAAAATCGTGGAAAAATTCGAGCAAACCGGGTCTGTAGAAGATGTGAGAACACCAGTGCATGCTCGTACAGCTCGTACTGCAGAAAATATTGCTGCTGTTCGCGATAGTGTGGCTGAAGAGCCGTCCATCTCAACTCGTCGTCGTGCCCAACAATTGCACCTCTCACGCTCGTCGTTGATGAACATTATGCATAAAGACTTGTATTTACACGCTTACAAGGTGCAATTGGCTCAAGAACTAAAGGCTCTTGACCATTCCAAACGTCGTGAATGGGCAGAATGGTGGCAAGAAATGTCAACAGTGGATGATCAATTTTCGAAGAAAATCACATTTTCACCTCAGTGGATTCGTCAATAAACAGAATTGCCGCATTTGGGCGAATGAGAATCCAAGAGTGTTTGTCGAAAAACCAATGCACCCACAAAGAGTGACTGTTTGGTGCGGTTTATGGGCTGGCGGCATCATCGGGCCGTATTTTTTCCAAAATGAGGCCGGTCAGGCAGTTACTGTGAATGGTGTTCGCTATCGTGAGATGATAATGAACTTTTTATGGCCCGAATTGGAAGATATGGATGTGGACGATATGTGGTTTTAGCAGAACGGTGCCACTTGCCACACAGCTAACGAAACAATGGCTCTTTTGCGCAACAAATTCAATGGCCGTGTTATCTCATGTAATGGCGATGTCAATTGGCCGCCAAGATCATGTGATTTGACACCGTTGGACTTTTTTCTTTGGGGTTATTTGAAAGAAAAGGTGTACGTCGATAAGCCAGCAACAATTCAAGAGGTAAAGGATGAGATTATTCGGAACATTAAAGGCCTCAGGGTCATCGAATTTAGACCATCGGGTGGAGGTGGTCGCGTGGTCGCGGCGCCCATTTGGCCGATATTTTGTTCCATATATAATTGAGCAATATATCATAATAAAATAAAATCACAATAATTTCCTAAATAGTTTGTGTTTTATTCAAAATCAACATCGACCCTTGAAATTTAACCACCCGATATATATAAGAACTAAAGCCAAATGTTGACCGATTGTTACAAAAAATTGTATATACTGGCTGGTATTAATATAAAGTTTATTTGTGCAAAATTTAGTGGTAATAGCTGACATAGTTTATAACACTGCTCTGCAAAAATAAATTTTTTGTCTTTCCTTTTAATAAAACTATGCGGGCTATATGGATCATGATGCTCTAAACTCAAATCCGTTTTCGGTTTTTCTCCATGAGATCTGGATTTTTTTTTTATGGGCGTGGCAAATTTTTCCCCTTAAATTAGTCAGGTACGGAGACCTATTTCGTCCTAACTCGAGAACGACTCATCCGATTTAAACACTTGAAGATGCATAACAAAATTACATTTATTTTAGTCTAATATAATTTTTCTGTATCTCTTATCGTTTTGGAGTTATTTAGAAATTAATGGAGAAAATCCGTTTGTTATGCATCTTCAAGTGTTTTAATTTTGAAAATCGGATGAGTCGTTCTCGAGTTAGGACGAAATAGGTCTCCGTACCTGACTAATTTAAGGGGAAAATTTTGCCAACCCCATGAAAAAAATCCAGATCTGATGGAAAAAAACCGACAACGGATCTGAGTTTAGCGCATCAAAATCCATGTAGTCCACATAGTTTTATTAAAAGGAGGATTTGGCTGCAGAGGAATGTAATTTAATAGCTTTTAACTGGCGTTTGTGGCATTTTATTGGTTACCGGGAGCGGTTTTTATATGAAAGCTATGGTCAAAAATGGACCGATTCCTATAAAATTTGGCATAATGACTGAAAGTTGCATAAAAATTAGCTGTTCTAAATTTAGTAGTCATAGATTTTACAATTTTATTCAATTTATCAGCATAAATGTGATTCCCGGGGCAGGGTAATATGGGAGCTCTAACTAAATGTGAACCGATTTTACCCATTTTCAGCACTCAATTTCTATAACAAATCATCGAAAATACTTTGTCTCTCTAGCTCTCGTAGTTAAGGAGCTATCGCGCTCCTTTTTTTCCGTAAGTTTTTTATATGGGAGCTATGGTCAAATAGTAGGCGATTGTAACAAAATTTTGCACACTGGCTGGCATTCACATAAAACTTCCTTTTGTAAAATTTTGTTGCTGTAGCTCTTTTTGTTAAGGCGCTATCGCGCTTTTATCTGACGGACAGACGGACATAAACCCCCTTTTCTTTTTGTATTTTTGTGTTTCCGTAAGTTTTTTACATGGGAGCTATGGTCAAATGTTGACCGATTGTGACAAAATTTTGCACACTGGTTGGCATTGACATAAGACCTTCTCGTGCTAAATTTAGTGGTTATATCTGTTATAGTTTTAGATTTATTTGCATTAAAGTGTATTTTAGGTAAAATTTTGGCTGTTTCCGTAAGTTTTTTGTATGGGAGCTATGACTAAATGTCAACCGATTTTGATGAAATTTTATATGCTGCCTCGGGCTTATGCAAAACTTCTATATACCAAATTTTATCATCATAGCTATTATAGTTTGTTATTTATTAGCAAATAAGCGTTGGCGAGGAGCTATGGTCAAATGTTAACCGATTTTGCCCAGTTTCAATACCAGAGAATGTTTTTACTTAGTTTCAGTGAGCTAGCTCCTTTCGTTTAGGCGTTATCGTGATTTCAACATACAGACAGACGGACATCGCTCAATCTTCATAAGGATTCAGAATATATATCATTTTTGATTTTTGAGCCAATATTAAGGAAATTACAAACGGAATGACAATGTCAATATACCCCCATTCTTTTTGATGGTGGGTATAAAAACATATAGTGTAAAACTCCCTTAATATATGACAATACATTTAGATAATGTTGGTTAAATATTTTCTACAATCCCAAGACTATATAGTCTAAATATTGTATGAATGCCTACTTTCAGACAAACCACAACACTTTGTAGTAAAGTCACTCAAGTGTCCTAAGATATCCCAGAATTATATACACATGCATGGATATAAATATGTAGTATCTACTATACAAGCAACATAAGTAGATACATTACATACTCGTATGTAAGAATTTGAAATTATCTAAAGTGCAAATACCTCTTGAGGTACTTGAAGATTGCAATTGTTGTTCTGAAGAACATTTCACCAGAATAAAGGTGTCGCATTTGAATTACTTGTCATAAAATATTTGAGAAAATAAAATTAACTAAATGAAGATGCATTTAACATGTGATATTTACAACATTTTTTTTTTCAGATACATGTAAATATATCGCATATTTAGGGGAATATAGTCATGCTCCAATAACTATTTTATACCCGCCATTAACGTAAATAGGATTATATTAAAATTATCATTCCTTAAGAATAATGGCTCGATTGTATAACTGATCTTCAATTGTGTTGCCAATTGCCAAAATGATATAAAGTATGGCAACTGATAACCAATAACAGAATCTTGGTTGCCTTGTCATTTATTATAGATGGCAACAAGAGTCAATTCTAGTTGCCAATTATTGATTATTTCAGCAACCGGGAATTTGTAGTTGCTTTGAATTTTTTTAACGGATAAAATATATTTCCACGGGCCTATGATAAGCACATATGTGCCATCTATGCATCTGACAATACCTGGAAAATTATTTTCAAATAAAACAAGTTTTTATTTCGTATTTTTTAATTTTTGAAACAATCCAAATTTTACAAAGTTGTTGCTCAATTATAGGTATGACTTCTTTTAGAATCATCGACGTAGGTTGTGTCATAGCAAGGTTGAAATTTTTTTTCATGGGTCTTCTGAAAACTTCCATCCACAATCATAATCCAATCACAATTTTCGATAACTTTTAGTTACTGATATGGGTTGCCATTAACAATACAACTTTTTTTACTGATTGTGTTCTATTAAAATTCGGTTTCAATACACAATCAAGCCATAATTTTTATAATGTTCACCACCATAGGTGGAAAGGGTATTACAAGCTTGTGCTGATGTATGTAACGCATAGAAATATTTGTCTTAGACCCAACTTTTAGTATACAAATAGGCTTAGAATCACTCTCTGAGTCGATTTAATGATGTCCATGTAAACCTTGTAATCAAAGTACAGGTCGTAATTCTAAAGATTTTTGATAATGGGACCATGGCTATTGAAATTCGTCAAAATCGGTCCATTATTTACCTCCCATAGGTCCCACTTACCGGAATATATCAATATTTTTTCATGAAATTTAAAACAGATACTGCTTATGTAAATCTAAATCACTGTACCAAATTTCGTTGAAATCGGTATACATTTGACCATAGCACCCATACAAAATCACTAAAACACTCGTAAATCTCAAGATAATGGTAATTTTAAATCGGTTCACATTTGACCCTAGCTCTCGTATAAGTCCAAATGACGGAAACAGCTTAAATATATACGATTTGAGAAAATGTTTGTATGATGGCAAAATTTAGCAAATATTTGTCTTTATACAGGAAAAAGGGCAACTTCACCCTAGTGGTGAAGGGTATCGCATAGTAGGGCCTGACCGAATATAGCACTTTCTTACTTGTTTTTTAGTTACAACAGTTGGAGTGAAGCATCTCTTACACCGTGTTTGAAAATCTAGGCACTTGAATGCTTCTTTCGACACTTGAAAGATGTGCTTAGTCCAACGGACATCACATTGAACTCTTATGCCCAAGCATCAAGACCATCTAATTCCTGAATACTTACACCATTCATGGATACATATGAAGTAACGTGTATTTATGCATAAGCATACAACACTGAGTCTTGCGTGCATTAAAGTCGACTTTATTCATACGACCCCATTTGGAAACGGTTTCGAGATCGCGATTTAATAATTCATTCATGATTTGTCTCATAGCCACAATCTGTAGAAGATCCGATCTAAGATTAAACGAATACGAATGGAAAATGTAACTGTCATCTGCAAAAGAATAGATATAATTGAAAGTTTGACATAGGAGGTCTTAAAGGAATATAAGAAATAGGGTAGGAGAAAGAGCAGAGCCTTGTGGTACTCCTGAATTGATCTTGAACTCGCTTGATAAGATCCCATCTACAATAACTCTTATAGTTCGATCTCTAAGGAAGCTCGATATAAATCGAGTTAAGGTATTACCGACACGAAAAGCAACAATCTGTATAGGGCGTTTGACGATATTGTCAAAAAAATTTGTCATTCCTTACTTATTAAAAAAGTAGAACTCCAAAAGTTAATAAAACCATTATAAATGATCGAGTCATCAATTTCTCGGTCGATTTATCGAATTATGTATATAAATTTTGTGATCAAAAAACAGGTTACAATTGATATTTGTTTTGAAACTAGGACCAAACCTATTGAAATTATCAGCTTTGGCAGTGTACGAAATTTTGTTGAAATCGTACTACATATTTGTATTATGTACGAGTACCTTCTGTTATTTTTGTCTCCCAATGGAGCATAAGTCCCCAACCATCCTTTTAAATCGGACTCTATTGCGAGTTGTTAGGACATGTTCGAGTAGGTACACCAAAACCATGACCTCTTCCTTGTGGATTTCATCGAAGTGAATTGCCTATATACCGTTATTTTCGTTTACATACCTCTAAAGAAGCTGGGATTTGGTTTATTTAGTAGATATATTAAATAATTATTTGCCGTAAGATGGCATTTGTGCGTTTCCAAGTTTTGCAACCGTAAAACAGTTTGGACTGGACTATGCAAATTTTGCCTTATTAATATGCGTTTCGTCGTCAACTTTTATAGGTACCAAACTTCCCAGATAATTGAAAGTGCCTACACTAGAATGTCCAACGCTTGCATGGGGATTTTTTTTCGAATTGAGATACGAATATCTTCCAATTTTTTTTTCTTTTCATCCCAATAGTCGAAATATGAAATATTATTGTGGTCAGATAACGTTAACCCTTGCCGACTTGACGCCAAAGTTTAAGGTAAAGGTCAGTATAGTTAACCTTCTACACTGTCTTATCTAATAAAAAAAAAAATCAGCGTACGTAAAAAATAATATTTATTAACAGTTTTATTAAAACCAAAATATTAGATTTTTTTTATCCGGGATACTCTAATCTATTAGATGATTTTGTCGTTGTAGTCACTCGAGGCTGAATATCAATGAAAGTGCAATTCGTAGCTCATTTGATAGATTCTTGCTATTCAAACTGCACGTAAGGGTGGCTTTTTTAACTTTTGTTTTTAATTTCATGTTGTGCCGGTCGGATTATTGTGTCATTTGGCGAGAAACATTTATCCTGAATATTTGAGGCAAATCGCCCAGGCCCTAAAGTTAAAAAATGCGCTTTCAAGGGGGAAAACGGGCCCTTTTTCGGGGTTTGCCAGATTAAAGCTATTCAAATTAACTTGTACTAAAAAGTGAGCAATGATTTAAAATGTAGACTTAACAAGTTTTCTTTTGATTTGCTGAAATGGTTTTAGAGTTATAACGCTTTTTTCGGGAATTTCATGTCCTTGACTACTTACAAAGACAATTTTACACAAAAATATGCTAGATTTTAATTTTTTACCGCTACCATTTTACCATCTGTGGCTTGTTACCACAGAATACATATCTTATTAGATATATATGTTATAAGTTATTAGATGACACGTTTTTGTATGAAAAAAAGCGTTTTCGAATTTTGTAACTTTTTCAACGGAATATTGTAACAATAGGTCTAAAAGTTAAGTTCTGAAAATTTGAGCCAAATCGGACAACGTAGAGCCCATTTGTATGATGAAAAATAGGTTATTTTTTTATTTTTGAAAAATTTCAAATTTGTAATATTTGTTGAACAAATTTTTCGAAAAATTAAAAAATTATTTTTGAAACCGACCTGAGAAAAATGTACCATTTTCCAACATGGAAAGAACTAAGTAAATTAGAATATATTTATTAAGTATGAAACACAATTGGAGCGAACGACCAATTTTTCGGAACGAATATTCGTCATTAGAAATAGAACATATGGGCTTATATGAGTGTGCTCACAATTGATGCGTACGACGAAATTCGTCGTGCGTATCGAACAGTGCGATAGGTTTATTTCTATTTCATACGCAGACGAACGACGACTAAACTGGATTAGAGTGGCTGTATTTCTATTTCTGATGTAAAATATTAGAAATTATATGTGTTCTTGTTAAATATGGTAACCTTTTAAAATGTAAACAAAAAATATTTATTTCAAATAAAATTATTTAAATGTTATAATCTTGTGTAATAATATAAGAATAAAATAAAAAAAAATTGCAAATGTTGTGAGTGCTCGATATGTCCGAAAGTGTAAGTAATTTTGTGCAAATATAAAAACAACAAAAATGGCGTCAACAACGTTTATTCGTCCCAAATGTGTTCAATGGACGAATTTACAAGACGAATTTTTAAATCCGAATTCGTCGTGCTGGACGAAATCAGTCATTCGTCCCAATTGTGTTTCTAACTTTAAGCAAAACCGAACTATTCAATGCTAATGAGTCATTTAATGATAAATTATGTCTAATTTTTAAATTTCTTTATTTACAACATAAAGTTTTTGGTGCATATCCTTAGGAGCGTTCAAGGACATGAATTTTTAGGAGAAAAATGGAATAACTCCAAAATTACTTCATGGGTTTTTTGACTATTTGAAATAAAGCTGTGTTAGTTTTCTTTAACATTATATTATTTTTTCTTGTAAAAATTGTTTATTTTTGGTTGAAATTTCTCAAAAATAAAAAACAAATAACCAATTTTTCGCCATACAAATGGGCTCTTAAACTTTGGAACCGATGCGCGCCCGTAGAATGTTGTCCGATTTGGCTCAAATTCTCACAACTAATATTTTAGACCTAGTGTCATAATAATTTGAAATCAAAGAAACAAATTTTTCCTGTCACCCTAATGGAGATTTACAGAAAATTTTGTTGCAGACTTTCAGGATGATGAAAATTTTATTCAAACGCTTTTGTTTTGTCAAATTCTATAATTTTTGAAAAAATAAATTAAATATAATGCTTTGCGGGAATATTTGCTTAATTCATACATATTCGAACAATAATATTTAATTAATACGTTATTTGAAAATTTTAGGACACGTAGTTTTAATAAATACAAAATATAATTTATTCAAAACTTCCTAAAAGTTTGCAATATAATTATTTTTACCAAAAATCAGTACGTAATTTCGATTCAAATCGACAGCGGGGCCCGAATTACCGCATCGAAATTTTAGATATTTTCAAAACATTTGTGTAGCATACTTTAAGGACAATCAAAATTATTTAAAAGATGCACAGTTTACTATATTTTTTTGTAGTTATTTGCCAAAAGATGACCAATTGTAAATGAGTTTTAATTGAAATATGTGTTTGTAAAAACGAATCAAATTGGATACCAAATTTCAATAAACTTTTTGCATCGAAGTAACTTTTAACATCCCTAAATTATACTTTACAATATTTGCTTAAAAGTCTGAGTTTTCGATCGATATCGAATGCGGTAATTTGGCCCCAGATTTTGAAACCTAGTTAAATCGAATTAATGGTGATTTTCAGAAAATTTTGTTGCAGACTTTTAGGATTATGAAAATTTTATTTAAACTTTGTTTTGTCATATTCTATAATTTCTTAAAATATAAATTCATAAACGAAAAATAATAAATAAATACAGTTTTTCATACAAAATTCCTTTAATAATTTCATAACTTTAAAATTCGTTTATGAATTAGGGAGTAAATAATTACATATTTTACAATACAAACCTTCAAGAGAATAAAATGTTATCCAATAATTCCAGTATTTTGGTAATCCAATTTAGTTATTTGTTTTGTGTATAGAAGACAATTAAATATTGCACTTTATTATTTAAAACTTAATTCAAAAAATATGTTTTACTTTATATCACTCTTATAAATTTCTTAAGGTTTTTATTTGTACGTATATAAAAATAAGTTATTTTCAGTTACCGACGGCTTTTAAAATTATTTTTTTTTTTTAAATACAAAGAGAGTATCTAACAATTGTACCGTTATAGTAATAATTTTATTTTATCGTTACGATTTATTTGCGGAAACATTAAACATGTTAACACGAGCTTATAACTTTTATAACTGAAACGATTAAAAATCGTGCTCATTGTTAAAAAGGCAAAGTCGTCATCATCATCATCATTTTTATCATCATCATCACTATTAACACCATCACCATCACCCTCAGCAACATCATATGAAACAAGTGCAGTCTGGATCTGTCTGCTGCTGCTGCCTCACTGTCTGCTTTTCATATATCCTTAAAAGAATCATCCTTTATTAAGGGTGGGTGTACAAAAAATAACCAAAAAAAAAAAAAGAAAAGAATAAATAAAAACAAAATTAAACTTTTTTTCGTAAACTCATACATTCAAATATACAAACATACATATACAAAATTGTTGCTCTCAATATTTAAGCCAAAGGAATACATCCATACATACACAAATCCAAACATATCGACAATATTTCTCTGATGTTGTTGCTGCTGTTGACTATAATGTGATAACATCATTATCATTAAAAAGGATATGCTATGACCAGAGCCAGAAATTTATATTGTTATAACGAGGACATCAATTGCTACAACTACAACATTAAGGACCCGACCCTTTCACTCTCACCCCTTTTAAATTTACAAATTTTTCTCTGTGTGAGATGAAGATGGAACAATGGAAAAATCCTGTTAATATTAGACTATAAACCTATGAAAATTTACTCACACAGATCAAAACATACATACGCACATACTACCTTATAATGACAATGTGTTTGTGTTTGGATTTTGGATTTTTTTTATGAGTGTATTTGAGAAATTTTATTATCTCTATATAAAGAGTATATTACAATAATATTGTTGGTTTTTAAAAAAAATTAAATTATGCTAATTATTTAATTATCTGTAATTAGTTAATTAATTTATTTAGGACGCTCATATATTTCATTTGAAAAACTAAAAATAGTTTAATTGTGATAAAATCTAAATTGAATCTCCTAAAAGTATGCAACAAGCTTTAATACAAAATTTTGCTAATTTTAGCCATGAACGTTAGAAAACGTGTAATTATACAAAATTTAAAAGCTGAATTTAAGCTATAATTTTCGCTTAATAAAAAACAAGATCTAAGTGCCGGAATTAGGCCCCAGCTGACAGATTTTAGCAATCGATTCTCAATATTATTGATATTTTTTTTTGTTTGAATGCTAATAAGTTTCGTAAAAAAGAACTAAGAAATAAATTTAATGATAAATCTACATTGAATCCCCTATAAGTACAAATTATTTCTTTGTATACTTTAAGGAGCCGTGAACAAATGGATATGGGCAAATTCTGCGTAACGGATTTTGTTGTACTTAAATGTATCCCATTGTCGTTCTACACTAGATAGCTTTGCACAGATTTCAGGGAATATTAGCCCATCAATTGTGCTATCGAATGGCGTTTGTTAATTTACATACTTCTTTTGGAGGAAAAAGATATTCGCTTTTAAAGTGCTGTGACGGACGCTACAAAAAATGGAAGTGACTTTGTTTTTTCAACACGTCCCTGTCGGACATTCAGTTAACTTTACATTTACTTAAAGTTAACTATTTCTCAAGTAGTTGTAACTGACACTTGGATTACTTCTCTATATAATTTACTAACTATTTTAACATGGCGATGTCCTAGGAAGTAGTCAAATGTCCGACTCTGCATTACTCTTAACTAACTTAAAGTTAGATATCTATCCGTTAACTTGAAGTTAACATTTTGTAGCTAGAAATAAACGTCTGTTTCAAATAAAAATAAACAAGTAAGAGTGTTATATTCGGCTGTGCCGAATCTTATATACCCACCATCAAATTGTGTTAAATTTAGAAACATATCTCATATATCTACAAGGGTGCAGCTAATTCAAAATCTGCACCAAAACTGGAAAAATCGCTAAGCTATTTGGTATTGTTGGTAAAACCTTTGGACTAAGTTAGGTTTCCGTAGCTTTATAGTTCAACATTCAAAAATATTTTAGTGGTTTCCCCAGTATTTACTTTGATCAAAATTCGGTCTCATTACCAGGTATAGTTTTACATTAATAAGTTGTTAAATACTTTTCGTTGTGATTAATATGTAGTTAGGCTAAACACGTTAATAGTAATACGACAGGTCCATATATTTCGTTATGAGTTCCTAATGCATTCATCATATATAAAGTCTGGGCTGAACATTGATTGATGCCTATATAATTTCATAGGTGCAATCTTAATATAATGAATGTACCTCCAAATCTTTTTGATTGTAGATATAAACAAGGGCATGTTATATATATAAGAATTATAGCCAAATGTTGACCGATTGTAACAAAATTTTACACACTGGCTGGTATATATAGAGAGCTTATTCTTGCAAAATTTAGTGACCATAGCTATCATAGTTTCTAATTTAATAGCTTTTAACTGGCCTTTGCTAAAATTTTTGGTTTCCGTGAGTGTTTTTCACATGAAAGCTAAAGTCAAATATGGACTGATTCCTATAAAATTTGATAAACTGATCAAAAATTGCATAAAACTTCCCTATTTTAAATTTAATCGTCATAGCTATTACAATTGTATTCAATTTATCAGCATTAATGTGTTTCCCGGGGCGGGGTTATATGGGAGCTCTAACTAAATTTGAACCGATTTTTTCCATTTTCAACACACATCTTTTTCAAGATATCCAAAATACTTTTGTAAAATTTCGTCCCTCTAGCTCTTTTCGTTAAGGCGCTATCGTGCTTTTATCTGACGGACAGACGGACATAAACAACCTTTTCTTTATGTTTTTTTGTGTTTCCATAAGTTTTTTATATGGGAGCTATGGTCAAATGGTGACCGATTGTGACGAAATTTTGCACACTGGCTGGCATTGACATAAGACTTCCTTGTGCTTAATTTAGTCTTACTAGCTCTTATAGTTAAGGAGCTATCACGATTTTATCTGACGGACAGACGGACATAAATCCCCTTTTCTTTTTGAAT
This sequence comes from Stomorhina lunata, assembly GCA_933228675.1. NCBI lineage: Eukaryota > Metazoa > Arthropoda > Insecta > Diptera > Rhiniidae > Stomorhina > Stomorhina lunata. The sequence continues at coordinate 35,450,004 of OW121740.1, read as the reverse complement.
TTTTGTGTTTTCGTAAGTTTTTTATATGGGAGCTAGGTCAAATAGTGACCGATTGTGACAAAATTTTACACACTGGCTGGCATTGATATAAGACTTTCTTGTGCCAAATTTAGTGGTTATATCTGTTATACTTTTAGATTTATTGGCATTTAAGTGTATTTTGGGTGAAATTTAGCCTGTTTTCGTAAGTTTTTTGTATGGGAGCTATGGCTAAATGTGAACCGATTTCGATGAAATTTTATATGCTGCCTAGTGCTTATCTAAAACTAGATAGATACCAAATTTTGTCATCATAACTGTCATAATTTGTCATTTATTAGCAAATAAGCGATTAGCCTAGACGAGGTTATACGGGAGCTATGGCCAAATGCTAACCGATTTTGCCCAATTTCAATACCAAAATTTTCTCATAGATAAAGAATGTTTTTGCTAAGTTTCAGTTAGGTAGCTCTTTTCGTTTAGACGTTATCGTGATTTCAACAGACAGACAGACAGACGGACATAGCTCAATCGTCTTAGAATTTCATAAGGATTCAGAATATATATCGTTTTTGATTTTGATATTAAGGAAATTACAAACGGAATGACAATCTCAATATACCCCCCATTCTTTTTGATGGTGGGTATAAAAAATAATTTTTTGAGTCGGCCGGATTCGAACCGAAGTCTCATGGACTGCTAACCGCAGACACTTCCTCTGTACCACTTCAACTGTTGAAAACTTTTCTGCTTATAATTTATTTATACAACTCCTTTTTTTCGATTTAAAAATAGGAATTGTATAAATAAATTATAAGGTGCAACGTTTCAAACATATGAAGTGGCACAGTAGAAACATTTTCGTTATAAAATTTTTATAGAAAAATTTTCGTCATGAAATTTTTGTAAAAAAATTTTAGTTATGAAATTTTTGTAAAAAAATTTTAGTTATAAAATTTTTATAGAAAAATGTTCGTTATGAAATTTTTATAGAAAAATTATCGTTACGAAATTTTTACAGAAAAATTTTCATTACTGAAATTTTTCTATAAAAATTTCATAACGAAAATTTTTGTTATACAATTTTTATAGAAAAATTTTTGTTATAAAATTTTTGTAAAAAAAAATTTCATTATAAAATTTTTATAGAAAAATTTTTATTATAAAATTTTAGTAGAAATATTTTCGTTATAAAATTTTTATAGAAAAATTTTCGTCATAAAATTTTTGTAAAAAAATTTTAGTTATGAAATTTTTATAGAAAAATGTTCGTTATGAAATTTTTATAAAAAAATTATCGTTACGAAATTTTTATAGAAAAATTTTCGTTATGAAATTTTTGTAAAAAAATTTTAGTTATGAAATTTTTGTAAAAAAATTTTAGTTATGAAATTTTCGTTATAAAATTTTTATAAAAAAATTTTCGTTATAAAATTTTTATAGAAAAATTTTCGTTACGAAATTTTTATAGAAAAATTTTTGATACAAAATTTTTATAGAAAAATTTTCGTTACGAAATTTTTATAGAAAAATTTTTGATACAAAATTTTTATAGAAAAATTTTCGTTATGAAATTTTTGTATAATAATTTTCGTTATGAAATTTTTATAGAAAAATCTTTGTTATAAAATTTTTTATAAAAAAAAGAATTTTCGATATAAAATTTTTTTAGAAAATTTGTTAACTCCTTAAGGAGAAATGACGAGTGTCGCCCGCAAACATTTTCTATGCCAAATTCGAAATTGACGGGCTATGCCCGCCGCATATTTAGTAAATTAAGTGTAAATTAAAATGTTTCTTCGAAATTAAATCGTGTCGCTAGGGGTTAATGTAAAAGTTTCTATATAAAATTTTTATAGAAAAATTTTCGAATAAAATTTTTATAGAAAAATGTTCGTTATGAAATTTTTATTAAAAAATTATCGTTACGAAATTTTTATAGAAAAATTTTCGTTATAAAATTTTTATAGAAAAATTTTCGTTATAAAATTTTTATAGAAAAATTTTCGTTACGAAATTTTTATAGAAAAATTTTTGATACAAAATTTTTATAGAAAAATTTTCGTTATGAAATTTTTGTATAATAATTTTCGTTACGAAATTTTTATAGAAAAATTTTTGTTATAAAATTTTTTATAAAAAAAGAATTTTCGATATAAATTTTTTTTAGAAAATTTGTTAACCCCTTAAGGAGAAATGACGAGTGTCGCCCGCAAACATTTTCTGTGCCAAATTCGAAATTGACGGGCTATGCCCGCCGCATATTTAGTAAATTAAATGTAAATTAAAATGTTTCTTCGAAATTAAATCGTGTCGCTAGGGGTTAATGTAAAAGTTTCTATATAAAATTTTTATAGAAAAATTTTCGAATAAAATTTTTATAGAAAAATTTTCGGATATAAATTTTTAAAGAAAAATTTTCGTCATAAAATTTTTATAGAAAAGTTTTCGTAATTAAATTTTTATAGAAAATTTTAAGGTATAAAATTTTGATAAAAAAAAAAAATTGCGATATGAAATATTTATAGAAAAATTTTATTCTCACTGCTTTTTTACTTTTTGATTATCCAAAAATGAGATGTGGGCGTGGCAGTGGTCCAATGTCGGCCATTTTTTTTTTTTTGACAATGGTACATATTGGCCTAGTGACAACTTGTACCAAAATTCATTTTTTAAAGATATTTAATTCTGTCTTCCTAGAATGGCTTAATCTTACACTGTGCTTCGCATTTTGCGTACCCGCAGTTTCACTAGATGGTCCTTGGAAAATAAAAATTATGCGTTATAAACCAATAATGAACCAATATTAAGGAAATTACAAACGGAATGACAATCTCAATATACCCCCCATTCTTTTTGATGGTGGGTATAAAAAATAATTTTTTGAGTCGGCCGGATTCGAACCGAAGTCTCACGGACTGCTAACCGCAGACACTTCCACTGTACCACTTCAACTGTTGAAAACTTTTCTGCTTATAATTTATTTATACAACTCCTTTTTTTCGATTTAAAAATAGGAATTGTATAAATAAATTATAAGGTGCAACGTTTCAAACATATGAAGTGGCACAGTAGAAACATTTTCGTTATAAAATTTTTATAGAAAAATTTTCGTCATAAAATTTTTGTAAAAAATTTTAGTCATGAAATTTTTATAGAAAAATGTTTGTTATGAAATTTTTATAGAAAAATTTTCATTACTGAAATTTTTCTATAAAAATTTCATAACGAAAATTTTTGTTATACAATTTTTATAGAAAAATTTTTGTTATAAAATTTTTGTAAAAAAAATTTTCATTATAAAATTTTTATAGAAAAATTTTTATTATTAAATTTTAGTAGAAACATTTTCGTTATAAAATTTTTATAGAAAAATTTTCGTCATGAAATTTTTGTAAAAAAATTTTAATTATGAAATTTTTATAGAAAAATGTTCGTTATGAAATTTTTATAAAAAAATTATCGTTACGAAATTTTTATAGAAAAATTTTCATTATGAAATTTTTGTAAAAAAATTTTAGTTATGAAATTTTCGTTATAAAATGTTTATAGAAAAATTTTCGTTATAAAATTTTTATAGAAAAATTTTCGTTACGAAATTTTTATAGAAAAATTTTTGATGCAAAATTTTTATAGAAAAATTTTCGTTATGAAATTTTTGTATAATAATTTTCGTTACGAAATTTTTATAGAAAAATCTTTGTTATAAAATTTTTTATAAAAAAAAGAATTTTCGATATAAAATTTTTTTAGAAAATTTGTTAACTCCTTAAGGAGAAATGACGAGTGTCGCCCGCAAACATTTTCTATGCCAAATTCGAAATTGACGGGCTATGCCCGCCGCATATTTAGTAAATTAAATGTAAATTAAAATGTTTCTTCGAAATTAAATCGTGTCGCTAGGGGTTAATGTAAAAGTTTCTATATAAAATTTTTATAGAAAAATTTTCGGATATAAATTTTTAAAGAAAAATTTTCGTCATAAAATTTTTATAGAAAAGTTTTCGTAATTAAATTTTTATAGAAAATTTTAAGGTATAAAATTTTGATAAAAAAAAAAAATTGCGATATGAAATATTTATAGAAAAATTTTATTCTCACTGCTTTTTTACTTTTTGATTATTCAAAAATGAGATGTGGGCGTGGCAGTGGTCCAATGTCGGCCATTTTTTTTTTTTTTTTTACAATGGTACATATTGGCCTAGTGACAACTTGTACCAAAATTCATTTTTTAAAGATATTTAATTCTGTCTTCCTAGAATGGCTTAATCTTACACTGTGCTTCGCATTTTGCGTACCCGCAGTTTCACTAGATGGTCCTTGGAAAATAAAAATTATGCGTTATAGCCCTTGACCTAAGAATCTTAAGTCATTCCTCTTGAAACGTTTGTAAATTTTATTTTCTTTATCGGTTTTAAAGTTTGATAAAAATAGTAAAAATCAGAGACCGAACATTAATACTTTTAAAACAATATTTTCATTTTTGAATCCATACAAAAACAATCATTGAAGTTAACAAAATAATAAAAATCCCTAAAGATTTTTAATTGCTCGAAAAATTTTGTATCGTTTTTCAATCCGATGAAAATAAAAAATAAAAAAATCGTTTGGGATATTTATCAGTTCAAAATAATTTTCATCTTTTTTCATCCGATGAAAAAAATGTTGATAGAAAATATTCAAATTTTATTTCCGTATTTATCCTGGTTTTATTCATCATAATGTTCTTGCATAGTTTAGGCCACTCCAAAATCCTTGCGCCAACTGCCTCAGCAGGCGGATTTCTCACATTATTACCCCTTTAAGTAGTATATTCTGTAATGTTGTTTCTTTCCATGCTTAAAACATCGTAAGTGCTAAGTCGATGGGTGATGGTTCCAAAGACACAAGTCACGTTTGTATAGCGAGCCGCTCGATCCGTGACTGTGGGCGTCAGCCGCAACTAATATGTTGAACTGCATTTTCGTACTTTACCAAGTACAATTATCCTTGGCCCATAGACCATATACATTGGAATGGCTCTAAGATAACTCCCTTTTATATTAGCCCTGACCTAGAATCCCATACGGGTTGTTTACCGCATCTAAAACTAGGTTGCTCAGGTTTCCAGGATGTACCACGAGAAGGTTAGAGTGGGAATTGGATACAGTTCTTACCTGGTAGCTAGAGACGCCAGGCAATTGCTGCATCCTCCCAGGCCCTATGCTCCACTGCGAGTCAAGGGTGACAGAAGAAAAAGATTTGTCCTGGTATAAAAAGTCTTTAGGACGTTTAAATAACAATAAATTTAATTATTGTTGCAAATTTTATGTTGAAATGGTTTTGCGAGCAAAGAAAACAACAATAGTTCCATTAGGACTAATAGGTTTAACTTCGATGTCCTAAAACATTGCAATAATTGAAAACATATTCATACATTCATTGTTGCAAATTTTAAAAATTCAAAAATATTTTATTTTTTCAAAGTCAAAATAGAAGTTCAAAAATAAAACAATCAATAAAATATTTTTCTGTTCGGATATTTATCGTTAAAGATATTTAAAATTTTCATCGTGAGGGATATTTACCCAGCAAAACTTTTCATTACCAAATAATGAGTTAAACAGCTAAACTATTGAAAACGAACTACTTACTCATTCACTGTTTAAGTCATTACATTAACATGGGGATGTCGTTGGAGGCAAGTACTTACCAATTGCAGAAAAGTAATGACTTGGGCAAGCAATTTGAAAACAACAACAAAAACTTTTTTGTTGTTGTATTTAAAAAAATATATTTTGAAACGAAATACAACATTTTTTTTATGACAACATGGGGGCTTGAACCCAGACCCTCCGACTGCTAGGCAGAGACTCCCAGTAAAACTTTTCATTACCAAATAATGAGTTAAACAGTTAAACTATTGAACACGAACTACTTACTCATTCGCTGTTTAAGTCATTACATTAACATGGGGATGTCATTGGAGGCAAGTACTTACCAATTGCAGAAAAGTAATTTGAAAGCAACAACAACAACAGCAACAACTTTTTTGTTGTTGTTTTATTAAAAACATATATTTTTAAACGAAATACAAAATTTTTTTTATGACCCCATGGGGCCTCGAACCCAGACCCTCCGACTGCTAGGCAGAGACTCTTCCACTGAGCTACTTCATATGTTGAAAACTTAGCAGCTTATAATTAATATAAACAATTTTTATTTTTAGATCCAAAATCATGTGACAATAACTTTGTTTTTCCCCCTTTTTTTGCTTTGTTGTAATTTTTGGAAAAATATTTTTATACGATTTTTTGCATTTAATAAACAATAAAAATTTTTTTTCATTTATTTTAAAACTTAAACAATTTAAATCTTACATAAGATTGACTCTTACTTTCTTAAATGGACTACAGTTGCAACCTGTTAAGGTCAAAGTCCGGGGATATTTTAGAATTCCATGAATTTCGATCTTGTGCGAATATTCTCCAATTTTATAGGCCAAGCTTTGAAAAATGTTCCTCTACTTGGTCTTTTTATCGAAGTTTCGGACATCCTCCTTTAACAGCATTTTTTTCAAGAGAGGGTTACTAGTCCGTAATCCTAACCCATTTTTATCGATCTTATGGGACAACTCTCGGTACATGTTAGCTCACTATATTAATGGGTGATACCACTAGGAGTTCTTTGTCCACAGTTGAGATGAAGGATGATCCAGATAAGTTGGGCTTAACAAGTTAAGACCAATTAGAATCGTGTTGGGTATCCAACATCCCCTACATAATCAAAATTGACTCATGATGGTATTTTTTCATTACCGTGAGTTAGTTTTCCAATTTTTTTTTTACAGAAAGTAATATTTAAGTTCTTAAAATTCAAAAATCTTTTAAAAAGACTCTTTTAATAAAAAAAAAACTAAAAAAAATTGTTGCCCTTGGTGGGATTTGAACCGGGGCCATTCAGTTTAAATTACCATCTTAATTACAAAGTACCTGGTAGACCGAGCCTTGCTCGGAGCTTTATGATAAGCATTTTGAGGAAATTTTTATATATTTTATATTATAAAGTGCTAAAATAAATTTAGAGGAAAGACATTGTAGAAATATTCAGTTAATTTTGAATAATTTGATTTATTTTGTCCGACCAACACATAGTTTGCATAGTTTACAGTTTAACTCATTTTGAATAATTTTGGAAATTATTCATATCAACAGAAACCTCTGTCGACTCATGCGCAACAATTTTGCTAAATATTATAGTCTGATCAAATGCACAGTTTACGATTTAATTCATTTTGAGTAGTTTTCTGTGGCGCCACCTGTCGGACTTTGCTTATTGCAATTCATAAACCTTCTTCGGCTTATCCGTAACAACTTTGCTGAAGATTATAGCATGATTAAATGTACAGCATACGATTAAATTGACTTTGAGTAAATTTCAGTAGCGCCACCTGTCGAAATTTCTTCATACCAACTAAGAAACCTTCGTCGGCTCATGTGCAACAACTTTGCTAAAGATTGTAGCATGATTAAATGTACAGATTACGATTAAATTGACTTTAAGTAAGTTTCTGTAGCGCCACCTGTCGGAAATTATTCATACCAACTAAAAAGCCTTCGTCGGCTCATGCGCTACAACTTTGCTAAAGATCATAGCATGATCAAATGTACAGTTTACGATTTAATTAATTTTTAGTAATTTTCAGTGGCGCCATCTGTCGGAAATTAGTCTTATCAACTTTAAAACCTTCGCCGGCTTATCCGCAACATCTTCGCTAAAGAGCATAACACAATCAAATTCACAGTTTACTATTCTATAAAGAACATACATACAGACAAACATTCATTTGTTTAAAATAATACTAATTTTTCCCCCTTTTTATTCCCTAATTTCTAAAAGTTCCATATATATATTTGGTACTTTTTTGGTGCCAATTGAATTCGGTACATTTTTTTAAAACGCATTTAACATAATGTATTCATATTACTTTGGAGATGTTAAGTTATCATTTTATCCCTATTTTACCCATTTTGGCTCCAAAATCAAAAAAGTACCAAATACGTGTTTCATGTTTTTTTTACATCTATTGATTGCAGTACCAAGTTTTATTCTATATTCTTTAGTTTAAAATATAAGAGTGGGTTGAAAAGGTGCCAAAAAAACTATTTTCACCCTTTTTTACCCCCTATCGGACATAGTTTCAAAAAAGTACCAAACACCTGTCCGCTTATTTTCAAAGCTGTTTAAAACGTAATTTTAATTTTGTTTCTATACCTATTACTTTAGGAGACATAGCGTTTTCGATTTTTTCCCCTTTTTACCCGTTTTTACCCTCTTAGAGGTAAAAGTACCAAAAGTCCCTTCTTCTTCGACCTATACATCAAAAAAGATACCCATTGTCCAAATTTTATCAAAATCGTTAGAGCGATATATATATATATATCTATATATATATATATATATATATATATATATATATATATATATATATATATATATATATATATATATATATATATACAATTATTGCTCGTTTAAGAATATAAGATAAGTACTTTTGTAACAACTTATTATTTATTCGGAGGGTATGTTGTAGTCATTAGAATGTAACCAGTTATCAGAGTACTTGCCATTACCAAAGTTTTGCTGGGATATATTTCAAATTTAAATCCCTCATTTTTATTCATCGATCGAAATGAAAATAAATTTTCATCGGCAATGATATTTATACTTGATTCATTTAAAAAATAAAACAATATTCGGTCTCTGGTAAAAATTGATAACTTTAAACCTCAATTAAAAAGTCGAAACTAATGGAGAATTCCCTTTAAAATTTGGACAAGGACCATATATTTTTAATGTACATAAAAAAATAATATAAAATTAATTACTTTTAAAATTTACCAAAAGAAATATGTAAATGATATAGAGATTATTAAAACATGGATTTAGTATTAAAATATAAAAAGCAAATATAAACTCCATTATGAAAATGTTACAAAAATATGAACCAATAATAACCCGTTTCGACAGCCCACCCACCCACACGATAACAAGCAAAAGGTTACAGAGAGAAAATCCGAAAAAAGTTTACAAAATCTAAACTTACATACATTTGAACACAGAGTAAGCACGTGTGTATATTACAAGTATACAAAAGGATATTTGTGTGTATTTAAATATGAGAATATCTGAAAGTTGTTATGTGTGTGTGTGTGTGTGTATGTAAAAATGTCTGAGTTAAAAAACAATACATTTCAATCATCATTAGTGCTAATGTACCCACAAATATTAGGGGGTGTTTTAACTGGGTCTCTTGATTACACTTTAGCTTCCAAGGCCTTTAGTTATTGTTTTGTTAGCGTTAGCAGCCCAACGAAAGCATCAGCATCACCCGAAAAAATGGGAGAGCAAAAACTCAAGTGCGCATAACGAATCATGAATGAAAATCTCTCTTTTGCTTCAACAAGAAAAAAAGAAATAACGTAAAAATATTCAGATTTTTAGCAAAAAATTTATAGCAAAAAAATGTTGTTTAAATTTTGTTGCTACTAAAAATTTGGCTTAAATAAATGATGGTAGTATTATTGTGGGAGGATGGTGGGATATTCTATGGGGTGTTTGTTTGTTTGTTGATGTTTGTTTATTGTAATTGTGGTGAATACTTTTCATACAGTTATATTTACCACAATATTAATATCTCTCTCTTTGTTGCTCTTGTGATAGTGCAATTCAACACACCGACATACGAGTGTGGAAATGTTAGTCTTTTGACATCTGTATAAAAAATGTTATAATAAATATATGTATAAGTATGTATATGTGTACTTAATCAGATCGTTGCCAGATTAATTATGTTATTGAGATCTAAAGAATGAAATTATTTTATTGCTTTGTTTGCCTACATAAATAGATCCATCTCGAGTTTTTCCAAAAATACTCATAAGCCATATTATTTATAAATAATAGGCAAGAAAAAACTGGTTATCATTTTACGATACCGAACACCATTGACTGTTTGCGCTTGACCTGCCTCATTTTCATTAAAATGATTCCTCCCCAGCAAAACTTTGGTAATAGCAAGTACTCTGATAACTGGTTACCTTGTAACGACTACAACATACCATCCGAATAAATAATAAGTTATTACAGAAGTACTTATTTGTAATTAAGATGGTAATTTAAACTGAATGGCCCCGGTTCAAATCCCACCAAGGGCAACATTTTTTTTTAGTTTTTTCTTTTATTAAAAGAGTCTTTTTAAATGATTTTTGAATTTTAAGAACTTAAATATTATCTTCGGTAAAAAAAATTTGTAAGACTAACTCACGTTAATGAAAAAATACCATCATGAGTCAATTTTGATTATGTAGGGGATGTTGAATACCAAACACGATTCTAATTGGTCTTAACTTGGTAAGCCCAACTTATCTGGGTCATCCTTCATCTCAACTGCGGACACACACCTCCTCATGGTATCACCCGGGGAGCTAGTTTAACACCCATTAATATTGTGAGTTAACATGTTCCGAGAGTTGTCCCATAAGATCGATAAAAATAGGTTAGGATTACGGGCTAGTAACCCTCTCATGAAAAAAAAATACAATGAAGAGGATAAAATTAGAATTGAAATGTCCCACTAGCTAATATTAGAGGAGGATGTCCGAAACTTCGATAGAAAGATCAAGTAGAGGAACATTTTTCAAAGCTTGGCCTATAAAATTGGAGAATATTCGCACAAGATCGAAATCCATGGAATTCTAAAATATGCTCGGACTTTGACCTTAACAGGTTGTAACATTTAAGTAAGTAAGAGTCAATCTTATGTAAAAACTTATACAAAAAAGAAGATTTAAATTGTTTAAGTTTTAAAATAATTTTAAAAAAGTTTTAAAATAATTACAAAAAATCGTATAAAAATATTTTTCCAAAAATTACAACAAAGCAAAAAAAAAAAGCAGGGAAAAGCAAAGTTATTTTCACATGATTTTGGATCTAAAACTAAAAATTGTTTATATTAATTATAAGCTGCTAAGTTTTCAACATATGAAGCAGCTCAGTGGAAGAGGCTCTGCCTAGCAGTCGGAGGGTCTGGGTTCGAGCCCCCATGGGATCATATAAAAAATTTTGTATTTCGTTTAAAAATATATGTTTTTAATAAAACAACAACAAAAAAGTTGTTGCTGTTGTTGTTGTTGCTTTCAAATTGCTTACCCAAGTCATTACTTTTCTGTAATTGGTAAGTACTTGCCTCCAATGACATCCCCATGTTAATGTAATGACTTAAACAGCGAATGAGTAAGTAGTTCGTGTTCAATAGTTTAACTGTTTAACTCATTATTTGGTAATGAAAAGTTTTACTGGGTCCAGCCCAAAAACCACACCACACAGTAACACGTTGAGGATGCATTTGCTTCTCGTGAATCACTCGAGGATTTTCCTCACCCCAAATGCGACAATTCTACCTATTGACGAAGCCATCAATATGGAAATGGGCCTCGTCACTGAAGATGATTTTATCGGCAAAATCATGTTGTTTTCATGTTGTCGCTCCAATACTTCAATACAAATAACGAACTCCCTTCGCTGTCCATGGTCATCTGTCTTCAGTTTCTGAGTCAATTGAACTTTCTATGCATGAAGATGCAAATCTTTCGTCAAAATTCGCTGCATAGTGGATTTGGATACAACAATTTGCTGAGCTCGGTATCGAATTGAGGTGGATGGAGTTTGAGCGACATCATCACGTACAGCTGCGACATTTTCGGTCGATCGACCTGGTCGAAGGCGCGTTGTTGTCTTTAGATCACTAACAGACCCAGTTTTGGCAAATTTATCCATTAATCTCTTTACAGTTGACTCTTTAAGAGCATTATTGTGACCCCAAATTGATCGAAATTTGCGGGTTGTAGCCGCAAAACTTTCACCATTTTGGTAAAACAATTTCACAATGAGAATGCGTTGTTTATGCGTGTAGCGCTCCATTTTTACTAACCTCGTACCTTCTACTAGCAAACAATAACAATTGTTCAAATGTCAAACAATGACAGTTCGAATAGCGCCAAATTTAAAAATTGCGTTCTAGTTGGGACACACTTTATTTATTATTACGCATACACACAGCATAATGATGTTAGGAACAAGAAGGGTGCATACGTAGGTAGCGATCAATATTTGACTGTAGCCAAGGTGCGGTTGAAGTTGAAAACTGTAACATATAAAGCGATTCTCAGCAGAAGAATATTTGATTTACAAAACCGGAAATCACCTGATATTGGATATAAAAAGTCAAATAAGCTTTGGATTTCTAGCAAAACTTGGCAAATAATTGAAGCCAAATGACATGCTTAAGAGATGTTGAAAAATGCTAAAACCCCTCGAGAAGCAGAACTCAGTGCAAAAAGAGATATGCGGAGATGAACTGATGAGTTAGCTAAAGAAGTTCAAATAGCGATTCAAGGACCTATATTGTTTTACTAAGCAAATATCTGGCCATAACTACTACAATTCGAAGTCGCTAATGAATAAGCAGGGCGATCTGATCTACTCCAAGATCAACAGATGAAATTGTGGAAAGATTGCTACAAAAAGTTACATAATTCCCACGACATTCAAAGTGGAACAAGGGGTACTTCTCTAAGACATTGAGCTGTATCCGACGTTTTGACCAGTGGCTAGCTGAGATATGAGGTGAACTGCTTTTTTTGAAAATTTATTTTTTTCAAGTGGGTCTGGCTGGGGATCGATTTCAAAAACTCTGGTATGCTAGGCGGATGACTAACCTAACTATACCACGGCGGCTCGCAGTCAATCTGACTAAATACTCTAAAATATGTAATAGTGATCCTGGGCATCAGTTAAATGACGCTTGTAACGATTTTGATACGTCACGACATCAGAAATAATATTAAAAATAGGTTAGCAAAAAAGGCTTTTGAAATTCTCAAAAATCGGTGCTCCAGGCGCACACCGGAAAAGTAAACCGACCTAAAAATTTCGGCGTCGGTGCCTAAACGGCTTAGCGCCTAATTTGCAAATGACTTCAGCGGCTCGAGAGATAAATGACAAAAGATATGAAAAACTTAACAGTACAATTTTTATACCCACCATCAAAAAGAATGGGGGGTATATTGAGATTGTCATTCCGTTTGTAATTTCCTTAATATTGGCTCAAAAACCAAAAACGATATATATTCTGAATCCTTATGAAATTCTAAGACGATTGAGCCATGTCCGTCTGTCTGTCCGTTTGTCTGTCTGTCTGTTGAAATCACGATAACGCCTAAACGAAAGGAGCTAGGTCACTGAAACTTAGTAAAAATATTCTTTATATCTGAGAAAATTTTGGTATTGAAATTGGGCAAAATCGGTTCACATTTGACCATAGCTCCCGTATAACCTCGTCTAGGCTAATCGCTTATTTGTTAATAATTGACAAATTATAGCAGCTATGATGATCAAATTTGGTATATGGAAGTTTTACATTAGCCCTAGACAGCGTGTAATTTCATCAAAATCGGTTCACATTTAGCCATAGCTCTCATACAAAAAACTTACGAAAACAGCCTAAATTTCACCTAAAATACACTTAAATGCTAATAAATAAATAAAGTATAACAAATATAACAACCAAATTTGGCACAAGAATGTCCTTTATCAATGCCAGCCAGTGTGCAAAATTTTGTCGCAATCGGTCACCATTTGACCTAGCTCCCATATAAAAAACTTACGAAAACACAAAAATTCAAAAAGAAAAGGGGATTTATGTCCGTCTGTCCGTCAGATAAAATCGTCATAGCTCCTTAACTACAAAAGCTACTAAGACTAAATAAGGCACAAGAAAGTCTTATGTCAATGCCAGCCAGTGTGCTAAATTTTGTCACAATCGGTCAACATTTGACCATAGCTCCCATATAAAAAACTTATGGAAACACAAAAATACATAAAGAAAAGGTTGTTTATGTCCGTCTGTCCGTCAGATAAAAGCACGATAGCGCCTTAACGAAAAGAGCTAGAGGGACAAAACTTTACAAAAGTATTTTGGATGTCTCGAAGAAGATGTGTGTTGAAAATGGACAAAATCGGTTCAAATTTAGTTAGAGCTCCCATATAACCCCGCCCCGGGAAACACATTAATGCTGATAAATTAAATACAATTCTAATAGCTATGACGATTAAATTTAAAATAGGGAAGTTTTATGCAATTTTTGATCAGTTTATCAAATTTTATAGGAATCAGTCCAAATTTGACTTTAGCTTTCATATAAAAAACACTCACGGAAACCAAAAATTTTAGCAAAGGCCAGTTAAAAGCTATTAAATTTGAAACTATGATAGCTATGGTCACTATTTGCAAGAATAAGCTCCATATATATACCAGCCAGTGTGTAAAATTTTGTTAAAATCGGTCAACATTTGGCTATAATTTTTATATATATAACATCCCCTTTTTATATCTACAATCAAAAATATTTGGAGGTACATTCATTATATTAAGACTGCACCTGTGAAATTAGATAGGCATCAACCGATTCCAGAAATTTGATACAGTAATTTAAGTTTATATAAGAATTATCTGTCTTAAATTTCATGAAAAAATATTGATATTTGTGGCCAATATATCAATTCCGGGAAGTGGGACCTATGAGAGATACCATAAATAATGGAGCGATTTTGACGAATTTCAATAACCATGGTCAACTATAAAAAAAAAATTGATCTGTGCCAAATTTCATCAAATTATCTAGAATTGCGACCTGTACTTTGATTACATGGTTTACATGGGGGGTCCAGCCAGCCGTCCAGACGGACTAAGATCGCTAAATCGACTCAGAAAGTGTTTCTAAGCCTATTGGTATACTAAATAGGTGGGTATAAGACAAATATTTCTATGCGTTACATACATCAGCACAAACTTATAATACCCTTTCCACCTATGGTGATGAAGGGTATAACAACATAAAATGTGTAAATAGATCTATAGTCAAAAAACCGTCCCAATAAAAATTTACTTTTGTTTAATTGGATTTCTGTAACTCTAAGTATTACAATGATGTTTTTAAATTATAATTGTCTACTCGAGTCCAATATACAATAATACCAAACATCAGAAAGATTGAGCCAACTGCTTTGTTGTAACACTCATAATCGTAAACTTTGAATGACTGTAGTCCCCAGATTCTATATCGTTTTTGTAAGGAAATAGCGAAGCCACTAACAATTGAGCAGGTCAATGTGATCTAATCTTAAAATCAATAGTTACATATTTATTCCCGCGGTTCCAAGGTGGAACATAGGGACATTACAAAGGTATTTCATGCGGATCTGTTTTGTGGTAATCGCTTACATTCACTCCACGACTTCTTTGCCATCCTCACTATTCTGAATAGTCTTGGGGGTTATCAGTACGAGTGATATTTTTATATGGTTTACGGTGGATATTCCCAATCCAATTCCAGTTTGACCGTAAGTAGAGTAGAGTGGTCTTCACATTGGAGTTAAATATTTTTGTCTTTTTAGTTCTTGATATACAGGGTGGCCCAGAAAGACCGAAGTGGTGTGAATTCCTTATAACTTTTTTATTATAATTTTTTTTTCTTTTCTTTTCAGTATTTTGTAAAGAAGACTTGGATAATTTATAATGGAGCAATACACAATTGAACAACGTGCCCAAATTGTTGAAATTTACTTTTCAAATCAACGGTCCATTGTGTTGACTCAGCGTGCATACCGTCGTCAATTTAATGTGCGGGTTGCACCCTCTCAGTCAACAATAAACCGTCTGGTTGCAAATTTTCGAGAACAAGGAGCAGTAAGGAACCTTCCTGGTCCCGGCAGACACCGAACTGTCCACACGGCTGACAATATTCAAGTGGTACAGGAGAGTATTCGGGAGGATCCAGAAACATCAACCAGGAGACGTTCGTCACAACTGGGCCTCTCAACGTCGCTGCAGCGAATTTTGCACACCATAGGATTGTTTCCATACAAAATTCAACTTGTCCAAGAATTGAAACCAACAGATTACCAGCAACGACTTGACTATGCAATTTATTTCCAGCAAAAAGCACAAGAGAATCCAAATTTTATTCATAACTTAATAATGAGTGACGAAGCCCATTTTCAATTAAATGGGTTCGTTAACAAGCAAAACTGTAGGATATGGGCTACGGAAAACCCGAGAGTACTTCATCAACGACAATTGCACCCAGTTAAGTGTACCGTTTGGTGCGGTGTTTCTTCAGAAAGGATCATTGGCCCATTTTTTTTGAAAATGAACAAGGTGTCGCCATTTCCGTCAATGGTGATCGATATCGGGCCATGTTGCAAAATTTTGTAAGGCCAGCCGTGGAAAACCATCCGCAAATATGGTTCCAACAGGATGGAGCCACAGCGCACACTGCGAGGGCCACAATGACTCTTTTACGCGACATGTTTGGTGAAAGAATAATTTCTCGTAACAGCAATTTTAATTGGCCTCCGCGGTCCCCGGATTTAACCGCTCCAGACTGTTTTCTTTGGGGCTATTTAAAAGGAAAAGTTTATGTTAATAAGCCTAGGACTATTGAGGAGTTAAAAACCAATATTCGAGAAGAAATTAACAACATACCACCGGAAGTTTTGCGAAAGGTCATGGAAAATGTGTTGGAAAGAGCACATTTGTGCGAAGCAGAATATGGCCACCACTTGCGGGATATCATTTTTAATAACTAATCCAAAAATATTCCCCATAAATTTAATGTATTTAAAAAAAAAAATTAAAAAAAATATCTCTTAAATAAAAAGTTATAAGCAATTCACACCACTTCGGTCTTTCTGGGCCACCCTGTATTTGAGTTCTTCCATACGGGATGGAGAAGTCAAAACAGAATCTGGAAGACATGCAAACACATGAAGCCGCCAAACTGATAACAAGCTGAGGGAGTTCGGAATGAGAAGTGATGACTACCGATAAACTTATGTACATGGGATGCCCTATTTTCTACCAGGATTTAAAGAACTTAATATACATATAAATACGTGCAGTTGAAAAGTTTTATTCATAGTGTAATAATGAAAGTGATATCAAGAGCCCAGCTGAGGAATTCGTCTGGAAATTTAACGAACAAAAATTTTTACAAAATGTAAGCAAACCTACAAAAACAACATAGGGTTTCATTTTGTCATGTTGTATTTGTTGTATTCTTGCCACCACCTGTGATGAATTCGCCTTGGTTTTATTATTATTCATGTGTACTTCGACTGAAATTGTATGACAAACGGTTCACCTTTAACCCTGGCTCCCATATCAGACGTGACAGATCTAAAATTGATAAAAACATGACCGTATTATCAAGTTTACGCAAATTTTGAAAATTTGTATGAAATTTAAGGAAAATAAAATGAAAACTGATGAAAAAAATGTTTGTATGTGAACGGGAATTCAGGTTGAAAATAAAAATTTGAAGAAAAACTAATCAGGTAAACCTGATGTGTGTGAAACAGCACTAAACATTTGACATTCTGACATTTGTAAAGACAATATAATTCGTATTTATTTTGACACGCAAATTCGATATAATGCGTGATTATCGATCTGTCTAGAATTAGCAATACTCCTACTGATGATGATGTTCTAACCAACCGTTAAATAACATTGAGGACATTGTGTGCCCACTAAAACTTTTTTTTTTTTTATAAAAAAACAATTTATTAATAAAAAATTGTAATAAAGTGGGATCTAGCTGCAATACACTTATATAAAACTTAAAAAAAATGTTTACATCATTATCTTAACTTGGATTTAAAATTTATTTCTTAAAAATAATCTGGCAACGATGGCTTTTACCGTCATCTAATAGAGGTAGGAGTGCGAATGTGAGCAAGGAAGATTTTGTATTTTTCTCGTTATGTTCTAACGGAAAAAGTAAAAAGGCCTTTAGTTTAAAGGCATTTTAAGGCAATATTTTATTTATACATTCTTAAAAAACTTATACTTATGCAAAGTTGTAAACTGTGTTATAAAAACAGCCCAGCAAAACTTTGGTAATGGCAAGTACTCTGATAACTGGTTACCTTGTACAACATACCAGCCGAATAAATAATAAGTTATTACAGAAGTACTTATTTGTAATTAAGATGGTAATTTAAACTGAATGGCCCCGGTTCAAATCCCACCAAGGGCAACATTTTTTTTTTAGTTTTTTTTATTAAAAGAGTTTTTAAATGAGTTTTGAATTTTAAGAACTTAAATATTATCTTCTGTAAAAAAATTTGTAAAACTAACTCACGTTAATGAAAAAATACCATCATGAGTCAATTTTGATTATGTAGGGGATGTTGAATACCAAACACGATTCTAATTGGTCTTAACTTGATAAGCCCAACTTATCTGGGTCATCCTTCATCTCAACTGTGGACTCACACCTCCTCATGGTATCACCCGGGGAGCTAGTTTAACACCCATTAATATTGTGAGTTAACATGTTCCGAGAGTTGTCCCATAAGATCGATAAAAATAGGTTGGGATTACGGGCTAGTAACCCTCTCTTGAAAAAGTAGAGGAACATTTTTCAAAGCTTGGCCTATAAAATTGGAGAATATTCGCACAAGATCGAAATCCATGGAATTCTAAAATATGCTCGGACTTTGACCTTAACAGGTTGTAACATTTAAGTTTAATGAACCGCCGTGGTGTAGCAGGTTAGTCATCCGCCTAGCATACCAGAGGTCCCAAGTTCAATCCCTGTCAGACCCACTTGAAAAAAATTAATTTTCAAAAAGCGGCGGTTCACCTCATAACTCAGCTTAGCCACTGGTTATTGTAGGTCCCTTTCAATGAGTCAAAAATAGAATCGGATGCAGCTCATTGTCTGAGAGAAGTACCCCTTGTTCCAATTGGAATGTTGTCGGGGAATTATATATATATATAACATTTAAGTAAGTAAGAGTCAATCTTATGTAAAAACTTATACAAAAAAGAAGATTTAAATTGTTTAAGTTTTAAAATAATTTTAAAAAAGTTTTAAAATAATTACAAAAAATCGTATAAAAATATTTTTCCAAAAATTACAACAAAGCAAAAAAAAGCAGGGAAAAACAAAGTTATTTTCACATGATTTTGGATCTAAAAATAAAAATTGTTTATATTAATTATAAGCTGCTAAATTTTCAACATATGAAGTAGCTCAGTGGAAGAGTCTCTGCCTAGCAGTCGGAGGGTCTGGGTTCGAGCCCCCATGGGATCATAAAAAAAAAATTTTGTATTTCGTTTAAAAATATATGTTTTTAATAAAACAACAACAAAAAAAGTTGTTGCTGTTGTTGTTGCTTTCAAATTGCTTACCCAAGTCATTACTTTTCTGCAATTAGTAAGTACTTGCCTCCAATGACATCCCCATGTTAATGTAATGACTTAAACAGCGAATGAGTAAGTAGTTCGTGTTCAATAGTTTAACTGTTTAACTCATTATTTGGTAATGAAAAGTTTTACTGGGAGCTTTCTACACTAAGCTCTATAATAAGTTTTGATGAGTCTTCATCTATAAATGGTTAAATATGTTTTTTAATTTTTCCTATATAGTCCTTGAAGCATATTTTCTTTCCCAGACTTATGGCTACGTATGCTTAAAGCAGGACATTCTAAAATGCCTCCCTACTACATATTTTCCCTTTTGGGATTAAATGCAATGTGTTTATTTATATTGTATGAATTTCTATACAAATTGGTCCTTGTGTAACGAGAGACGACGACGCCATTGTTATTTTCATATTTTTGAAATTTTATAAACTTCGTAAGTTTTTATCGTTCAAAACGATGTGCAGTAGAGCACGTTAAGAGGATAAAGTTGTTTCTTGTTTTTTTTTACATTATTTTAAACCATATTTATTTTTTGCTATTACTTTTGTTGTTTCGTAATAACAAAAAAAGAAGAAAATAAAATTGTTAACCATATTTTTTTTTGTTATTCAAGATTTTCCCATCTTATTTGTAGAATGAATTGTTCCTGCTTTAAATGTATTTGTGTGTGTGTTTGTATCATTTCCGGAGGATGTTGTTGGTTGGAAAAAGTTTTTTCATTGTTTGTTATTTATTTGCTATAACGATGAATTATTATGTAAAGAATTTTTTGATAAAATAAATCCCTACAACATGCTCTCGTATACATAATTAAATGTTGTTACACAAAGTTTTCTTTTTTTTTGGGAAATATTATATGAGTCAGGGTCGCGTTGAGAAGAGGGAATTGTAATTAAGTTATACATGGCGGGCAAATTTGAGATTAGGAAGTAATGATAAAATCTTAAGAATTGAGCTTTTACAAATGGGAAATTTTAACCATAAAACAATACACTCCATTCGACTCTATAATATAAATATGTTGCACTTCCATACATTAATCGTATGGTCGTTTTGAAAAATCCCATAAAAATATAGTAAATCGCTTGTACTCTAATTCGGAAACAACTAGAGAATGCTAAGGCACACACACGTGCTTATAAAATATTTGTTTGTTTGTACGTTTATATGTTTTTTATTGTTCTTTATTAACTTTAATTTCAAATTTGACATAAAAATAATGTATGGATATTATATATTAGTACCTGGTAGACCGAGCCTTGCTCGGAGCTTTATGATAAGCATTTTGAGGAAAATTTTAAAGTTTTTATATATTTTATATTATAAAGTGCTAAAATAAATTTAGAGGAAAGACATTGTAGAAATATTCAGTTAATTTTGAATTATTTGATTTATTTTGTCCGACCAACACATAGTTTGCATAGTTTACAGTTTAACTCATTTTGAATAATTTTGAAAATTATTCATATCAACAGAAACCTCTGTCGACTCATGCGCAACAACTTTGCTAAAGATTATAGTCTGATCAAATGCACAGTTTACGATTTAATTAATTTTGAGTAGTTTTCTGTGGCGCCACCTGTCGGACTTTGCTTATTCCAATTCATAAAACTTCTTCGGCTTATCCGTAACAACTTTGCTGAAGATTATAGCATGATTAAATGTACAGCATACGATTAAATTGACTTTGAGTAAATTTCAGTAGCGCCACCTGTCGAAATTTCTTCATACCAACTAAGAAACCTTCGTCGGCTCATGTGCAACAACTTTGCTAAAGATTGTAGCATGATTAAGTGTACAGATTACGATTAAATTGACTTTGAGTAAGTTTCTGTAGCGCCACCTGTCGGAAATTATTCATACCAACTAAAAATCCTTCGTCGGCTCATGCGCTACAACTTTACTTAAGATCATAGCATGATCAAATGTACAGTTTACGATTTAATTAATTTTTAGTAATTTTCAGTGGCGCCATCTGTCGGAAATTAGTCTTATCAACTTTAAAACCTTCGCCGGCTTATCCGCAACATCTTCGCTAAAGAGCACAACACAATCAAATTCACAGTTTACTATTCTATAAAGAACATACATACAGACAAACATTCATTTGTTTAAAATAATACTAATTTTTCCCCCTTTTTATTCCCTAATTTCTAAAAGTTCCATATGTATATTTGGTACTTTTTTGGTGCCAATTGAATTCGGTACATTTTTTTAAAACGCATTTAACATAATGTATAATGTTCCTATTCATATTACTTTGGAGACGTTAAGTTATCATTTTATCCCTTTTTTACCCATTTTGGCTCCAAAATCAAAAAAGTACCAAATACGTGTTTCATGTTTTTTTTTACATCTATTGATTGCAGTACCAAGTTTCTTTCTATATTCTTTAGTTTAAAATATAAGAGTGGGTTAAAAAGGTGCCAAAAAAACTATTTTCACCCTTTTTTACCCCCTATCGGACATAGTTTCCAAAAAGTACCAAACACCTGTCCGCTTATTTTCAAAGCTGTTTAAAACGTAATTTTAATTTTGTTTCTATACCTATTACTTTAGGAGACATAGCGTTTTCGATTTTTCCCCTTTTTACCCGTTTTTACCCTCTTAGAGGTAAAAGTTCCAAAAGTCCCTTCTTCTTCGACCTATACATCAAAAAAAATACCCACTGTCCAAATTTTATCAAAGAGCCGTTTTCGAGATAGCCATTCTATATATATATATATATATATATACATATATATATATATACTAGCTTTATAACCCGCTACTTCGTTAGCGGCACCATTTGAATTGACAAAGTTACAAAATTTACCAAAAAAACTTTTTCACTTATTTATCAATTCCGATATAAATTAAATTAAATATTTATTGGTTCTTAAGATACATATAGGACAAAATAAGTACCTACCCTCTACATTTTCAAAAAAGTACTACACACGCCTCCCTTATTTTTGTAGCTGACCCAATTTTGATTGCTAACCCAATTTAAATCTTGTTCTTGTCGCTTTTGATTTTGAATATTTTACAAAAGTTTCCTTTTTTTACCCGTTGTTTACCCCTGATCAGCCAAATTAAAAAAAAAATCCGGATACATGTCCTAATATTTTTATTGCTGATCTTAACTCCATTTTTGTTAATTGAAAAAGATACCAAACACCTGTCACATATTTCTTCAATGTCAATAGAACAGTCCATAAATCATTGATTTATTTATTATTTTATTGATTTAAACAATATGCACAGTTTAAAAAGAAAAAAACTTATCTTTAAAATTTTGACCCGTTTTTGTTATTTTCGATTGCGGTATAAATTTTGTTTCTATAATAATTGATTCAAAAATTATATATAGGTCAAAAAGTACCAAAATTTAGTTTTTATCCTTTTTATTCCCTATTTTTAGCTCATTTACGAAAAGTACCTACTAAAAACATGACTTTTTATTTTTCTATTCGATCTAAATCCAATTTAAATTTTTTTTCTGTCGATATTAGTATCAGAGATATAACTTTACTAATGTTTTTATTTTCTACCCTATTTTAACCCCAAAACTGTTTAATTTGCAAAAAGTACTGAAAAGTCCCTTAATTTTTAGGGCTGATCTTAGACCATTTTAGTGTTTGTTTGTTCAATTTTTCCCTTTTTTATCCCTTTGATTGACACATCTCTAATTTATACTTCTGACTTCATTAGCTTAAATGAATATTTTCCCGTTTTCACCTTTTTGATAATACTTATTGATTGTGGCATAAAGTGAGTCTTTATGTTTATAAGTTCAAAAGATACGTATGGGTTAAAAAAAAGTACAAAAATATAGTTTTTACCCTTTTTGCCCTTATTAGTGCCATTTCCAAAAAAAGTACAGAACACATGTCCCTTTCATTTTCTAGCCGATTATATGATTTATTCATTTTCTAGCCTGTTTTAACCATAAGCGGCCAAATTAAAAAAAAAACCGAACCCGTGTCCTTTAATTTTTAATGCTGATCATAGACCAATTTAATCTTTGTTTCTATCACTTTTGATTTATGAGATATTACGTTACCGATTTTCCCCCTTTTTACTCCAAAAATTAAAAAAAGGAATCAATCGCGTGTCTTATACTTCTGCAATGTGAATAGACCTCTCTGTAAATTATACTTCTGGCTTTATTTGTTTAAATGATATTCATAGTTTTTACTCTTTTGTGCCTCATTTATCGTAAAAGCGCGAAGCACCTTCTTAATTTTTGTTAGTCCTTATCAATTGTGATGTAAATAGAGTATTTATGTTTATTAGTTCAAGGGATACTTATAGGGTTAATAAAGTACCAAAATATAGTTTTTTCCCTTTTTCTCCCTTATTAGTTCCATTTCCAAAAAAGTACCAAACTCGTGTCCCCTTTTTTTTTAGATGATCCAAATCCAATTTCAACTTTGTTTCTAACGATGTAAATTTCGAAGATATGATGTTACTAATTTATCCATTTTCTTTTTCAATTTTTTTCAATTTACTTTTTCAATATGAATCCACCCGTCTTAGACCGATTTAGTTGTTGTTTCTATCACTTTTGGCTAAGAAGATATATTTTTACCGATTTTAACCCCCAAAATTAAAAAAGTACCAGACACTTATTTTACTTTTTTCAGTGTCAATTTACCAGCCAATAAATTATGCTTCTGGCTTCATTAGCCGAAAAGATATTCTTAGCTAAAAAGCAAAAAACCTACTCTAGAATATTTTCCCTTTTTTTACCCTTTCGTCCCACATTAATCGCAAAAGTACCAAATACGTGTTTAATAGTTTTTTAATGCCTATCAGTTGCGATATAAATTATGTTTCTATGTTTATTAGTTCAAAAGATATATATGGGTTAAAAAAGTACCAAAATATAGTTTTTACCCTTTTTTATTCTTATTAGTACCTTTTTTGAAATAGTACCAAACACGTGACCATTTATTTTTTTATCCGATTCAAATCCAATTTAAACTTCGTTTGCATCGGTGTTAGTTTCGGAGATATGATGTTACTAATTTCTCCATTTTCTACCCTGTTTTACCCTTTAAAAGGTCGAATTTCAAAAAAGTACCGAACACGTGTTCCTTAATTTTTAGTGCTGATCTCAGACAAATTTAGTTTTTGTTTCTATCACTTTTGATTTAGAAGATATATTTTTACCCCCAAAATTAAAAAAAGTACCAAAAATGTATTTTATTTTTTCTTTGTCGACCAGTCAATAAATTATACTTCCGGCTTCATTAGCCTAAAAGATATCCATAGCTAAAAACAAAAAACCTACCCTTAAACATTTTCCCTTTTTTACCATTTTTGTACCCCATTAATCGCAAAAGTACCAAATACGTATTTAATTGTTTTTTAATATCTATCTGTTGCGATATAAATTATGTTTCTATGTTTATTAGTTCAAAAGATATATATTAGTTGAAAAAAGTACCAAAATATAGTTTTTACCCTTTTTTATCCTTATTAATGTCATTTCCAAAAAAAGTACCAAGCACGTGTCTCCTTATTTTCCTAGCCGATTCAAATCCAATTTCAACTTTGTTTGCATCGATGTTGGTTTCGGAGATATGATGTTACTAATTTCTCCCTTTTCTAACCTGTTTTACCTTCTAAGAGGTTGAACTTCAAAAAAGTACCGAACATGTGTTCCTTAATTTTAAGTGCCAATCTCAGACCAATTTAGTTTTTGTTTCTATCACTTTTGGTTTAGAAGATATACTTTACCGATTTTTACCCCCAAAATTAAAAAAAAAGTACCAAACACGTAGCTTATTTCTTTTCAATGTAAATCTACCAGTCAATAAATTATACTTCTAACTTCATTAGCCTAAAAGATATCAATGGCTAAAAAGCAAAAAACCTATCCTTGAATATATTCCCTTTTTTACCCTTTTGTACCCCATTAATCGCAAAAGTACCAAATACGTATTTAATTCTTTTCTAATATCTATCGGTTGCGATATAAAATATGTTTCTATGTTTATTAGTTCAAAAGATACATATGGGTTAAAAAAAAGTACCAAAATATAGTTTTTACCCTTTTTTATCCTTATTGGTGCCATTTTCAAAAAAGTACTAAACACGTTTCCCCTTATTTTTCTAGCCGATTTAAATCCAATTTCAACTTTGTTTCTATCTGTATTGGTTTCGGAGATATGATGTTACTGATTTCTCCCTTTTCTACCCTGTTTTACCTTCTAGGAGGTTGAATTTCATAAAAGTACCGAACACGTGTCCCTTGGTTTTAAGTGCCGATCTCAGACCAATTTAGTTTTTGTTTCTATCACTTTTGGTTTAGAAGATATACTTTACAGATTTTTACCCCCAAAATTAAAAAAAGTACCAAACTCGTAGTTTATTTTTTTCAATGACCATCGACTAGTCAATAAATTATACTTCTGGCTTCATTAGCCTTAAAGATATCCATGGCTAAAAACCAAAAAACCTATCCTTGAATATTTTCCCTTTTTTTACCCTTTTGTACCCCATTAATCGCAAAAGTACCAAATACGTATTTAGTTCTTTTTTAATATCTATCGGTTGCGATATAAAATGTGTTTCTATGTTTATTAGTTCAAAAGATACATATGGGTTAAAAAAAGTACCAAAATATAGTTTTTACCCTTAGTGCCATTTTCAAAAAAGTACCAAACACGTGTCCCCTTATTTTTGTAGGCGATTCAAATCCAATTTTAACTTTGTTTCTGTCTATGTTGGTTTCAGAGATATGATGTTACTAATTCTCCCTTTTCTACCCTGTTTTGCCCGCTAGGCGGCCGATTTTGAAAAAAGTACCGAATACGTGTCCCTTAATTTTTAGTGCTAATCTCAAGCCAATTTAATTTTCGCTTCTATCGCTGTTGGTTAAGGAGATATAATGTTACCGATTTTTCCCTTTTTTACCCTTTTAATTGAAAAAAGTACCAAACACGTATTTAATATTTTATACTGGGCAATCGACCTCCCTATAAATTTTATTGGTAGCTTTATTGGTTCAAGTCAAATACAAAGAAAAAGAAAAATGGACCTACCCTAAATTTTTTTCCCCGCTTTTCCCCCTTTTTGAACCCTGAATCAAAAAAGTACCAAACACGTGTCTAATATTTTTTTCTTGTTTACCGGCTCCGTTTTGAATTTTGGTACTCTGTTGATTGGTTCAAAAGATACACATGGGTTTAAAAATGTACCAACATTTTATTTTTACCCTTTTTACCCCCTATTTGTCCCATCTGCTAAAAAGTACCAAACACGTGTCTACTTATTTTTGCAGCTGATCCCAACGCAATTTCAATTTTGGGCCTATGACGTTTACTTCCGGAGATACAGCATTACTAATTTTTCCCTTTTTTACCCCTTTTTACCCCCTTAGAGGCCGAATTTCCAAAAATCCCGTCTTAGTGGATCTATACTTTGAAAAAGGTACCAGCTGTCAAAATTTCAGCTCTCTAGCTTTAGCCGTTTGGGCTGTGCGATGATGAGTCAGTCAGTCAGTCAGTCAGTCAGTCAGTCACGTTAGAGTTTTATATATATAGATATATATATATATATATATATATATATATATATATATATATATATATATATATATATATATATATATATATACAATTATTGCTCGTTTAAGAATATAAAATAAGATATTATAGAGTCTTTTCTCCATTGTTTGTGGATTGGCTGTTGCACAACTGAACAAATCATCTTTAGTGATGAGGGGTGCATACAGGCATACAAAAGGTGTATACAAAATATGTATAAAAAATGTCCTCGAAAAACTGTTACATCTAAAGAAAGTGATCTTTAGAAACATTATCTGGCAATATTTTTCGAAAATTAGCAAGAAAACGATTTCACCGCGCAACCAATAAATGATAACAGATATTTTCTGGTCACAATTAGCTAAAGTAGAAATCAGTGAACTTTGACTTCAGAAAGACGGTGCCACAAGTGGAAGTCAATCAAACAATTCAGTTATTGCATAATAAATTCCAGGTTGCTTAAATTCTAGGTTTGGCGATGTGAACGAACCACAAACAACTGACGCTCTAAAAAATAAAATTCGGCGCTGCGTTGACGATATTAGTGAAGCTTTGTTACAAAATGTTTTAAAAAATTCCGGACAGAGGTGGATATTTGACCAAAGTCATATTCCATTATTAATTCCCATGGTGATATAGGAGATGTTGAATACAATCAACGGTTCTGATTGGTCCTAACTTGGTAAGCCCTTACTTATCTTGATCTATTCTTCATCTCAACTGTGCGGAATTCGGCGCTGCATTGACGAGATACATATGTGCGGACGCTAACCTCTTCGTGGTATCACCTGGGAAACTTCATAAGAACTATAAAAAATATAGGCTAGAACGTCGGGTTAGTAACCCTCTCCTGAAAAAAAATTGGATTGCCGATATTCTTCGGAAGAGAAAGCAGGCGATTCGAGGTCAATGAGTCACTTGACGTCAACAACAATTTTCTTTATGTTATAGCGAAAGAGTGTGTCTGGTACACGGATTTTGCTAACTTGGCGGGGTTCAATATTTAACGTATAGGCTTGAAGTAGCAGGTTTCATTGTGCTAACCTTTCACTAAACTCCTTGTTTGACATATGCCAGTTGAGGTTCGAGTTGTCCGTTATAATAGTGAAGGGCATTAACTCTATATATGAGCGGAATTCGATGGTCATAGCAACTGCCTGACACTGTTACAGAGTAATTGCGCTGAGCTCGTTCTCCATGAACCTTATCCTTTTAAAAAGTTAAGCACTGACATCGATGTCAGAAGCGTCGCACTACACAAATAAGATAAATCGGAATGGCGTAGGACCAGACTTGAGGTAAGAGTTTTTGCTAATTAAGTAAATGCGATTTTGGACTACTGGAGTAAGACAAGGATGTATCTTGTCACCTATACTTTTTATACTTGTGATCGACAACAGAATGCGCCCGGCACTGAATGATAGACGTGGTATCCAATGGATATCCTTTAAACAACTCAAGGACTTGAAACACGGTGATGACATATGTCTTCTACGTCAAAGCTCAGGTATATATAATTCCCCGACAACATTCCAATTGGAACAAAGGGTACTTCACTGAGACAATGAGCTGCATCCGATTTAATTTTTAGACTCATTGAAAGGGACCTACGTTTGAACGCCGGCATCGAACGGCAAATGCATTAGTTAGAGAAGTTTTACATAACCTAATACTCAACAAGTAAGAAAGCGCTATAGTCGGTCAAGCCCGACCATACGATACCCTTCACCACTAAGGTCAAAGGTGTTATTTTTCCTGTATAAAGACAAATATTTGCTAAATTTTGGCATCATACAAACATTTTCTCAAAACTTATATATTTAACCTGTTTCCGTCATTTGGACTTATATGAGAGCTAGGGTCAAATGTCGACCGATTATCTTGGCAAATTGATTACAGTTGTTACAAAAACTATGTATGCAAAAAATATTATTAAAATTTTCATAATCTTTAGATTTATTAGCATTTTAGTGAGTTTTATCTCATTTAGTGCGTTTTTAAAGAAAAGTTTGTATGGAAGCTATGGTCAAATGTGGACCGATTTCAATGAAATTTGGTACAGTGATTTAAGTTTACATAAGTAGTATTTGTTTTAAATTTCATGAAAAAATATTGATATTTGTGGCCAATATATCAATTCCGGAAAGTGGGACCTATGGGAGGTACCATAAATAATGGACCGATTTTGACCAATTTCAATAGCCATGGTCCCATTATCAAAAAAATTATCTTTAGAATTGCGACCTGTAGTTTGATTACAAGGTTTACATGGGGGTCCAGCCAGCCAGACGGACGGACGGACGGACATCGCTAAATCGACTCAGAAAGTGATTCTAAGCCTATTGGTATACTAAAACGAAGATCTAAGACAAATATTTCTATGCGTTACATACATCAGCACAAACTTATAATACCCTTTCCACCTATGGTGGTGAAGGGTATAATAACCAGTGGCTAGTTGAGTTATGAGGTAAACCGCCACTTTTTTGAAAAAAATTTTTTTCAAGTGGATCTGGCCGGGGATTAACCTTGGGATCTCTGATATGCTAGGCGGATGACTAACCTGCTATACCAAAGCTCAGGTCACCTTCAAGAAAAAACTACCGCTATTAATGTTGAATCTCAGGCAGCTGGGCTGGAAATCAATATTTCCAAGACAAAGATTATGCCTGGAGGTTATGGCGCAAACCCGTCGACACACATCAATGTGGATAACGAGGTTATTTTGGTAGTTTGGTATCTACAAAAGCTGGCGCTGACGAGGATAATGAATCGCATATTACTAAGGCAAAATCTGCATTCGGCATTCTTTGAACTATTTGGAAATCTCGGTAAATATCAACAACAACTAAGTTACGAATATATAACTCGAATGTCAAGTCCATCTTATATTACGGCTGCGAAACTTGGAAACACACAAATGCCATCGATAAGCGCCTACAAACCTTTGCAAGCAAATGCTTGCGTCAAAATCTTAATATATGGTGGCCGAATCGTATAAGAAATGAAGATCTACTAAACGCTACCAACCAAATCCCTTCTTCTACAGAGGTATGTCAACGGAAATGGCGGTGGATAGGCTACACACTTCGAAGGCCAAATACCAACATTGCTCAACAAGCGCTTCGCTGGAATCCACAAGGGAGCGGCCGTCGTGTTGGTGCACCTGCTGGGACGTGGAGAAGGTCAGTTTATGCGGAGTAACAAGCAGCAAACTATTCGTGGAATGATGTGTGCCTAACATCTTGCAATAAAGTTCGATATAAAAGGTCCTACGCTTCGCTGGCAGTCAAGGATAACATAAGAAGACTCCTAACGAACAACTCAATTACTCAGAGATAACGTTTTTGGTTTGAACGACATCTGAACGCTATGACAACATATAGGCAATTCCATGAAGAGTGCTGCAAAATCTGTATTAGGGTTCCACTTCCCTTGGCATGACGAGGAGTGCCTCACTGCCAAGAAAAACTTAGCACCATAACTTACAAACTAATGATTAGAATATTATAAAATATTATAAAAAAAAGTGATGAAAACTAGCGCCATCTATGTGTAAGGGTATGGATTTTCCATGTCAAATTAAAACATTCTACGTTTCTGACATCAAATATTTTTTTTGTAATAATTACAATTTTTCTCATAAATAACAAAAATTAAAACAAACTTTTCTGTGTTCATCTTGTGGTGTATGTGTGTATGTGTATGAGCTTGTGCATGTGTATATGAAGGACCGCCTTATTAAAGGAATAAATATTTTTATTATTGAGCGCCATTACAGAAAAAAATATAACATAATTTTTATATAGTAAAATTACCCTTCATAATAAAAGTACAAGTGCCCGTAAATGAGGGGGAGGGCAAGACAAAAGAGCAAAAAAGAAGATAAAAATGAAACATATAGAAAAAAAAGAATTCGAATATTTTTATACTAAAATCCCCCTTAGGGGAAGCAAAATTTCAAAATACAGAAAAACATGGTAGAACATAAAATATCAACAATTTTTCAACTTAACTTTGGAGCTAAAACTTCTTCTCTACCAAACAGGACTAAATAGCAGCACAAACATCATGAATGAGTAAATGCCTAAATAAAAGAGTATATATGTGTGTGTCTGTATGTTTGTGTGGGTATATATTTTTTATATCCTTAATTTTAATATCCTCATAATAATGAATGTTAACTGAAAGTTGTGTGTTCTTTATCTAGGCACAGAATGTCGAGAGGGTATTTATTATTCCTTTAATGTTCCTCCATTCCTCTTCCTCGATTAAGGTTAAATGCTAGCAGCAGCAGGAGCAGCAGAAAAAAAACTCTAAAAGGCAGTATTATCCCTGGGCATCATCAACAACATCATCATCATTATATTGTTGTTATTCAGCAACAAAATGGACTTGAATATGGAGGATGTAATAATAAAAAAAAAAAAGTATATATCATAAAAATAGCAAACAAATTATATGAAAAAGAACATTTGTGGTATGTTTTTAATAATGTTGCTTAGTATACAGATTCGATATACTGCGCTTGAAAGGAGTAGGGAAAAATAACTTAAAATAAACATTTAATCAGGGGTGTCATAGAAACCGACTTGGTTTTTAAATTTCTCGGTTTTCAAAACCAATACTGGTATTATTTGGTGTCATGAAACCAAGTCGGTTTTGTTATTATTGGTTTGAAATCAAACAAAATGTTCGAATCAATTGTTTATTATTTCATTTGAATTTTTTGTGAAACATCAAAAATCAAATAAAAATAAAAATTATTAAAAAATAATTTGAAGTAAAATGTTCAGTTTTTTGCGATGTTTGTTGTATAGGTATAAAAAAAAAACGCTGATGTTTGGACAAATGAAGCTTGTATACCCCAAAATAATGGAATGACCGAATTGCGGACTGAAAAAAATTTAATCTACCTACACCAAGAAACAAACCACAGCCAGTCAAAGGACGATTGTCACTTACATGGGATATTCGTTTAATTGATATGCATTTGCTTCGCCAGTACCTTTACACAAAGAATATTCTAGCCTTACAATTTTCCCCATTTTTGAAATTTTTTATATTTGTCGATAAGGTTCATTGATTCCAAAGACACAAAAAAGTACCAAAACTTGCTTTTATCTTATTACATTATAAAAAATTCTATGTAAACTTTTCACCCATCTCTTTTTATTTGAAAGTTAAAGCTAAAAAGTACCAAAAATAATTTTTCTCTTTTTCCCCCCTTTTTTCGAAAATTACTTACCACTTGTACTGTTATTTTTATAACTGAACCAAACTCGATTTTAATTTTGATTCTATTCTTTTTAGTTTGGGAATTATAGCGTTATTGAATTTTCCCATTTTTATCCCCCACAGGGCCAAATTTTCAAAAATCTGTTCTTAGTGGATCTTTAAATCGAAAAAGGCACCAGTTGGCCAGTAACGCCTTTGTTTTAAATTGATAAACCAATTTTGAAATGAAATCTGTTAACTGTAAGTTGCTTGGCTTATTTCCAATACTAAACCAATAATATTATTTTCTGTGACACATAAAACCAATAGAAAATGTAGTTCGAACATTAATATTGGAATACATGACACCAATTTAATTTTTTTGTCGTTTTCAAAACCAATACCAATGAAATTGGTTTCTATGACACCCCCGAATATAAATAATTTGGAAATTTAACATTATTAAGATGGTCAGATAAAAAAATTAAGAAAAATGTAGAATGTATTATAGTGGGTCCAGACTGACAACTGTTTTCAAATATGGACCGATTGTCAATAAAATTAAAATTTTTTTTTTTATTATCTAGTGCCATATAAAGGCGAGGGCAAATTTGAGGTTAGGAAGTTGGCTTAAAAATACGTTTTTTTAACAAATTCAATTTAGATACCAATATTAAACAGAAACATGGGAATTATTAATAAAATAAAAGTTCGAGTGGAGGTGGACATTTACCTCTAGTTCGTCGGCTGACGCAAGCTCTTTTCACAAAATTTTGAACAACGCTTTGTAACAAAGATTCGCATATCTTGTAAATGCAGCGCCGAATTTTATATTTCATAGAATTTGCAGTTTGTTCATGTAAACTCGCCATTTCAAATGGCCGCAGAAAATTAATCCAGCGGCGTTAAAGCATAAGATCGAGCCGGCTAATTAAATCGAGAAATTACGCTAATTGGAAATTTCTAATGCAATAACTAAATTTTTTGGCAGGATGATCGGTTTTAGTTTGGAAAGCCCAGACATATCTTGGTATATCCGTCATCTCAAACAGAAAATTAAAATAAAAACGGCCCCCTAATGTTGCCGACCACCGCAAACGAATAAAGGATTACGATTGAAGGATCTGCACCTGGAACATCCGAACTCTTTACAGATGAGGCGAACTGATCAAGTTAATACTCGATAAATGCAAATGTTATATGATTGCTGTAAACCGCCGTAGTATAGCAGCCCTACAAGAACATGACCAGTCATTTGACCGATCAACTGACTGGTAGTGTTGACTGCTATATCAATCAGCAGTTTCTATACCCTACAAGAAATGAATGACCGAAACTAACACATAGGCAATTTTTTACTAATATATTTAAACAATTTTTGTATGGAAGAGTGAAACAACTGCAAATATCTGCAATTATTTCGCTCTTACATATGTAAGAATATATTTTGACAACTCGTAAATCGTATATCAAAATTTTATTGTCGTCGAAATTATTTTAATAAAAATAAAATAAAATTATTGTTTATATTTAATTATCAAACATTTCAAGGTAAACGGTTTAATAATCGGTGGAACTTATGGGGCAGTAACTTTACGTTTTATTACAGGCTTTCGGGAAATATTTATCAAAATTCTCTAGTAAGCAAAATGCTCAACCAGAACAGGAAAAATTTAGTGAATATCTTGTTAAAAAAGATAAGTTTTCTAAAATAGATTATAATTCTAAATTTAATTTTCGTATTCCAGTTTATGCATAATTATCATCAAGTGCTGTGTCAAATAAGAAAGTGTCACCTGTAACTATTCCTATGAATTGGATTTGTATCAAATAGTTTCTTTAATATTTATCTAAACGATAAATGTTTTTAAATATAATACAATAAATAAATTAAAATTTGGACAGGTAAATGTATTTTCCTTTGTTGTTTTCTGGCTAGACAATTGGGGCCGATATATACATCAAGACTGACTAGTCACCTGTGACCGATATTTACATCAAGAGTGACTAGTCACCTGTGATCAATATATACATCACCATTGATAAGTAAAAAGTATTAGAGTGAACGGTTCGGATATACATATCTGGAGCCCGAACAATACATGTGTAAGAAAGAGATGCAAAATCACATGTATACAAAAGTTTCGGTCAGCTTTTTATACCCTTCACCAATAGGTGAAAGGGTATTATAAGTTTGTGATTCCGTTTGTAATTTTTTTATTAGTGATCGTAGACCCCATAAAAATTATACCGATCGACTCAGAATCGGGAGGAGAATCGATTAAGCGATGTCCGTCTGTCTGTCTGTCTGTCTGTCTGTCCGTCCGTCTGTCTGTCTGTCTGTTGAAATCAAGTTTCTGAAGCCCCTGGAGGATGGACTTACATAAATTATATATCAGATTTTAGGAAATTCTCCCGCAATGAACGCTATTAAATTTCATTAAAATCGGTTTATAAACACCGAAAATATCGAAAAAATACCAAAAATTAGACGAAAATTTGAAAATTTTTGATTGAAACACACTTTTAAATAACAAGAGAAAAAAGATACTCCTGGTGTACATGTGATAATATGTTATATATCAGATTGTAGAAAATATTTTCCCAAAGCACTCTGTAAAATTTTATCAAAATCGGTCCATAAACAACTGAGATATCGCCAAAACACTGAATTTGATGTATCGCAAATTGCCCAAAGTACACATTAGAGAATGTTTGTTGAAAAAATTAAATGCAGAAATAGGAAAAACTATCCTCCTTTAGTACGGACCTACATAAATTTTATATCAGATTTTAGGAAATTCCCCCACCAAGCACGTTATTAAATTTTATCAAAAGCGGTCCATACAGCAAATTGCCCAAAGTACGTGTCTAAGAAATTTTGTTTACATTTTGTAAGTATTGTTTCAGCGATATCTCAGGTGTTTATGGACCGATTGTGATGAAATTTGACATCGTTCTTTATGGGAGGATTTTCTAAAATCTGATATGTATACTCCACAAATCTGATTATGAATACCATTCAAATTGTACCGATCAACTCAGAATCGGCACAAGAATCGATTTCGCGACCTCCGTCCGTCTGTCCGTCCGTCTGTTTGTTTGCCCGTCCGTCCGTCTGTTTGTTTGTCCGTCCGTCTACATGTCCGTCCGTCTACCTGTCTGTCCTTTTTTCTGTTGTAGTCAAGTTTTCGGAGCTCCTGTTTTGTCGATATCTCAGATGTTTATTTTGATGAAGTTTAATAGCGTCCTTCGCAGGGGATTATCTAAATCCTGATGCATTCTGTAATTTGTGGTAGATATAATTTAGCTTTTAAGCGATGGTGTTTTGATCGAAAATATTGAAATTCAGGGTGGGACAATTCAGGAGCTCCACAAATCTGGTTTTAGCAGACAGACACACTGCATTTATCTTAATTTTGTGTCTGACTTTTGAACATTATGATAACATTTGAGAATGTATTATATATCAAATTATAGGTAATCTTCCTAGGAAGTACAAAAATGCAGCTAACTACATGATATCCGTTCAAAACCTACATATGTATGTAAGTATCTCACATATCAACAAAATTTTAAATTTTTTAATTGCAA
Source organism: Stomorhina lunata (assembly GCA_933228675.1). Lineage (NCBI taxonomy): Eukaryota > Metazoa > Arthropoda > Insecta > Diptera > Rhiniidae > Stomorhina > Stomorhina lunata. The sequence goes on along the minus strand of OW121740.1, from coordinate 35,414,358 downwards.
TTGGGAGAAATCCGTTCACGTTTGACAATTGATCCCGTATAACTTCGCCTAAGGCAATCTCTTAGTAGCTAATAAATGACAAATTATAATAGATACGATGATGACATTTAGTATAAAGACGTTGTACAATATTGATATTCAGGACAATAGCGCCTAAAATAAACTTTCTAGAGGGACAACATTTGACAAAAGTATTTCTGATCTCTTGAAAAGTTCGATATTGAAAATGGGCGAGCTCTATTCACATTTAGTGAAATCTCCCATATAAACCCGACTGGGAATCGATTTAATGCTGATAAATTAAAACACATTAATCGGACAGATCGAAAGAACTATACATCCCAAATATTATTGATGAAGTGTTCATTTTAATTAATTAACTAACTTCAAATTAATAAGTAAACTTTTCCGACAAAGCTGATAACCATCCATTCAAAAGCTATATATTTCACGTATGTATCTAAAACTAAGAGTGTATACCCTATAATTTTAAGGCTTGTATACATTGACAATCATTGTTAAAGCTTTGACCTAAATCAGTCCGCTAACTTCAGAGTTTTACATAACTAATCAAGAACTTTTACTAGTTGGATAATTCGTACGAATTAAAGTGCACAACCCTCACTGGGCACAGCGTTTTTGGGTTGCATGTCAGAATACTTAAACTTTATCAAATCGATTTGCTATTGCAAATCTAAGGGCATCTACATTTTGAAGCATTTTTTTTGCATGGTTTATCTGGTCTATCGAACTTTATTAAATGTTCGTAAAATATGTGTCTATTTTATTTCGAAGCTACTGGCTGGCTTAAATATGCATTCTCTACTTGTAGTCTAGTAATCATTATCTTTCACAAAGGGACCACTTTAGAACCCAAGTGAAGCTTCCCTAGACATCAGCCACCTGCCCAACCTAACCTTTGGTTGCATAACTATTCCAGATGATGACGCCACCGAAAAGGTTTTCGTTTTCCGACTCTTAATTTTAAAGACTCTTTGCATATAATACTAGTATAACCAAATATTGCTACGAATTACATGAAGTACTTTTGGAACACCATTGGTGAAGGGTATCCAAGATTCGGCAAAGCCGAATATACCACTCTTACTTGTTCATATTTGCCTTAATAAAATTACCCTACAAGAACATGACCAGTCATTTGACCGATCAACTGACTGGTAGTGTTGACTGCTATATCAATCAGCAGTTTCTATAATTTTATTAAGGCAAATATGAAAAAGCTGACCGAAACTTTTGTATACATGTGATTTTGCATCTCTTTCTTACACATGTATTGTTCGGGCTCCAGATATGTATATCCGAACCGTTCACTCTAATACTTTTTACTTATCAATGGTGATGTATATATCGATCACAGGTGACTAGTCACTCTTGATGTAAATATCGGTCACAGGTGACTAGTCAGTCTTGATGTATATATCGGCCCCAATTGTCTAGCCAGAAAACAACAAAGGAAAATACATTTACCTGTCCAAATTTTAATTTATTTATTGTATTATATTTAAAAACATTTATCGTTTAGATAAATATTAAAGAAACTATTTGATACAAATCCAATTCATAGGAATAGTTATAGGTGACACTTTCTTATTTGACACTTGATGATAATGGGTGTTTTTTTTAGAGGTATAGAACTTCGAATTGAAATAAAACACAAGAAGATCGTTTTAATGTCCATCAGTTTGGCTTTATTGGAAGAATAATTTTATGCCATTAATGTTTAAGTATGATTTCGGGCATGTGGCCGCCGCGGCTGGCTCGAATAAAGCCAATTCTACAGGTCCAATTTTCAACAACTTTTTCGAGCATATGGGGCCGTATGTTGCCAATAACGCCACGAATGTTGGCTTCCAAGTCCCCTAACGTTTCTGGTTTGTTGGCGTAGACGAGCGACTTCACATATCCCCAAAGAAAATAATCCAGTGGTGTCAAATCGCACCAAAATCACGACGCATTGCATGGTCTCGCGGCTTCAATACTTGCACAAGCTGGATCTTGTAAGGTCGCAAGCCAAGATCTTTGCGCAAAATCTTCCATAAAGTTGATGGACAAAGCTCCAATTGCTGTGCACGGTGGCGAATCGATTCATTCGGGTCCTCTTCAACACTTTGCTCTACAGCGGCAATTGTTTCTTCGGTGCGCACTGTTCGACGTCGCTGCGGATGCGTATTATCACATAGAGTAAACGTAGTGCGAAAACGATCCATGGTTAACCGAATTAATTGCTCTGATGGACGATTATGTCGACCATAAAATGGACGGAGCTTGCGGTAAACTTCGCTAACTGAACCATTATTTTCGAAATAAATTTGCACGATTTGCAAGCGTTGTTCTTTTGTCAAAATGTTCATGATGAAATGGCAAACCAAACTAAATATTAATCACTTGACAGCTGACAAAATGGCCGCCAGTTAAAAAAGTGATGCCAACTTAAAGTTCTATACCTCAATAAAAAACACCCGATAATTTTGCATAAACTGGAATGCGAAAATTAAATTTAGAATTATAATCTATTTTAGAAAACTTATCTTTTTTAACAAGATATTCACTAAATTTTTCCTGTTCTGGTTGAGCATTTTGCTTACTAGAGAATTTTGATAAATATTTCCCGAAAGCCTGTAATAAAACGTAAAGTTACTGCCCCATAAGTTCCACCGATTATTAAACCGTTTACCTTGAAATGTTTGATAATTAAATATAAACAATAATTTTATTTTATTTTTATTAAAATAATTTCAACGACAATAAAATTTTGATATACGATTTACGAGTTGTCAAAATATATTCTTACATATGTTAGAGCGAAATAATTGCAGATATTTGCAGTTGTTTCACTCTTCCATACAAAAATTGTTTAAATATATTAGTAAAAAAATTGCCTATGTGTTAGTTTCGGTCATTCATTTCTTGTAGGGAGGTTAGTCATCCGCTTAGCATATCAGAGGTTCGATCACCGGCCAGACCCACTTAAAAAACAAGTAACAAAGTGATATAGTCGGCCAAGCCCGACCATACGATACCCTTCACCACTAAGGTCAAAGGTGTTACATTTCCTGTATAAAGACAAATATTTGCTAAATTTTGCTATCATACAAACATTTTCTCAAAACTTTTATATTTAAGCAGTTTCCGTCATTTGGACTTATATGAGAGCTAGGGTCAAATGTGGACCGATTATCTATAAATTTAGCAAATTGATTACAGTTGTTATGTGTGCAAAAAATAAGCCGGAAATTCTCATTATCTTTAGATTTACGAGCGTTTTAGTGATTTTTGTCTCATTTAGTGTGTTTTTAAAGAAGAGTTTGTATGGGAGGTATGGTCAAATGTGTGACCGATTTCAACGAAATTTGGTACAGTAATTTTAGTTTACATAAGCAGTATTTGTTTTAAATTTCATGAAAAAATATTGATATTTGTGGCCAATATATCAATTCCGGGAAGTGGGGCCTATGGGAAGTACCATAAAGAATGGACCGATTTTGAAGAAATTTCATCAAATTTAGAATTCTTTATAATTGCGACTTGTAGTTTGATTACAAGGTTTACATGGGAGTCCAGCCGGCCAGCCAGCCAATAAGACGGACGGACGGACATCGCTGAATCGACTCAGAAAGTGATTCTAAGCCTATTGGTATACTAAAAGGTGGGTCTAAGACAAATATTTCTATGCGTTACATACATCAGCACAAACTTATAATACCCTTTCCGCCTATGGTGGTGAAGGGTAAAAAAAGTGATCAAAATCGAGCACAGTGTAATTTTGCCTGGCCTCGCGAATTTTCGAAAAAGAAATTCTAATTATCCCGTGCGTAGATAAGACACACCAAATAGTTACTTCGATGTTCGAAGTCTTTGGGTTTTGGAGACCAATAATGGCAGTTTTGCTTGTTGACGTGACCGTTTAAGCAAAAATGAGCCTTGTCACTCCAAAAAATAGGATTTACTTTGCGAAAATGCTCCAACATCGTATTACAAAAATTTTTACATAAATCAAAGTTAGTTCCTTTTAGTAATTAAACGATTTGAATTGTAAAAGAATGGAACTTAAGATGTTTTTTTTAAATTTCTTAATAAAACGCCCTAAAAATCCCAATGAAGTTAGTCTTTTCCGTTTTGAAAGTAGCAGATTTGCACATAAACTGTTTTCAAACAGTTGAATGTTTTCGAGGATTTCGTAGGGAATCTCTGCTCACGAATTAAACGAATTAAATATACACTCGGTAAATCAGGTATTCGCCGAGTACCGAACTCAATCATTACTCTTAAAAAATGTCTTCATAGTAAACGCGCGATGCTCACTCGACCACTGCGACATCGTGATTGAAAAATCCGCATTTAAAACAAGTAAAAAAGTCGATCAAGCCGAACCATATGATACCCTTCACCACTGAGGTCAAATAATATTTTTTTTTTCGTGATACAGACAAATATTTTCTAAATTTTGTCATCATACAAAGATTTTCTCAAGACATATTTGTATTTTAGTCATTTTGACTTATACGAGAACTGGGGTCAAATGTGGACCGATTGTCTAGAAAATCAGCAAATTGATTACAGGTTTTGCAAAAAATTATGTATGCAAAAAATAAACATGAAATTGTCATTATCTTCGCATATACGAGCATTTAAGTAAATTTCGCCTCATTTAGTGAGTTTTGACTGAAGAGTTTGTATGGGAGCTATGGTCAAATATGGATCGGTTTAAATGAAATTTTGTACTTTGTAACTTTTGTGCTAGTCTCAAATTTTATGAAAATTGATTGAGATTTGTGGCCAAAATATTAATTCAAGGAAGTGAGAAAATTGTCGGAAATAAATTGCATCAAATTATCTTTAGAATTCTCTGATTACAAGCTTTGCATGGGGGTCCAGCCAAACGGGCGAACGGGATGTGATTCTAAGGCTATTGGTCTAAGACCAACATTTCTATACATTACACATATTAGCACAAACTTATAATTCCCCTTCTTCCTATGATGGCGAAGGGTATAAAAATACATTTGCCCCCAGACAACCTGTACATTAGGGTATCAGTTATTTTTCAAATTTGGAATTTGTATGCGGCCACCAGATTTTATTAAAATTGAACTTTAAGCTATCGGGTGTTTTTTATTGAGGTATAGAACTTTAAGTTGGCATCACTTTTTTAACTGGCGGGCATTTTGTCAGCTGTCAAGTGGTTAATATTTAGTTTGGTTTGCCATTTCATCATGAACAGGTTGACAAAAGAACAACGCTTGCAAATCGTGCAAATTTATTTCGAAAATAATGGTTCAGTTCGCGAAGTTTACCGCAAGCTCCGTCCATTTTATGGTCGACATAATCGTCCATCAGAGCAATTAATTCGGTTAACCATGAATCGTTTTCGCACTACGTTTACTCTATGTGATAATACGCATCCGCAGCGACGTCGAACAGTGCGCACCGAACAAACAATTGCCGTTGTAGAGCAAAGTGTTGAAGAGGACCCGAATGAATCGATTCGCCACCGTGCACAGCAATTGAAGCTTTGTCCATCAACTTTATGGAAGATTTTGCGCAAAGATCTTGGCTTGCGACCTTACAAGATCCCGCTTGTGCAAGAATTAAAGCCGCGAGACCATGCAATGCGTCGTGATTTTGGTGTATGGGCCGAAAATGAGATTGATCTCGATGCTGATTTTCATCGCAAAATTTTGTTCAGTGATGAGGCTCATTTTTGGTTAAATGGCTACGTCAACAAGCAAAATTGCCGCATTTGGAGTGAAGAGAATCCACATGAGACCCTTGAGACGCCATTACATCCACAAAAACTGTCTGTTTGGTGTGCTCTATGGGCTGGTGGAGTCATTGGGCCATACTTCTTCCGAAATAATGCTGGAGAGTCAGTTACCATAAATGGAGACCGGTATAGAGCCATGATAACCGACTATTTTGTTCCCCAATTGGATGGCATGAATGTGGACGGCGCTACATGCCACACAGCGCACGTCACAATTGATTTATTGAAGGAAACATTCGATGAGCGCATAATTTCGCGGAATGGACCTGTCAATTGGCCACCAAGATCGTGCGATTTGACACCACTGGATTATTTTCTTTGGGGATATGTGAAGTCGCTCGTCTACGCCAACAAACCAGAAACGTTAGGGGACTTGGAAGCCAACATTCGTGGCGTTATTGCCAACATACGGCCCCATATGCTCGAAAAAGTAGTTGAAAATTGGACCTGTAGAATTGGTTTAATTCGAGCCAGCCGCGGCGGCCACATGCCCGAAATCATATTTAAACATTAATGGCATACAATTATCCTTCCAATAAAGCCAAATTGATGGACATTAAAACGATTTTCTTGTGTTTTATTTCAATTCGAAGTTCTATACCTCTAAAAAAAACACCCATTACAATTTAACAAGCATATAATCAAATTATGACCAAAAAATTACATTCTCGCGAAATTCTAAGATTTGAAATTATAGGTACGGCGTAACGGTTCAAGATATCGACACAATTTTGTATGTGTTTTATTTTCTTATTTGTTTCTTTTATGAATCTTAAACGATAATTTGTAATTTGTAATATTTGTTGAAAAAAATTTTTAAAAAATCAAAAAAAGTAAATTTAGTAATACTTTGACAAAACTCAGCAATTTAGTACTTACAGGCCACAGAATTGTAAATTATGTCTTATTTTTGAATTTCTTTATTCTAAAGTATTAATAAAGTTATTGACAATGAAAGTAAAAAATCAGATATTTAGCAAATTTTGGGCGGGTAATGGGCACGCTTTCCTCTCATCCGATTAAGCTCAAATTCAAGGGACTATTTTTTTAGCGTTATAAAGAAATCTGGTGGTTGGCTTGAAACGTATTTCTTAAAAAAATTCCCCATATAAGTTATTGGCACATAATTAATCGAATTGTTAAACACCGTGTAAACACTGTTTCCTTATTCAAATAACCCTTGGTGTTTTGCAAGCACATTTTGTCTGTTATGATTTCTATTTGATGTATTTTTTTATATAACAAAAAATTAAACAAAAATATTTATAATAAGAAAAAAAGTGTGTGTTTTTTATTTTTGTTAATAATTTTTTTCAGCTCTTTATTTCCGTATGCAAAGAATTTTTAGGCTGATCTCTTTTATTTAAAAATATTTTTCTACATTTACGATTTTTTTTTTTTTGAATGAAAACAATTCAAAGAATTTAATAAAAAGTTTGTTTAACAATAAAAATATTATTGTTTTAAATAAAATCAATAGAAGTTGGAAAATATTATGTTATTTTTTGGCATATATTTATATTCGTATTTATTATACTTATTTAATTTAAATAGGGGACAGTGGTACACATTTAAGGTGAAACAATTTTAAAATAACAAGAATTTATCAGCCTAACCACAGAACAAATTTTAAAGTCTATTTTATGAAAATTCGAATTTATTTTAAAGTGGACTTTTTCAATTTTTCGTACCATAAGAAATTTTTAAAATAGGACTTTAAAAATATGTTTAAACAAATACATTCAAATATTACAAAAGCTTCCCTGTAGTAAAACTGGGGTCATATGTCTCTATGTCAACACTTTGTGTAACATCAATTCAAATGTCCCCAATTTTAGTTCAGTACTGAAATAGTGAATATATAGAGACAACTATTCTAGTATATATCTGGTGACATTGTCAACGAATGTGTCAACATATATGTATATCAATAGGCCCCGATTTGATCCCAATGTCTCCATTTGGACCAAAAGAACTACAAAGTCAATACTAAGTAGTACTGGAGACATTGTCAATAGCAAAACAGTATTGTTTCTCTGACGGCATTTACTGCAGGGTTTCTTCAATAAATAGAAATAAAAAAAATATACAGGTATGTGATGGACATTTTTCGTTTTCAAATCGATCGATTTCAGACATATTTTTTAGTTAATTTTCGGTTATTTCCCCCAAAAAAATTAAAATTTTGGCTTTAATCCTTTTGACTGATATTTTATCTTTCATTTGGTTTAAATTTTTTGGCAAAATAACCGAAAATTATCTCAAAAATATATCTGAAATCGATCGATTTGAAAACGATCGTTTTCCATCACATACCAGATAATTTCAAAAAATTCGAAAAACAAATATTAAGAACATTTTGTGTTCATTAGACAAAACAGCATAAATAAATATTTTTAATTTTTTTCATAATATGATAAAAAATTGTTTAAATGCTCATCAGCTTTTACACAAAAATGATTTTTTTTTTTGTGAAATAATAATAGAAAACAACAACTGTTATATGATCCTGATGATCCTGATGACTGAAAATTGTGAAAAATTTCCAATTTCGACTTAACATTTTTTTCCAACGGATCACAAAATGAAAAATATTCAAAAAGAAAAAAACTTATTTTAGTTTTTAAAATGAAGTTTTTATATTTAATTTAAAATTTGTTTTGTGATTCGATTTTCAACATAAAGTCGACTTTTTCGGTCTAAAGTCGACTTTAAATGTTCTGTGGTTAGGCTGTAAATAATATTTAGAATGAAAAAATGTTAATAAGGGGTTAATATTTTAAATTTAATTATATAAATATATTAAGCTCTATTCTTGAGGCCCTATGCTCCACTGGGAGTCAAGGATAACAGAAGAATTGAGCTCTATTCAAAACGAGAATTTGGTCATAGGGGTACCCTTCTTGATGTATAGATTAACTAAAAAGGGATTGAAAAAATAAATGATAGAAAAAGAAAATTATTAATATTTTATCTCAAAAGCCAAAAGAGATATCGGGTGTTTTTTATTGAGGTATAGAACTTTAAGTTGGCATCACTTTTTTAACTGGCGGCCATTTTGTCAGCTGTCAAGTGATTAATATTTACTTTTTTTTGCCATTTCATCATGAATAGGTTGACAAAAGAACAACGCTTGCAAATCGTGCAAATTTATTTCGAAAATAATAGTTCAGTTCGCGAAGTTTACCGCAAGCTCCGTCCATTTTATGGTCGACATAATCGTCCATCAGAGCAATTAATTCGGTTAACCATGGATCGTTTTCGCACTACGTTTACTCTATGTGATAATACGCATCCGCAGCGACGTCGAACAGTGCGCACCGAAGAAACAATTGCCGCTGTAGAGCAAAGAGGACCCGAATGAATCGATTCGCCACCGTGCACAGCAATTGGAGCTTTGTCCATCAACTTTATGGAAGATTTTGCTCAAAGATCTTGGCTTGCGACCTTACAAGATCCAGCTTGTGCAAGAATTAAAGCCGCGAGACCATGCAATGCGTCGTGATTTTGGTGTATGGGCCGAAAATGAGATTGATCTCGATGCTGATTTTCATCGCAAAATTTTGTTCAGTGATGAGGCTCATTTTTGGTTAAATGGCTACGTCAACAAGCAAAATTGCCGCATTTGGAGTGAAGAGAATCCACATGAGACCCTTGAGACGCCATTACATCCACAAAAACTGTCTGTTTGGTGTGCTCTATGGGCTGGTGGAGTCATTGGGCCATACTTCTTCCGAAATAATGCTGGAGAGTCAGTTACCATAAATGGAGACCGGTATAGAGCCATGATAACCGACTATTTTGTTCCCCAATTGGATGGCATGAATGTGGATGAGTTGTGGTTCCAACAAGACGGCGCTACATGCCACACAGCGCACGTCACAATTGATTTATTGAAGGAAACATTCGATGAGCGCATAATTTCGCGGAATGGACCTGTCAATTGGCCACCAAGATCGTGCGATTTGACACCACTGGATTATTTTCTTTGGGGATATGTGAAGTCGCTCGTCTACGCCAACAAACCAGAAACGTTAGGGGACTTGGAAGCCAACATTCGTGGCGTTATTGCCAACATACGGCCCCATATGCTCGAAAAAGTAGTTGAAAATTGGACCTGTAGAATTGGCTTAATTCGAGCCAGCCGCGGCGGCCACATGCCCAAAATCATATTTAAACATTAATGGCATAAAATTATCCTTCCAATAAAGCCAAATTGATGGACATTAAAACGATTTTCTTGTGTTTTATTTCAATTCGAAGTTCTATACCTCTAAAAAAAAACACCCATTATATATATATAAATATATATATACACATATATATATATATATATATATATATATATATATATATATATATATATATATATATATATATAAGACAATGAGCTGCATTCGATTCTATTTTTAGACTCATTGAAAGGGACCTACGTTATAACTCCGGCTCCAAACGGCAAATGCATTAGTTAGAGAAGTTTTACATAGCCTAATACTCAATAACCAGTGGCTGGCTGAGTTATGAGGTGAACCGCCGCATTTTTTGAAAATTTATTTCTTCAAGTGGGTCTGGCCGGGGATCGAACATGGGACCTCTAGTATGCTAGGCGGATGACTAACCTGCTTTACAACGTCGGCTCACACTTTAGCTAATATTAAATTTGTTGATTTTTAATAGACGAGACGACTGACTCTATGATTGAGAAAATATGTAACATAATGTTAATAACATGCAAAGCGAAGAGAAAGGGAGAGAGAGGGTGGAAAAACCCCATTTTAGGGTATGAGTTGTTGTTAATGTGTTTGTTAATAAGCGTGTGCGTATGTCTGTGTATGTGAAGTATAATGATGGTAATTTTCCTTCATACAAAAGAGCTTTTATGGTATTTTAGGAATTTCAATTAATTCCCATAATTTCCCCTAACCAAGAAATTTGTTTGTTTGGATGAATGTACGAACGAGTATTTAGTTGTTATTTACCACTTAACCTGCTTTAACATATTAGAGTTTTTTTTTGATACATAGAATTTGTTAATTTTATTTAGTTAATGTTGTTCATAAAGCCAAAAGCATTGAAATTAAATGCTTTATTAGCTAAAATTAAATATGTAATTTAGCATTTTTTTGAATAAGAAACAATTTAAAATGTTAAATTTGGGAAATTTGTATATAGATTTACTTTTATTTAGCAGAATAATGTAATAGTTATAATAGTATAATAGTATCGGGTTATCCATTTCGTGGTTTTAAAAGTATAGGACTAGAATTCGACATCTGTCAAACTAAGATGTTAAACCAATTTTTTCTTTTCAGTTGAAAGTCTGACATTGACGAAAATGGATCGCTTAAGTATCACACAACGCATAAAAATTTTCAAAACATACTACAAAAATGGTGATTCTGCAACAGCCATATATCGTGCTTAAACAGGAGATTATGGTTTACATAATCGTCCAACTACGCAAGAAATTAGCAAAATTATGAAGAAATTTGAAGAGACTGGCACGGTTACAAATATTGTAAGGCCTGTGCATCTTCCGCTGAAAATATCGCTGCTGTAAGTGAAAGTATTGCCAAAGACCCGAATGTGTCGATTCCTCGTCTTTCTCAGGAATTAGGACTATCTTACGTCACATTATTCAAGAATACGACTTGGAGAATATGTGGTTTAAATAAGACGGCACCACATGCCACACAACTCGAGTTATTGCAAGAGATATTTCCTGGCCGCGTAATTTTTCGTCTTGGCGATATCAACTGGCCACCAAGATCATGCAATTTGACACCATTAGACTTTTAAGTGGATCTACGCGAAAGACCGTGTTTATACAGATAACCCTTTTGAACTACATTTTGAAATCTCAAGATTTGAGCTGTCATCCTTTGACATTTATTCAGAAAACTTTAATCATGGACCATTGTATGCCTTGATTGAAAAACTGATCAACAAAATTGTCGCATATGGGGCTTACAAAATCCACAAACAGTCCTCAAAAAAACATTACATCCAAATAAAGTGAATGTAATTTTATCGAAAATAAGGGTTTCACCATGAATTCTCTGCTTTATCAGTCCATCATAACAAATTTTTTGTGGCAATAATTGTCTAATATTAACATCAGCGACCTATGTTTTTGGCAAGATGGCGCCACAAGCCTAATAGCCGGCCAAAACATTTAGTTATTTTATTATGGAAAAATTCTTGAAAGCTTAATATCTTGATTTGGCAATGTCGATTAGCCGCTTATTTTTTGAGATTAAACGCCGTTGGATTATTTTATATGGGGTCTTTTCAAAGGTCGGGCCCTGAAAGGCGAAATTCGCTAAGAAAGTGACCGTAAGGTAAGGTTTGCGGACAGGTAGCATCATCGACCCGTATATTATCGAAACTAAGCAAGAAAACGCTGTCAACGCGAATTCTCTGCTCTACCAAACCATGATAAGAGATTTTTTGTCGCCACAAATGGCTTATGTTGACATTAGTGACCTTTGGTTACAGGAAAACGGCCCCGTAAGCCACACAGCCGGCAAAACAATTCAGTTATTGCATGACAAATATTCCAATCGTGTAATATCTCGATTTGACGATGTTACTTGGCCGACTTGTTCTTGTGATTTAACGCCGCTGGATGATTTGCTCTGGTGCCATTTGAACGATCGGGCTTAAGTGAATAAATCACAAACAACTGACGGCTCTTAAAGATGAAAATTGAAGTTGCATTGACGAGATAATCAAAATGTGGTTCAAAATTTTGTGAGAGAGTGGACGACTGTCGACGGTGCTAGTGAACGACATTTGTCCGAAGTTATATTCATTAGTAATTCACATATTTCTTATTAACATTGTAAAAAATCAATAAAACTGTAATAAAAAGTGTATTTTAAGCCAATTTACTACCTAACCTCAAATTTTTCGAAAAATTTGAAAAATCTCTATTATTTCCTTAAAAAGAATAGCAAACCATTTGAAGTTTGATCCTCACACTGTTTCAAATATTTTTAAAGGTTATAAGAACACCCATTGACAAAAACCTGGATCATGAAGAAAATAAAGGTACCACAGATATTAGAAGTCGACCAACTCTTCCTAAAAGCGCCTAACAACTCTATTAGAAAAAAATTCAATTGGGTTTGAATCCAAACATAAATAAGATGACAAGTGTTTAGTACTTTTTAAAAAATGGGACAAATATGGCAAATAGGGACAAAAACTGTAATACTTTTTTAATCCACAAATACCTTTAGAACCAATAGACTTTGAATATGCTGTTTATATAACATAAGCGGCAGACGATTGTATTTTGTTTTTGTTACAATAACAAAACATATGCAAATTTCACTCAATCGTCAGCTGCTTGTGTTATATAAACAGCACATTATTTACTTACTTAAATGGCCTATATTTACAACTTCTTAAGGTCAAAGGGCGAGCATATTTTAGAATTCCATGCGCTTCGATCTTGTGTGTATATTCTCCAATTTTGTAGGCCAACTTTGGAAGATTTTCCTTCACTTGGTCTTTCCATCGAAGTTTTGAACGTCCTTCTCTAACACTAGGGGGCCGTTTTTATTCTAATTTTAGTTTTTTCATAGTAATTGCTTTTTCCAGCAGTGGGTTACTAGCCCGACTTCTTAACCTATGTTTTTATTGTTCTTATGGGAGAACTTGCGGCACATGTTAGCTCAACACATTAACGGGTGTTAACGTAGTTCCCCAGGCGATACCACGAGGAGGTCAGTGTACACAATTGAGATGAAAGATAACCACTATAAGTCTGAGTCTAAGTAATGGAAAAATTGGTGACATTATAACTCCTAAACCAAAAGAGATAAAAAGAAAATAGCATTGAAATCAACCACTTAGGGAGTACAAATGGAATAATTGAGTAACTCTATATCTCTAAAACTAAAAATTATAGAAATATAATTGGGTTTGGATCACGTGCTTAAAACTTTTTGGAAAATCTGGCAAATAGGGGGAAACAAGAAATTGTTGATACCTGTTTTAAACCTATATATATCTTTTGAACCAATGAATATATACCCACAATCAAGTTGTGTTAAATGTAGAGACATATCTCATATATCTACGAGGGTGCAGCTAATTCAAAATGTGGACCAAATTCGAAGAAGAATTGTAACGCTAGTTGGTATTGTTGGTAAAATATTTGGACTAAATTCGGTTGCTGTAGCTTTATAGTTCAACATTTAAGAGTATCTAAGTGGGTTCTCTAGTAAATATTTACTTTGAACAAAATTCGGTCTCATAACCGGGTATAGTTTTACATTAATAAGTCATTAAATACTTTTCGTTGTGCTTAATATGAAGTAGGTCCATATATTTTGTTCGGAGTTCCAAATGCATCCACCGTTATAAAGTCTGGACTTAACATTGATTAACTATCAATATAATTTAAATAATGAATGTACATCCAAATCTTTTTGATTGTAGCTATAAAAAGGGGATGTTATATATATAAGAATTATAGCCAAATGTTGACCGATTGTAACAAAATTGTACACACTGGCTGGGATTTATATAAAGCTTCTTCTTCCAAATTTTAGTGGCCATAGTTGTCATGTTTGCTACATTTTTTTCGGTTTCCGGGAGTGTTTTTATATGAAAGCTATAGTTAAATATAGACCGATTCTCATAAAATTTGATATACTGACCAACATGAAACTTCCCTATTCTTAATTTAGTCATCATAGCTATTACAATTGTATTCAATTTATCAGCATTAATATGATTTCTGGGGGTGGTGTAATATGGGAGCTCTAACTAAATATAAACCGATTTCATCCTTTTTCAATACACAACTTTCTCAAGATATCGAAAATACTTTTGTAAAATTTTGTCCTTCTAGCTCTAACGGACAGACGGACATAAACCCCCTTTTCTTTTTGTATTTTTGTGTTTCTATAAGTTTTTTATATGGGAGCTATGGTCAAATGTTGACCGATTGTAACAAAATTTTGCACACTGGGTGGCATTGACATAAGACTTTCTTGTGCTTAATGACCAAAGCTTTCACAGTTTATCATTTATTGGGATTTAAGTGTATTTTAGGTGGAATTTAGGCTGTTTCCGTAAGTTTTTTGTATGGGAACTATGGTTAAATGTGAACCGACTTCGATGAAATTTTATATGCTGCCTATGTCATACCTTCTACATACCAAATTTTATCATCATAGCTATTATAATTTGTCATTCATTAGCAAATAAGCGATTAGCCTAGACGGGAGGTTATACGGGAGCTATGGTCAAATGTGAACCGATTTTGCCCGGTTTCAATACCAACATTTTCCAAGAAATGAAGAATATTTATGCCAAATTCCAGTGACCTACATCATTTCCTTAAGGTTTTATCGTGCCGACAACAGACAGACAGATATACGGACAGAAGGACAGACAGACGGACATCGCTCAATCGTCTTAGAATTTCATAAGGATTCAGAATTTTGGTTTTTGAGACAATATTAAGGAAATTACAAACGGAATGACCTCAATATACCACCTATTCTTTTTGAAGGTGGATATAAAAAAGAAGACACATTTTGTATACTTTTTAAAACTGGGAATATTAGGAGTTTAAATTTGTATATTGTCACGAATTTTTAAGTTATCCGCCCCATTGTCCAAACATCATTACTTATAATTCTTCCATTTTGTTCTTGATCATGTGAGAATGTATTGGAATATGCATGAACATTCGTAAGCCGCATTGTTAATGTAATCGACGACAGCAGCTCCTTGTTTACATCTGCAGAAAATGAAAGCAACTCTCTTCTCTACTATACAAGGCTGACGTACTGTTTTAATTGAGACGCGTATAAAAGAACAGTGAGACTAAGAATATTTGTAAAGCAATTTTGTGAAGTGTGTTTAAGTGATTAACTCTAAAGTTAATAAAAATATAACTTTGTAAAACGACATAAAGTGAATTAATTTTGTTTTTGGTTGTTTGCAAAAAGAATTCCTTCCACGTTTTTAAAGGAAAAACGTAACGATATTTTAAACTATTGGATATAGAAACATTGGATATAGGAACAAAAATTTATACCGAAATCGATTAATATTAGAATAATATCAAACACGTGTTTGGTACCATTTCAAAGCAGCGGGACAAAAAGCTAGTTTTACAAGTATTCGTTAATCTATATTAAGTCCTTTCAAAAATCTGTATAATGCAATAATATCATTACTAGGACCACTTGAATCCTTTAAATTGTTTATATATTTTTATGATCTCAAACAAAAATATTAAAATCCTTGACTTCATAACTTTTTGCACAATAATAGCCTTAAAATAACCACAGATACAAACAAACAGTTTTTTACATATCAAGTTAAAGATCTGTATGGAAAAAAATATGTATATTTGTGTAAATTTTTAGTTATTGTTTTTTAAATAAGGGGTAAAAAACTTTATGGCATTCTTTTATTTGTTACGGTTATTAAAAATCATTCGTTTGTAAAGATCAAAAAGCTTTAAGCTACCGCATCCATAAAACATTCCAAACGTATTACGAGTGTATTTTACTCCCAGTAGTTACATATTGAAAAATCGTACACTCGTAAGAGGGTGACCAAAAATACTAATTTATAATTGGACCATTTTTGTACGATAAATTCTTTATATAGAATCGCATCAGCTAAATATGGATCTCTGTTGCCTTTAAAGAACATATCACCCATGACGAGTTCGCCAAAAAAATCCTAATAATTTCACTGGTTTCAATTTGTAACTGTTGGGAAATGTATAACTTTTGCAAACATTTATATACAAAAGTTATGTTTAAATATAGAAAAGGATATGCATTTATTCATATAGTAGATTTTATAACCGAAATATAAACATCCTTTTCTATAGCTTATCATCTCTCATACATAGTTTTGGTTTTACTATAAACTCATACTATTTGTTTAATATATAAAACTCTATTGATAGTCTAACAATAAAAAGTTCATACAATTTTTCTTTAGAAAAATTTTCATTATGAAGTTTTTTTTTTAATTTTTCTATAGAAAAATTTTCTTTAAAAAATTTTTTTATATAAAAATGTTCATTATGAAATTTTTTTATATAAAAATTTTCATTATGAAATTTTTTCTATAGAAAATTATTTCTATAGAAAAATTTTTCTATAGAAAATTTTTTCTATAGAAAAGTTTTCATTAGAAAATTTTTTCTATAGAAAAGTTTTCATTAGAAAATTTTTTCTATAGAAAAATTTTCATTAGAAAATTTTTTCTATAGAAAAATTTTCATTAGAAAATTTTTTCTATAGAAAAAATTTCATTAGAAAATTTTTTCTATAGAAAAAATTTCATTAGAAAATTTTTTCTATAGAAAAAATTTCATTAGAAAATTTTTTCTATAGAAAAAATTTCATTAGAAAATTTTTTCTATAGAAAAAATTTCATTAGAAAATTTTTTCTATAGAAAAAATTTCATTAGAAAATTTTTTCTATAGAAAAAATTTCATTAGAAAATTTTTTCTATAGAAAAAATTTCATTAGAAAATTTTTTCTATAGAAAAAATTTCATTAGAAAATTTTTTCTATAGAAAAAATTTCATTAGAAAATTTTTTCTATAGAAAAAATTTCATTAGAAAATTTTTTCTATAGAAAAAATTTCATTAGAACATTTTTTCTATAGAAAAAATTTCATTAGAAAATTTTTCTATAGAAAAAATTTCATTAGAAAATTTTTTCTATAGAAAAAATTTCATTAGAAAATTTTTTCTATAGAAAAAATTTCATTAGAAAATTTTTTCTATAGAAAAAATTTCATTAGAAAATTTTTTCTATAGAAAAAATTTCATTAGAAAATTTTTTCTATAGAAAAAATTTCATTAGAAAATTTTTTCTATAGAAAAAATTTCATTAGAAAATTTTTTCTATAGAAAAAATTTCATTAGAAAATTTTTTCTATAGAAAAAATTTCATTAGAAAATTTTTTCTATAGAAAAATTTCATTAGAAAATTTTTTCTATAGAAAAAATTTCATTAGAAAATTTTTTCTATAGAAAAAATTTCATTAGAAAATTTTTTCTATAGAAAAAATTTCATTAGAAAATTTTTTCTATAGAAAAAATTTCATTAGAAAATTTTTTCTATAGAAAAAATTTCATTAGAAAATTTTTTCTATAGAAAAAATTTCATTAGAAAATTTTTTCTATAGAAAAAATTTCATTAGAAAATTTTTTCTATAGAAAAAATTTCATTAGAAAATTTTTTCTATAGAAAAAATTTCATTAGAAAATTTTTTCTATAGAAAAATTTTCATTAGAAATTTTTTTCTATAGAAAAATTTTCATTAGAAAATTTTTTCTATAGAAAAATTTTCATTAGAAAATTTTTTCTATAGAAAAATTTTTATTAAAAAATTTTTTCTATAGAAAAATTTTCATTAGAAAATTTTTTCTCTAGAAAAATTTTCATTAGAAAATTTTTTCTATAGAAAAAATTTCATTAGAAAATTTTTTCTATAGAAAAAATTTCATTAGAAAATTTTTTCTATAGAAAAAATTTCATTAGAAAATTTTTTCTATAGAAAAAATTTCATTAGAAAATTTTTTCTATAGAAAAAATTTCATTAGAAAATTTTTTCTATAGAAAAAATTTCATTAGAAAATTTTTTCTATAGAAAAAATTTCATTAGAAAATTTTTTCTATAGAAAAAATTTCATTAGAAAATTTTTTCTATAGAAAAAATTTCATTAGAAAATTTTTTCTATAGAAAAAATTTCATTAGAAAATTTTTTCTATAGAAAAAATTTCATTAGAAAATTTTTTCTATAGAAAAAATTTCATTAGAAAATTTTTTCTATAGAAAAAATTTCATTAGAAAATTTTTTCTATAGAAAAAATTTCATTAGAAAATTTTTTCTATAGAAAAATTTTCATTAGAAAATTTTTTCTATAGAAAAATTTTCATTAGAAAATTTTTTCTATAGAAAAAATTTCATTAGAAAATTTTTTCTTTAGAAAAAATTTCATTAGAAAATTTTTTCTATAGAAAAAATTTCATTAGAAAATTTTTTCTATAGAAAAAATTTCATTAGAAAATTTTTTCTATAGAAAAAATTTCATTAGAAAATTTTTTCTATAGAAAAAATTTCATTAGAAAATTTTTTCTATAGAAAAAATTTCATTAGAAAATTTTTTCTATAGAAAAAATTTCATTAGAAAATTTTTTCTATAGAAAAAATTTCATTAGAAAATTTTTTCTATAGAAAAAATTTCATTAGAAAATTTTTTCTATAGAAAAATTTTCATTAGAAAATTTTTGCTATAGAAAAATTTTCATTAGAAAATTTTTTCTATAGAAAAATTTTCATTAGAAAATTTTTTCTATAGAAAAAATTTCATTAAAAATTTTTTTCTACAGAGAAATTTTCATTAGAAAATTTTTTATATAGAAAAATTTTCATTAGAAAATTTTTTCTATAGAAAAATTTTCATTAGAAAATTTTTTCTATAGAAAAATTTTCATTAGAAAATTTTTTCTATAGAAAAATTTACATTAGACAATTTTTTCTATAGAAAAATTTTCATTAGACAATTTTTTCGTAATAATACTTTATATTTTCATTAGAAAAATTTTTCTATAGAAAAATATTCATTAGAAAATTTTTTCTATAGAAAAATTTTCATTAGAAATTTTTTTCTATAGAAAAATTTTCATTAGAAAATTTTTTCTATAGAAAAATTTTGATTAGAAAATTTTTTCTATAGAAAAATTTTCATTAGAAAATTTTTTCTATAGAAAAATTTTGTAATGAAAATTTCATTAGAAAATTTTTTTGTATAGAAGCATTTTGATTAGAAAATGATTTCTATAGAAAAACTTCATTAGAAAATTTTTTCTATAGAAAAACAAATTATTTATTGCTCCTCCTTTTCTCATTAATTGCCTTGCTTAGCTTGTCCGATATGATCTTTGTCACTCAGTATATTCAGTAAATTCGTAATAATACTTTATATACATAGTTTTATTGAGTTTTGACAAAACCACTTAAGTCGTAATAGTTAAAGTTTCAGTTTTTACATAGCAAAATTTTTATTGTGATCCCGTTTTTATACCCACCATCAAAAAGAATAGGGGGTATATTGAGATTGTTATTCCGTTTGTAATTTCCTTAATATTGGCTCAAAAACCAAAATTGAAGTACATTCTGAATCCTTATGAAATGCTAAGACGATTGAGCGATGTCCGTCTGTCTGTCTGTCTGTTGTCGGCACGATAACACCTTAACGAAAGGATATAGGTCACTGAAATTTGGCTCAAATATTACTCATTTCTTGAAAAATTTTGGTATTGAAATCGGGTAAAATCGGTTCACATTTAACCATAGCTCCCGTATAACCTCGTCTAGCCTAATCGCTTTGTTGTGTTCCGTAAATAAAACGCACGCGTATAATAATTATATATTTAATTCATTTATTACAATAAAACAGTAAAAAAAAAAAAAGATACAAGAGTTTTTAATAATGACCGAAAATGGACGACCGGACTACAATTGCAATTAGTAGAAAAGAATAAAAAGGAAGTTCGAATTAGAACAATGATGTAAAAGAATAACGATGACAATTGAAGTTGAAGAGCCAATAGAGTTGCCATATCGATGGTTTGGGAAGTTACCCAGTTATAACAATTCTCCCTCACTTAAAAGAAACATATCTGTTTAATGTCGTATGTAATCGCTATGGTAATTCGGAGGCTTACGTTGACGACCAGATGTACGACGGATGGGTGTTGCTTCAGACTCGGCATTTGCTGAAGTAGACGATTGTGGCTGCTCTCTTGTAGTAGGGGTATTAGGGACATTGGTGCTACTTGGCGTTGAAGTGTCCTGGGAAGGTATCTGGTTCTGCATATGGGGAAGTAAAGCTGGATGTAGAAGGATTTGAGGATTTACTTCCGTATGGCTACTTGAATCAGTTTCTTGCTCAGGACTTGGTGATGTGTCAGGTGCTAAGACATTTGTGAGGCGTAATTGGTTGATGTGGCGTTTGAATGTAAATCCGTTGTCAAGGCGAACAATATAATGAAGACGACCAAGCTTCTCTGTGACGGTTCCAAATTTCCAGGAAGGCTTATTTCCAGTGTAATATCTGGCTTGAACACGATCTCCCACATTTAGTTGTCTGACTGTAGTTTCAGGAACAGTGGATTTTACATTTTTGAACGGTTTTAAGGCATCTAGTTGAATTCTAATCTGTCTTCCAAGATACTGCTCAGATGGTGTTCTACCATTGGCTAGTGGTGTCGCCCTGTATCTGAAAAGGATGTTTTGTACCTTTTTCCCAATTGGTGATGGATCATCTGTCATTGCCATAAGACGCTTTTTTAAAGTCTGGACATTTCTTTCGGCCAGTCCGTTTGTTGCTGGATGACCAGGAGCAATAAATTTTTGAAATATACCCGAACTAGAGCAAAATTTTGAAATTTCTTCGCTTTTGAAGATAGGGGCATTGTCGGAAACCATAACATCTGGATACCCATTCCTAGCAAAAATGCTGGATAACATTTCGATTGTTGAGTATGATGTTGGTGCAGAGGAGATCACTCCCACTTCTGCCCATTTGGATTTTGAATCGATAACCACCAGAAATTGATAACCTTGAAATGGTCCGGCGTAATCAATATGAATACGCTGCCAATTTTCCTGTGGTTCCTCCCACGGATGAAGATTTGCTTTTGGAGGATTATTTTGAACTGAGGCACAAGCAGTACAGGATCGAACGTACCTTTCGATATCTTTGTCAATTGAGGGCCAGTATACATACTTCATTTTGGTTATACCAATATGTGAATAATGGAGTTCACTGAGTACTGCGCTTTGCAAAGAACTTGGGACCACGACTCTATCACCTCTAAATAAAATTTCGGAATCGATGGTATATTCTGAGTCAACTATATTTGAATTACGTAATGTATTTAGAATTTGTATAAGTTGTGGATCTTCTTTTGTGGCTTTTCGAATTGAAGTAAAATTTAAATCTGATTAATTTATATGGAACAATGTTGAACTGCAAATAGAGTGTACTTCTTGATCAATAAAATTTGTTGAATTAGCATCTGCGGCTAACGGTGCCCTCGAAAGACAATCTGCATTGACATTTTCTTCACTTTTTTTTGTAACAACTTCATAATTATAACCAGTGAGAAAAGCTGCATATCTTTGAAGTCTGGATGATGTCATTTGAGGCAATTTTGAATTTTGGTGGAAAATCCGGGACAAGGGCTGGTTATCCGTAACCAGTTTAAAAAGTCTTCCATAAAGATATTCATGAAAGTGTTGTACTGCATACACAATTGCTAACGCCTCCCGGTCGAGCTGGGAATAATTCTGTTCTGCAGGTGTTAAAGATCTTGAAGCAAAGGCAATAGGCCTTTCTTCATTATTTATTACATGAGACAAAACACCCGCTATTCCAGTTGGACTAGCATCACAAGCAAGTTGGACCTTTAAATCGGGATTGAATGGCATTAGAACTCTGTCACTAGCAATTTCCTTTTTAAGCAAATTAAATGCTCTTTGACAATTGGAATTCCATTTGAAAACTGTATTTTTATGTAATAGCATACGTAAAGGTGAAGTTATGGTAGAGGCATTTGGTATGAACCTAGAATAGTAGGTAACCATGCCAAGAAATCTACGGACATCTTCCACACATTTTGGTTTTGGCATACCAACAATGGCTTTTATTTTCGAATCACATTTTTGAATTTTGTTGTACTCCACAGTATGACCCAAAAATTGAATTTGTTTTTGAAAAAATTTGCATTTTGAAAGGTTTAAGTGGAGGTCGTACTTTTTTAATTGAGCCAAACAAGATTTTAAATTAGCTTTACATTCAGATAAAGACTCACCATGTATAGTAATATCATCGAAATAGACTTCAGTTTTTGGAATTTCACGTAATATTTGGTCCATGATTCTATTAAATTCAGCTGGGGCAGTTTTGATACCAAAAGATAGGCGATTCATTCGGTATGTTCCCCGATGTGTCGAAATTGTTTGAATTTGAGATGAAACTTCATCAACCGGTACATGCAAGTACGCTTTGTATAGGTCAAGCTTGCAGAAGTACTTTGAATCCTTGAGACTGTTGAAAATTTGATCTATTTTGGGTATGGGGTAATGTGCACTTACCAACCTTTGATTTACACCGACCTTATAGTCGACGCAAAGTCGAACACCTCCGTCAGCTTTTGGGATGACCACCAATGGTGATCCCCAATCGCTATTGGCAACCTTGGAGATAATTCCGTCTTTTTCAAGATCGTCAAGTTCCTTGTCAACACGTTCCTTTAATGCAAATGGTATTTGGCGCTCTTTGGTGTATATAGGTTTGACGCTCTCTCTTAACTGCAAAGAAACTTTATAATTAGGGATACACCCGATTTTCTGTTCGAAAACTGATGAAAATTCGGATAGTAAATCTTCAATTTGATTTGAATCATTAATAGAATGGGCCACGTGTACATTTGAATTAATTTGATCCAATTCGTTAAGGTTAATACCTAAGCGACGTATCCAGGTTCGTCCTATAAGGGGAGAGCAATGACTCGGTACGATATAGAGATCATCAACTATTGAAACATTGTTATATTTTGCACTAACGCTCACTTTGCCTTCTGGGGTAAATGTATTTTGAGTGTACGAACGAAAAACTATATTTGTAGGGGTTATTTCGTTACACAATCCCAATTCTTCAAATAAATTTTGGGGTAAAAATGAAAAACCAGAGCCAGAATCTACTTCGAATTTAATCATTTTGCCTTCTATCACAATTTGTGCATAGTAACGCTCACAATTTGTATTTTTGTGGTCGTTTGAATAAACATCAACAATCTCATAAATTCCGTAATCAGAATTATCGATTTGCACTTGGTTTGTTGAGTTCACACGCGTACTGTGTTTATTTTTAGGTCCGGCGTTAGGACTACTTGCCAAAAGAGAAGCAATGCAGACTTTTGCTACATGCCCTTGTTTCGCACATGAATTACACTTTAATTTTGCACTGGAGCGACATTCCTTTGCAAAATGACCATTTTTGCCACAACGTAAGCACAGGCCAGCAATACCTAATTGCTCATAATTAACTTTTTGTTTTTGTTGTTGTGGTTTATGACGATATGACACTTTTTCTTTCTTTGAAATTTTATTTACACATGCACCAGATGTATTTGCCATAGCGTGTGATAACTGCTCTGCATCACACTTTGCTGCCTCAAGAGCCAACGCCTTTGAAACAATTTCCTCAAATTTTGAAGACTGCGCTTGAAGAAGCTGTTCCCGCATATTATTGTCCCTTATACCACGGATAAATTGTGCTCGTAAAAACACATTAGTAATTGAACTTTTGCACGCACACTCGGAAACGAATTCACAGTCGTTGATATCAGTACGAAGTACTGCCACAAAATCTGCCACTGACTGTCCCTCGCCCTGATATTTTGACAAAAATTTATGTTGAGCCACTAAAACATTTTTCTTCGGAGCTAAATGATTCTCCAATAACTTTAACAACTCATCGTACGACAATGCAGTTGCTGCTTTTGGTGCCGCTAATGCCGTCACCATATTGAAGTGTTTCGAGCCAATTGAATTTAATAATAACTTAACACAATACTCCTTCATGCCAGATATGCCCTTCATGTTGATATAATTTTCGAATCGTTGAATATAACTCCTATAATTTTCCTTGGCTGGATCGAAAACATCAAAGTTGGGAACCAATGCTGTGTTGATTATGTTGGTGTTGCTTTGAACCGCACTTGAATTACCAGCACCAACAGTCAATCTGGATATCTGGGCCAACAAATCCTGTTGCGCCTTCATAAAAGCTGCAAATTGCTCAGCGTCCATTTTGTTGCACTAAAATGGTTGAAAGCTTGCACTCGCTGAACCAATTGTAAATTTATTTTAATTTTTAATTTTTTTTTCACACTCGTCGCCAAACTGTTGTGTTCCGTAAATAAAACGCACGCGTATAATAATTATATATTTAATTCATTTATTACAATAAAACAGTAAAAAAAAAAAAAGATACAAGAGTTTTTAATAATGACCGAAAATGGACGACCGGACTACAATTGCAATTAGTAGAAAAGAATAAAAAGGAAGTTCGAATTAGAACAATGATGTAAAAGAATAACGATGACAATTGAAGTTGAAGAGCCAATAGAGTTGCCATATCGATGGTTTGGGAAGTTACCCAGTTATAACACGCTTATTTGCTAATAAATGACAAATTATAACAGCTATGATGACAAGTTGGTATTTAGAAGTTTTACATAAGCACTAGGCAGCATATAAAATTTCATCGAAATCGGTTCACATTTAACCATAGCTCCCATACAAAAAACTTACGTAAACAGCCTAAATTCCACCTGAAATACACTTAAATCCCAATAAATGATAAACTATAATAACTTTGGCCACTAAATTTAGCACAAGGAAGTCTGATTGGGTGAGGACACAAGTTATCTGGTGGGAAATATTCAGATCAGTTCTCTTATAAATTATCCAAAAATAGGGGTGGGTTTTATATAGTTTGCTCAGCAAGCATACAAACCATGAAAGTTCGGAAAAGAAATAAAAAACACAATATGTGATTAATTTTGGAAAAATGGACAAAATTGGAAGTTTTATTAAGAAATTACCTTTCACGTTGGGAGTTAAAAATATAAGAAGGAGATTTGGCCAGGGCCAAAACGGAAGCAGCCTGTTAGACATTCGACCGTTTTGACATTAGGGTTTAGGCGTTTTTGAGGAAAAGAGACAGGGCGATTTTGCAACAATCAGCTTTCATATATGATAAACAAATAGGAATTATTTGCCCATCACTAATATTAATGCTAAAGACTAAAAAGGATCTTTTGGCATTAACAAAGTCTTATGTGAATGCCAGCCAGTGTGCAAAATTTTTTCACAATCGGTCACCATTTGACCATAGCTCCCATATAAAAAACTTACGGAAACACAAAAATACAAAAAGAAAAGAGGGTGATAGCGCCTTAACGAAAAGTGTTACAGCAACAAAATTTTACAAAAGGAAGTCTTATGTAAATGCCAGCCAGTGCGCAAAATTTTGTTACAATCGGTCACTATTTGACCTTAGCTCCCATATAAAAAACTTACAGAAACACAAAAATACAAAAAGAAAAGGCGGTTTATGTCCGTCTGTCCGTCAGATAAAAGCGCGATAGCGCCTTAACGAAAAGGCCTACAGCGACAAAATTTTACAAAAGGAAGTCTTTTGTAAATGCCAGCCAGTGCGCAAAATTTTCGGTCACCATTTGACCATAGCTCCCATATAAAAACTTACGGAAACACAAAAATACAAAAAGAAAAGACGGTTTATGTCCGTCTGTCCGTCAGATAAAAGTGCGATAGCTCCTTAACTACAAGAGCTAGAAAGATAAAATTGTACAAAAGTATTTTTGATATGTAACAGAAGTTGTGTACTGAAATTAATCAGTTCACATTTAGTTAGAGCTCACATATAACCCCGCCACGGGAAACACATGAATGCTGATAATTTGAATACAATTATAATAGCTATGACGACTAAATTTAGAATAGAGAAGTTTTATGCAACTATTGGTCAGCATATCAAATTTTATAGGAATCGGTCCATATTTGACTATTACTTTCATATAAAAAACACTCCCGGAAACAAAAAAAAAAATGTAGCAATGGCCAGTTAAAAGCTATTAAATTAGAAACTATGACAGCTATGGCCACTTAATTTAGCAAGAATAAGCTTTTTATAAATACCAGCCAGTGTGTAAAATTTTGTTGCAATCGGTCAACATCCCCTTTTTTATATCTAAATACATTAAAAAGATTCGGAGGTACAAGCAGCATATTAAAATTGCACCAATGTCCAGACTTAATATACGCTATTAGAAACTCCTAACCAAATATATGGACCTGTCGTAGTACTATTAACATGTTTATCCTAACTAAATATTAAGCTAAACGAAAAGTATTTAACAGACTATTAGTGCTAAACTACGCCAGGTTATGAGATTAAATTTTGTGCAAAGTAAATACTAGGGAAACTACTTACATACTTTTAAATGTTGAACTAAAAAGCTCCTGCAACCGAATTTAGCCTAAATATTTTGCTAACAATACCAACTAGCGTAACAACTTTTTTCGAATTTGGTCCACATTTTGAATTAGCTGTACCCTCGTAGATATATGAGAGATATTTCTAAATTTAACACAACTTGATGGTGGGTATATAAGATTCGGCACAGCCGAATATAACACTCTTACTTGTTCGGAATAAAAAGATCAAAATAATTTCAAATGCATTATTTCTAAAGATCCATCCATAAGAGGTTGTTTAAATAATAAAACTATTAAAAATTGTTTCCTGAAAAAATTATTTACAGAATCAACGATTCGTATAACTTTTTATACCCTTCACCACCATAGGTGGAAAGGGTATTATAAGTTTGCGCTGATGTAGGTAACGCAACGCTTAGAATCACTTTCTGAGTCGATTTAGCGATGCCCGTTCGTCCGACTGGCTAGCTGGACCCCCATGTAAACCTTGTAATCAAACTACAGGTCCCAATTCTAAAGATAATTTGATAAAATTTGGCACGGATCATTTTTTGATAATGGGACCATGGCTATTGAAATTCGTCAAAATCGGTCCATTATTTATGGTACCTCCCATAGGAATTGATATATTGGCCACAAATACTAATATTTTTTCATGAAATTTAAAACAAATACTGCTTATGTAAACTAAAATCACTGTACCAAATTTCGTTGAAATCGGTCCACTTTTGACCTTAGCTCCCATACGAAGACTTCTTTAAAAAAGCACTAAATGAGACAAAAATCACTAAAACGCTCTTAAATCTAAAGATAATGAGAATTTCAAATTTTTGTAATAACTGTAATCAATTTGCCAAATTTTGAGATAATCGGTCCACATTTGACCCTAGCTTTCATATATCATATAAATATATAAGTTTTGAGAAAATGTTTGTATGATGAAATTTAAAATAAATACTGCTTATGTAAACTAAAATCACTGTACCAAATTTCGTTGAAATCGGTCCACTTTTGACCTTAGCTCTCATACAAACTCTTCTTTAAAAACGCACCAAATGAGACAAAAATCACTAAAACGCTCTTAAATCTAAAAATAATGAGAATCTCAAATTTTTGTAACAACTGTAATTAATTTGCCAAATTTCGAGATAATCGGTCCACATTTGACCCTAGCTCTCATATAAGTCCAAATGACGGAAACAGCTTAAATATATAAGTTTTGAGAAAATGTTTGTATGATGGCAAAATTTAGCAATTATTTGTCTTTATTCGATTACAGAAAAAATAACACCTTTGGTCGGGCTTGACCGATTTTAGCACTTTCTTACTTGTTTTAATTCTTTACTCATTCTACGTGGGATCATAGGACCTTTACAGGAGAATTACATCTCATTATATTATTACAAATTGATTAACTTCTTCTATGATTTATTAAATTGGTCATTTCTTAAAAAACGGTTTTGCGCCATGTGTTTTTAGAACGACCAGGTCTTCTGATTCCAGTCTAGGGCAGTTTTGGTGATGCTGTCGGGGCCCTTGTGAAGTACATAGTATGTGGCCTATCTAGTTCCAATTTTTTCTAATTATTTGACGTTTAATTGGCTTCTGGTTTGTTTTGTTAAAGAGTTCGAATAACTTCCTTCCATCTTCATAACTTTTACGGACGTTCATTGTTTGTCTTATGAATTAATCTTTAAACTTTTCTAAAAAATTGACTTAAGTGCTTTTGCCCTTAGACCACACACACAAATATTTTGTTATACAACATTTTACATGGATTTATATTTATGCTTGAAGGATATAAAAAAAAGTTTGTATTCAACCACCAAAAAAAAATATATTTTTCATATTTATTTATTAATAAAAAATCCTGATGTTTTTATGCAAGTCCGGATAAGTGTGTATGTTACAAGGGTATATAACCAATACTTATTCGCATACAGTACATAAAATCTTTGTTGTATTTGTTGTAACTTCAGTCGGTTTGCCCTTTTGCTGTTGAAAGGGTGTTAAAGCAACAAAGTTAAGTTTTCCCTTGAGGGCGAGTATGTGTTGGTGTTTTGTATGGAATCAATAAACCATAAAATAATCCATTATAAGGCTAAAAAGAGTCAAAATATTAAATTATGGTTATTTATGATGCTGGTGGGTAATCATTTTATCCCTATCAATGAATATGTTGATCGTTTTGCAGGTGTATTGGAAAGCAAAGGAGGGGAAAAAAAATTGCAAAATTTTAACTTTTTTCAGTTAATTTTTTAATTTGCAACGATCAGAGACCAGAGCATTAATGTACTGCCTGTCGCTCTTGTATATAAAATATTTAATTAGTTGCATATTTAATTAACAAAGGATATGAATGTGAATGTAACTTAAAAATGACAAAGAATATAATTAGGGTATTTGGGTGATATAGGGGATGTTGGATACCAAGCAACCGCTCTGATTGGTCTTAACTTGGTATGAAGAGACTTAATTGGTACTTCCTTAATCTCAATTGTGGACATTGATCTCCTCGTGAACCAAAAGGTGACCAGTATTATAGCTGCCATGAGAGTAGGCATGAATTTGGTTGCGGATTCATGATCAGCAAAAAAAATACGGAATGTAGTCTCCGGGTTCATTATAGTCATAGATGCCATCTATTAGATGGGCATACTGCATTACTTTTTTACTGCAGTAAGCGTTTCAGTAATCAGTAAATGTTTACTGATTACTGAAAAAATAAATCAGTATTCAGTAAATTTTACTGAATACTGAAAAACAATAGCAGTATTCAGTAAAATTTACTGATTACTGGAAAAAAATTCAGTATTCAGTAAATTTTACTAAATACTGCAAATAAATTCAGTAATCAGTATATTTTACTGTTTAATGATTAGATTGCAATATCTAGAGTTATTCAGCAAAAATTACAAAAAAAAAACTTTTTTATTTTTAGACAGAAATGTCATTGTAGTCATGTACTTAGTAAGTAATAGTACTTCAAAAAGCCCATCTATGGTACTTGCCTTATTAAATTACAAATAGGGAGTAAAATAACCCAGCAAAACTTTTGATTACCAAGTTATAAAATAAACAGCTAATATACTGAACTACGAACTACTACGTAATCAGTAAAATTTACTGAATACTGAATTTTTTGCAGTAATCAGTAAAATTTACTGATTACTGAAATTTTTTTTTCAATAATCAGTAAAATTTACTGAATACTGAAATTTTTTTTAAGTAATCAGTAACAATTACTGAATACTGATTTTTTCTTTCAGTAATCAGTAAAAGAAAATAAATACTAAAAAAGTACTGGTACTGCAAAATGCTCATCTATGATTATACATAGTAAACGAAAGGATAGCGACAATACGAGTCAAATCTGATTTTTGCACACGCTCCCACAGAGGAGATAGGTGATGATATAAAAGAAGCCCTTTACGATAAACATGAGGAAGTTTACGATAGCTGCCCCCGTCATGATGTTAAAATAATCTTGGGTGATTTTAACGCAGAGATTAGGCGAAAAATGGCTTTGGTATACAGCGTAACATCTAACAATGGTTTGAGGTTAATCTCCTTTGTGGCGGCTCGCTATATGCTAGTGAGTAGTACTAGGTAATAACACCTTGAAATCCACAAAGCGACGTTGGCGTCTAACGATCTAATTTCAAAAAATCAGATATTTAGACCATATTGTAGTTGAAGGTAGGCACTCATCAAGTTTATTGGATGTATGTAAAATTCGAGGAGCCAATATGGACTTCGATCATTACCTTGTTAGAGCTAGGATGAAGTTTAACGTCACCAAGCTACAATCTTATTTAATTTCGACCTATTACTCTTGATATGACGAGGAGTGCCTCAATGCCACCGCTGAGAAAAATGCAGCCTACGGGTCAACTCTACAATCAGTAGTCGAGAAGCTCCAAAACAGGCTTTGAAGCACCGGCTTCAATATAGGTGGTGTAAATAGTACAGAGATCAGATGAAGCGAAGTACTTGAATGTTACTATCATCTACAAAGGAGTAGATAGGATTGGAAGTCTGACGTAGGTCATATATAAATAATAGAAATAGTATAGGAGAAAGAACAGGGATGCAAATGGGATACAGTTGTTGCCTGGGTTTCCAGCTAAGAGGTTATAACTGTATTCAATTCCACCTTCTCGTGGTACATCCTGGAAACCTGAGTAACCTAGTTGAAGATGCGGTAAACAACCCGAGTTTGATTCTAGGTCAGGGTTAACGTGAGGGGGAGTTATCTAGGAGCCATTTCGGCGTATTTGCGGCTACAAGCGGGGCATATGTCTCGGATCGAGCACGCTCTATAAACGTGGCTCTTGTCTTTGGACTCAGCATCCATCGACTTAGCACTTACGATGTTTTAAGCATGGAAAGAAGCAACATTACAGAATATACTACTCCAAGGGGTAATCAAGAGAGAAATCCCCCTGCTACGGCAG
This sequence comes from Stomorhina lunata, assembly GCA_933228675.1. NCBI lineage: Eukaryota > Metazoa > Arthropoda > Insecta > Diptera > Rhiniidae > Stomorhina > Stomorhina lunata. The sequence continues at coordinate 35,383,014 of OW121740.1, read as the reverse complement.
CTGGCACAAGGATTTTAGAGGTGCCTTATTTATGCAAGAACATCCTGATGAATGAAACCAATTCTGAGGCCCTATGATCCACGGAGAGTCAAAGATAACAGAAGAAAAAGAAGGATAAAGAACAGAGCCTTGCGGTACGACTAAATTAATATTGACCTCGTTTGATGAGATCCCATCTATAAAGACTCGTATAGTACGATCTTTGAGGAAGCTTGATATTAATCAAGAAAAGTTATTACCGGCATCAAAAGCAATAAGTTTTTATAGGAGTGTTCCTTGCCATACTCTATCAAACGTCTTGGAAATATGTATTGATTGACACCATTTTTCCGATAGGAATGCTAGCAGGTCTCCCGTAGAGCGTCCCCTACGAAATCCACGGTAATTTTCAGGGTTGTAAGCCTCACCCTTTTTGGGAATTGGCGTAACATAAGCAACCTTCTAACACTGAGGAAATTTACCGGCATGGTACAAAGCGCTGAAGATGTTAGCTAATGGACGCGCAAGCGTAGAACAGCACTACATTAAGACCAGTGCTGGAATATCATCCGGCCCTGGAGGCTTGTTTATCTTGAGATCCGCTAAAACCCGTTTTACAGCACTGGCTCGTACAGAGTTTTTTTCCGACTTAACACTTTTGTACATGTACGTCTTGCGCGTTTGCGTTGGAAATCTGTAACTGGATTTTGGTTATTACGATATGACTGCATGTTTGCACGTCATATTGAACCAAGTTTTCAATTTAGGCTTAATCGAAATATTTTTCACTGGGATAAACATTTTCATTCCTAGCTTAATAACATTGGAGACCATTTCCGTCGAGGCACAGACATTATTGCCGAGGAAACAGAGTTTTCAGTTGAAATTCCTGTAAAATTCGTTGAGCTCAGCCCAACGACCTTTTTCGTATAAGAAAGTTAATCGTTTTGTTGTTGTTTGTGAAACATTACAAAGTCCGGTAAACGAAAAAAAGGAGGAAATGCTACAATGATCGGAATTTTCAAGAGGTGCAAGAACCTTGACTTCATACTTGTTAGGGCGTGCAATCAGAAAAAAAGCTAAAGGGAGTTTTGTTGGTGAACTTTGTTGATATGGGCCAATTAAGTAAGTAAGTGAAAGCAGTAGAAACAAAAATTAAATTGAGTTTAAATCACCTATAAAGGGAACACGCGCAGTACTTTTTTGAGAATGAGACACAAAATGGGTAAAAAGGGGAAAAAATATTTTTTGGTTCCTTTTTTTTATACCCTATACCCCGAACCGCTGCGGTATAGCAGGTTAGTCATCCACCTAGCATACCAGAGGCCCAAGTTCGATCCCTGACCAGACTCACTTGAAAAAAATACATTTTCAAAAAAGCGGCGGTTCACCTCATATTATTGAGTATTAGGCTATGTAAAACTTCTCTAACTAATGCATTTGCCGTTCGGAGCCGGCGTTAAAACGTAGGTTCCTTTCAATGAGTCTAAAAATAGAATCGGATGCAGCTCATTGTCTGAGAGAAGTACCCCTTGTTCCAATTGGAATGTTGTTGGGGAATTATATATATCGGGTGTTTTTTATTGAGGTATAGAACTTTAAGTTGGCATCACTTTTTTAACTGGCGGCCATTTTGTCAGCTGTCAAGTGATTAATATTTAGTTTGGTTTGCCATTTCATCATGAACAGGTTGACAAAAGAACAACGCTTGCAAATCGTGCAAATTTATTTCGAAAATAATGGTTCAGTTCGCGAAGTTTACCGCAAGCTCCGTCCATTTTATGGTCGACATAATCGTCCATCAGAGCAATTAATTCGGTTAACCATGGATCGTTTTCGCACTACGTTTACTCTATGTGATAATACGCATCTGCAGCGACGTCGAACAGTGCGCACCGAAGAAACAATTGCCGCTGTAGAGCAAAGTGTTGAAGAGGACCCGAATAAATCGATTCGCCACCGTGCACAGCAATTGGAGCTTTGTCCATCAACTTTATGGAAGATTTTGCGCAAAGATCTTGTCTTGCGACCTTTCAAGATCCAGCTTGTGCAAGAATTAAAGCCGCGAGACCATGCAATGCGTCGTGATTTTGGTGTATGGGCCGAAAATGAGATTGATCTCGATGCTGATTTTCATCGCAAAATTTTGTTCAGTGATGAGGCTCATTTTTGGTTGAATGGCTACGTCAACAAGCAAAATTGCCGCATTTGGAGTGAAGAGAATCCACATGAGACCCTTGAGACGCCATTACATCCACAAAAACTGACTGTTTGGTGTGCTCTATGGGCTGGTGGAGTCATTGGGCCATACTTCTTCCGAAATAATGCTGGAGAGTCAGTTACCATAAATGGTGACTGGTATGGAACCATGATAACCGACTATTTTGTTCCCCAATTGGATGGCATGAATGTGGATGAGTTGTGGTTCCAACAAGACGGCGCTACATGCCACACAGCGCTCGTCACAATTGATTTATTGAAGGAAACATTCGATGAGCGCATAATTTCGCGGAATGGACCTGTCAATTGTCCACCAAGATCGTGCGATTTGACACCACTGGATTATTTTTTTTGCGGATATGTGAAGTCGCTCGTCTACGCCAACAAACCAGAAACCAACATTCGTGGCGTTATTGCCAACATACGGCCCCATATGCTCGAAAAAGTAGTTGAAAATTGGACCTGTAGAATTGGCTTTATTCGAGCCAGCCACGGCGGCCACATGCCCGAAATCATATTTAAACATTAATGGCATAAAATTATCCTTCCAATAAAGCCAAATTGATGGACATTAAAACGATTTTCTTGTGTTTTATTTCAATTCGAAGTTCTATACCTCTAAAAAAAACACCCATTATATATATATATATATATATATATATATATATATATATATATATATATATATATCACCACCATAGCTGTGCTGTTGTATATAACGCATAGAAATATTTGTCTTAGATCTTCGTTTTAGTATACCAATAGGCTTTGAATCACTTTCTGAGTCGAAAGTCCGTCCGTCTGGCTGCCTGGACCCCCACGTAAACCATGTAATCAAAGTACAGGCCGCAATTCTAAAGATAATTTGAGAAATTTTGGCATAGATGATTTAATAGTGGGACCATGGCTACTTATGGTATCTCCCATAGGTCCTACTTCCCGGAATTTATATTTTGGCCACAAATATTAATATTTTTCATGAAATTTAAAACAAATATTGCTTAAGTAAACCAAAATCACTGTACGAAATTTCGTTGAAATCGGTTCACATTTGACCATAGCTTCCATACAAACTCTTCTCTAAAAACGTACCAATTTGCCAAATTTCGAGATAATCGGTCCAAATTTGACTGTGGCTCTCATATAAGTCGAAATGAAGAAAACAGCAAATATTTGTCTATATACAGGAAAAAGAACACCTTTAAACTTAGTGGTGAAGGATATCGTTTGGTCGGGCTTGACCGACTATAGCAGTTTCTTACTTGTTTACCCTAAAAACCTAAATTTATACCAGAAGATCGAATCGCATGGAATTCATGACCTTAACAGGTTGTGAATATAAGACAATTTAGTAAGAAAGTAAAAGCAGCAAAAATAAAAATAGGTTAAGATCACCTATAAAGGGGACACGTATACATAGTACTTTTTTTTAAAGGAGACAAAAAATGTGTAAAAACTAATTTTTGTTATGTATTTTTATAACCAATGTATCAATAAACAAACTGATGACTCATTCCAAAACTGCTGAGTCATCCCAAAACTACTGAGTCATCTTTAACTGCTGATGCATCACAAAACTATTACGGAAACAGCTTAAATATATAAGTTTTAACAAAATTTGTGTATGATGCCAAAATTTAGCAAATATTTGTCTTTATACAGGAAAAAGAACATCTTTGACCTTAGTGGTGAAGGGTCGTATGGTCGGGCTTGACCGTCTATAGCACTTTCTTACATGTTTACAACAGTTTTTTGCCCCTTCTTAAAAATATTTTATGTAATTCATAGATGGTATTGAAAATAGGCTCTCGATATATTCTCTTCCGTAAGTTTGATGACTTTCAAAACTTTAATATTTCTGTTATTATCTACTAAAATATCGGACTCTACGAAAAAATTTCTAAAACTATTTATCACCCTTAACATATAGAAATCGTATTCGAAATTTTTAGTTTTTAATTAAAATTTTTTTTAAATTTTATAAATTTTTACCAATTACCAAGTACAAGAACAACAACAAAAAAGTGTTGGATATTCGCTAATGAAATATGCAACAAATTAGTTTTTCATTTGAAACCAATCCTCAGATTTTATTATAATTGTTTTGCTATTTTAAAATCTAATTTGAAACCGTTTTGGGGTTTATTGGGGGTGAAGAAGTGGTGGCCAATAATATTTTTCAATTAAATCAGTTACAAAATGAATGAATGAATAAATGATTTGAGAAACAACAAATAATTTTCAAATTAGTTTTAGAAATTGTTTTTTTTTTTTTTCGATGTTTCAAAAAACCTCAAGCTTTGCAGCTGCAACAACAATTATTTGGTAATGTCGAGCTAAAAGGTACTAAAAATATTTATGTAGTCAAGTGGCCAGCAACAGAATTAATTTGCAAATATTGTTTTTAATTGTTGTTGCTGCTGCTGACGAACGGACAGACAGAAGGACGGACAGTTGGTTGTTTGGTGTTCTTGCAACACAATAAATAAATGCAGCAACCAAAATTTTCATTTATATAACAATAAGTGGAGTGTTGTTCAGTTTAAATGGTTTTTTAATTGTTGTTGGTTTAGAACCTGGTTGATACATTTGTCCAATCATCAAAATATCCTTTCGTCCTTCTACTCATCCATTCATTCATTCATTCATTCATTTATGTATGATTTTTCCATTTCCAAATTGTTGGCAATTAGATGAGTTTTGTTATGGTAACATGTTTGTGATTGTTGCAATTATATTTTTAGCCCTTTTTATCCGCGTAATTGGCTTTTAATTAAAACTTGTTATCAATGATAATAATTGGATTATGCAGATTTCCACTTTGGATTTTGACTGGTCACTTTTTATACTTATATAAGGATAGTTAGGATTTGTGGCATTGGTTTTGCTTAGGAAACTATGAATATATTATTTAATTTTGAAATTCTTAAAGTCGCAATAGAATAGACTAAATACTGCAGTAATTAATGGGGATCGCATTTTAATACTGCCCCATTGTGTTATCGAAAAATGTTCCATAGAAACTTTTTTTATCGAGAAGATCACTTTAGCCGATTTTAAAAGGGTTAGACCAAAGACTCTAAAATATGTAAGATGCTGCACTTTCATACATTGATTTATCATATGGTCGTTATTAAAACTGCATAAATTTGTATTATTTTATTTTAAAAAATTCTTAATGTCGCAATACGAGGGCGGTTCGGAAACTCCTTAGCCTAGCACAAAAAGCGTGGTACAAACAGAAAAAAGTTAAGTGTTTTAGAAACTTCCATCTCTGCTTTAAACACATGTTAAATTTTGTTTCGATCTGGTAACTCCTTCATATAGAAACAGGTGTTCACAAAAGACGCACCCGCTATTTTTTTTACAATGGAAAAATTAGAAATACGTGGTGTCATTAAATATTTACATAAAAAAGGTTTATCGGGACAAGAAATTCATAATGATATGGTAAATGTGTTAGGTGAAAGTGCTCCTTCATATGCAACAGTAAAAAATTAGGTTGCTGAATTTAAACGTGGACGTACAAGCATTAAAGATGAACCACGTAGTGGACGTCCAAAAACTGCAACTACAACAGAAATTGTAGCCAAAGTGCATGATATGGTGTTAAATGATCGACGAATAAAAGTGCGTGAAATAGCTAATATCATGGGCATCTCAAATGATCGAGTCCATTTCATTTTGCATGAAGAACTACAGATAAAAAAGCTTTCTGCAAGATGGGTGCCGCATTTGTTAACAGTCGACCAAAAACGCATAAGAATGAACATTTCTCAAGCTTGTTTGGATCGTTTTAAGCGAAATAAAATGGATTTTAAGCGTCGTTTTATAACTTTTGATGAGACATGGATCCACCACTATACTCCAGAGACAAAACAATAGACTGAAGCTGGAGGAAGTGCCCCAAAGAAGGCAAAAGCAATTCAATCGGCTGGTAAGGTTATGGCAACGGTTTTTTGGGACTTCAAAGGTATTTTATTGATTGACTATCTGCAAAAGGGTAAAACAATAAATTAAGAGTATTATTGCAACCTTTCGGATCAATTAAATGTACAAATTCGAGAAAAACGTCCTGGCTTACAACACAAAAAAATAATTTTTCATCAAGATAACGCACCAGCGCACAAGAGTGTTTTAACGATGGCTAAAATCAACGAATTAAAGAACGAGTTGCTTGACCACCCACCTTATTCTCCTGATTTAGCTCCCAGTGACTTTTACCTGTTCCCAAATCTTAAAAAATTCCTTGCTGGCAAGCGTTTTACCCCAAATGAAGATGCAATTACAGCTGTAAACCACTGTTTTGAAGACCTTGAGAATTGCTAGAAAAGCGTTGAACTAAGTGTATTGAAGTTTCAGGAGACTATATTGAAAAATAAAAATATTTTTGAAAAACTAACTATTCTCTTTCATTGGTAGGCTAAGAAGTTTCCGAACCGCCCTCGTAGAATAGACTAAATACTGCAGTAATTAATGGGGATTGCATTTTAATACTGCCCCATTGTGTTATCGAAAAATGTTCCATAGAAACAATTTTTTATCGAGAAGATCACTTTTAACGTGAAACTATAGCCGATTTTAAAATATATAAGATGCTGCACTTTCATACATTGATTTGCCGTATGGTCGTTTTGAAAACTTCGTAAAAAAGTATACCGTTTTTACTCTAATTCGGAAACAACTTAATGAGAGAAAGCTAAGTCACACACAAGTGCTCATAAAATGTATGTTTGTAAGTTTATGTGTTTTTCATTGTCCACTTCAATTTGACATTTGTCAGATTTATCAGGTATATGTCGGCCAAGGGTATAAAAAATGACGTGAAATAGCTCTGTAAGATGAACGTGTTTGCAATTGTTCGAGTAGAGAGTATATATACATATATATACATATATATATACATATATATATATATATATATATATATATATATATATATATATATATATATATATATATATATATATATATATATATATATATATATATATATATATAAATCTGACAAATGTCAAATTGAAGTGGACAACCGACCACATTCCAATTGGAGCGGGGTACTTCTCTCTGACTCATTAAGACGGCAACGGTTAGAGAACTTTTACATAGCCTAATACTCAACTGAGTATGAGGCGGTGAACCGCCGCTTTTTTGAATTTTTTTTTTTTTCAAGTGAGTCTAGCCCGGGATCGAACTTGGGACCTCTGGTATGCTAGGAGGATGATTAACCTGCTGTACTACGGCGGTTCATATTAGTTTTACAAGTTCTTCTCGTTTAAAAACAAAGCCAAACATTTACAGACCAACTTAATAAAGCTAACCTTTTACCTGAATTGAATCACTCGGAAAGTCATTCTTCCAAAAGTTGGGTGTCAGATATTTTTCTATTATATCTGAAAAGCATGATCCTCTTTCATCTCTAATAACTTCAATTCCTGTTTCGCATATGCGAAGGTATATAAAAACAAGTAAGAAGGTACTATAGTTGGTCAAGCCCCACCGTACGTACCCTCCACCACTAAGGTCAAAAGTGTTCTTTTTCCTGTTTAAAGACAAATTTTTGAAAAATTTTGCCATAATACAAATATTTTCTCAATTATTTAAGATGTTTCCGTCATTTGGACTTATATGAGAGCTAGGGACAAATGTGGATCGATTATTTCGATTTGGCAAATTGATTACAGTTTTTACAAAAATTATTAATGCAAAAAATAAACTTAAATTTCGCATTATCTACAGATTTACAAGCGTTTTAGTGATTTTTGTGTCATTTAGTGCTTTTTGACAGAAGAGTTAGTATGGGAGCTGTGGTCAAATGTGAACCGATTTGGTACAGTGATTTTGATTTACTTAAGCAGTATTTGTTTTCAATTTCATGAAAAAATATTGATGTTTGTGGCCAATATATCAATTCCGGGAAGTGGGACCTATGGGAGGTACCATAAATAATGAACCGATTTTGACGAACTTCAATAGCCATGGTCCCACTATCAAAAAAATGATCTGTACCAAATTTCATCAAATTATCTTAAGAATTGTGACCTGTACTTTGATTACATGGTTTACATGGAGCCAGCCGTCACGCCAGACGGACGGACTGACATCGCTAAATCGACTCAGAAAGTGATTCTAAGCCTATTGGTATACTAAAAGGTGGGTCTAAGACAAATATTTCTATGCGTTACATACATCAGCAAAAACTTATAATACCCTTTCCACATATGGTGGTGAAGGGTATAAAATACATCTTTAGAAAAAATTTAACACCCTACTGGGATCAGGTGTGATTTAGTGACTTTAAAACAGTGAAGAGCACCATTTCTATTTTTCTATAACCAGCGGTAGGAGCTGTTTATGTCATACATACAATTTGTTATTGTGCTGTCAATCACTGCTTTAAAAGCGAGCAAATCTTTCATTGCACTCAAGAACCGTGTTCCAAACGGATTTTGGTCCCATATATTTACATACAGAACACGAATTGCAATGGAATTCAAAACAATAAGAGTGAAAAGCAATGATTTTTACTTAGTCTTTTAGTCGTTCTAATGAAGCAGGTTGAACAACAAATACAAACAAACACGTTAACCATTGTACTCCTGGCGCAAAAAAGCTCTGGTCTATTATTAGGAGTCTATCTTGTGCCAATAAGACACCTAATTTCGCCACTATAGACTTCAACAATACCCAATACATAGATGCAAAACAGTGCGCAATAATGTTCTGCCTACAATTTGTCGAACACCCCACCTCTCAGAACCGGTCCAAACGAGCCATCATCCGAAGAACTAGGAATCTGGTAAGAGATTCCCAGGCTCATTCTTTCACCACATTTGAAGTTGAAAATATTACCTCCAAACCTAAACCATCAAAAGCGTTCGGACCAGACGGCAACTCTATGTTAATTTTGAAGAAACTCGGTGCAGTAGCATTATAGTTCCTAGCTCGTCTACTTGAAATCTCTTTTCAACAACTTATAATCCCTGGCTTAGATAAGATAGGCAGTCCATACTGCTTGGAGCCGAAGACTCAATACAGTGCGCAACAATGTTATCCTAAAATTTGTAGAACACCTTTCGGGACCGGTCCATACGAGCCATCATCCGAAGAACTAGGAATCTGGTAAGAGATTCTTAGGTTCATTCTTTCACCACAATTGAAGTTGAAAATATTATCTCCAAACCTAAACCATCAAAAATGCTCGGGCCAGACGGCATCTCTATGTTAATGTTGAAGAAACTCGGTGCATTAGAGTTCCTAGCTCGTCTGCTTGAACTCTCTATTCAACAACTAATAATAACGGGCTTAAGCTAAGATGGTGATACTATGAGGAGGTCAGTGTGCACAGTTGAGTTGAGTTGAATAAGCAAGATAAGTTTGGGTTTACCAAGTTTACCAACTAAGTCTATTGGGTAGCTATAATGAGAGTGCTTCTTCTGATGTATTAATCGATTAACAGTTTATTGGCAACGCTGCAGAAGATTCTTATGTATCGGGTGTTTTTTATTGAGGTATAGAACTTTAAGTTGGCATCACTTTTTTAACTGGCGGCCATTTTGTCAGCTGTCAAGTGATTAATATTTAGTTTGGTTTGCCATTTCATCATGAACAGGTTGACAAAAGAACAACGCTTGCAAATCGTGCAAATTTATTTCGAAAATAATGGTTCAGTTCGCGAAGTTTACCGCAAGCTCCGTCCATTTTATGGTCGACATAATCGTCCATCAGAGCAATTAATTCGGTTAACCATGGATCGTTTTCGCACTACGTTTACTCTATGTGATAATTCGCATCCGCAGCGACGTCAAACAGTGCGCACCGAAGAAACAATTGCCGCTGTAGAGCAAAGTGTTGAAGAGGACCCGAATGAATCGATTCGCCACCGTGCACAGCAATTGGAGCTTTGTCCATCAACTTTATGGAAGATTTTGCGCAAAGATCTTGGCTTGCGACCTTACAAGATCCAGCTTGTGCAAGAATTAAAGCCGCGAGATCATGCAATGCGTCGTGATTTTGGTGTATGGGCCGAAAATGAGATTGATCTCGATGCTGATTTTCATCGCAAAATTTTGTTCAGTGATGAGGCTCATTTTTGGTTGAATGGCTACGTCAACAAGCAAAATTGCCGCATTTGGAGTGAAGAGAATCCACATGAGACCCTTGAGACGCCATTACATCCACAAAAACTGACTGTTTGGTGTGCTCTATGGGCTGGTGGAGTCATTGGGCCATACTTCTTCCGAAATAATGCTGGAGAGTCAGTTACCATAAATGGAGACCGGTATAGAGCCATGATAACCGACTATTTTGTTCCCCAATTGGATGGCATGAATGTGGATGAGTTGTGGTTCCAACAAGACGGCGCTACATGCCACACAGCGCACGTCACAATTGATTTATTGAAGGAAACATTCGATGAGCGCATAATTTCGCGGAATGGACCTGTCAATTGGCCACCAAGATCGTGCGATTTGACACTACTGGATTATTTTCTTTGGGGATATGTGAAGTCGCTCGTCTACGCCAACAAACCAGAAACGTTAGGGGACTTGGAAGCCAACATTCGTGGCGTTATTGCCAACATACGGCCCCATATGCTCGAAAAAGTAGTTGGAAATTGGACCTGTAGAATTGGCTTTATTCGAGCCAGCCGTGGCGGCCACATGCCCGAAATCATATTTAAACATTAATGGCATAAAATTATCCTTCCAATAAAGCCAAATTGATGGACATTAAAACGATTTTCTTGTGTTTTATTTCAATTCGAAGTTCTATACCTCTAAAAAAAACACCCATTATAAGACGTTGTTTTTGAAAAATTACATGTGTGATGTTATACTAACAAATACAGAATTACCGACAAATCCATAAACGAATAGTAAAATAATCAAAGCTTTATAGTAGAAAATTTGGATGGAAATTTTGATTTAATGACATAACAAGTTTATAAAGCTTGTCATATTATTACTTTTCGTTTATGAATTAGAGGGTTATTTTATAATTTTCTCTCGTTGGCGGGTAATGCTTAAATACTTAATGTCTTGAAATAGGAGTCGGCTCATAAATTGTAGTACTTCAGAGTCGCATGGTTTCCATTGGTATAGGTTTACCCATTTTTTTGAAATTGTTCAATTCCCAGCTAGCAATTTGGTGATTGTTGATGATAATATCAGCAAAATGATTCTTTTGGGATTCGTATAAAAGCTGATTAATCAGCTTGGTGATCTAAAAAAGATTCCAAAAAGACTCCTTAGAAAACGACTAGTTTACAAAAGCACAAACAATTCTTGCAGAATGTGTGCATCAAAATTTTATCGTGCAAACGATTCTATACGACTGTTTTTTTATGTTATTTTAATCAGTTTGGTGATCAAAAAAGACTACAAAAAGACTCAGAAAATACCTTGAAAGCAGAATGTGTGCAATCAGCTTGGTGATCAAAAATGTGTACAAAAAGACTCATAGACGCTTAGTAAGCGACTAGTTAAAAATAGCACAAAAAAATCTTGTAAAATGTGAGTTATATAACCATTTTTAGGTGATAAAAAAAAATGCCACTAAAAGACTCGTGTCTCATTACTCGTATGGGTGATGTGGCTTAGTTGGTTAGCACTTCGACTACTAAGCGTAACATATCATATTCAGCAGCCTAGGTTCGATCCTCGGTCTCGGCAACATCAATTTCTTTAATTATTAATGTAACTTCACTATTCTAAAACTAGATATGACGCGTATTCTAAAAGATATACTGTGTTGAGTAATAAAAAGATTTATTCTTTTTTTTTAACAAATCTAGCAAAATGTGTTCTAATCAGCAAAACGAGTCATTAGAGGCTCTTTTTGTAGAGTCGCATGAAGGGTACCATTTTCTCACCAAAAGATCATTTTGGACTCTTAAGTGATATCATATATCTTATATTCTTAAACGAGCAATAATTGTATGTATATATTTATATATATATATCTATCTCGAAAACGGCTCTAACGATTTTAATAAAATTTGGACAGTGGGTATCTTTTTTTATGTATAGGTCGAAGAAGAAGGGACTTTTGGAACCTTTGCCTCTAAGAGGGAAAAAACGGGTAAAAAGGGGAAAAAATCGAAAACGCTATATCTCCTTAAGTAATAGGTATAGAAACAAAATTTAAATTATGTTTTAAACAGCAAACGGACAGGTGTTTGGTACTTTTTTGAAACTATGTCCGATAAGGGGTAAAAAAGGGTGAAAATAGTGTTTTTGGTACCTTTTTAACCCACTCTTATATTTTAAACTAAGGAATATAGAAAGAAACTTTGTACTGCAATCAATAGATGTAAAAGAAACTTTAAATATGTATTTGGTGCTTTTTTGGTTTTGGGGCCAAAATGGGTAAAAAGGGATAAAATGATAACTTAACATCTCAAAAAGTAATATGAATAGAAACATTATGTTAACTGCGTTTTAATAAAATGTACCGAATTCAATAATTCAATAATTGGTACCAAAGAAGTACTAAATATGCATATAGAACTTTTTTGAAATTAGAGGATAAAAAGGGGGAAAAAATTAGTAATGTTATAACTTTTAAACAAATGAATGTTTGTCTGTATGTATGTTCTTTATAGAATAGTAAACTGTGCATTTGATCATGTTATGCTCTTTAGCGAAGATGTTGCGGATAAGCCGGCGAAGGTTTTAAAGTTGATAAGACTAATTTCCGATAGATGGCGTCACTGAAAATTACTAAAAATTAATTAAATCGTAAACTGTACATTTGATCATGCTACAATCTTTAGCAAAGTTGTTGCACATGAGCCGACGAAGGTTTCTTAGTTGGTATGAAGAAATTTCGACAGGTGGCGCTACTGAAATTTACTCAAAGTCAATTTAATCGTAAACTGTACATTATATCTTCAGCAAAGTTGTTGCGGATAAGCCGACGAAGGTTTATGAATTGGAATGAGCAACGTCCGACAGGTGGCGCCACAGAAAAGTGAATTAAATCGTAAACTGTGAATTTGATCATGTTATAATCATAAGCAAAGTTGTTACGCATAAGCAAACGAAGGTTTCTTGGTTGGTATGAACAACATCAGGTGGCGCCACTGAAAACTACTTAAAATGAAATAAATCATAAACTGTGCATTTGATCAGACTATAACCTTTAGCAAAGTTGTTGCGCATGAGTCGACGGAGGTTTCTGTTGGTATGACCAATTTGCAAAATTATTAAAATGAGTTAAACTGTAAACTATGCAAACTATGTGTTGGTCGGACAAAATAAATAAAATAATTCAAAATTAACTTTATAAAATAAAATATATAAAAATTTTCAAATTTGCCTCAAAATGCTTATCATAAAGCTCCGAGCAAAGCTCGGTCAACCAGGTACTGATCATTTTAATCGTGCAGTGAAGTCAAAAAAGACTCATATTTGATTAAAATTTGTTTTATTACAAAAAGATCAACGCCTACTTTGTGTGATTAAATCGAGAACCACCCAATTTCCCATCAATACAACTTGTAACAGAGAAAGATGGCTAATCAGTTTATTATTACAAAAGTCACGTGTTTCTACTCTATCAGTTGTAATCTTTTAAATATGTTTTCAATATTACGAAAGAAGTTAAACGTAAAAAAACAATAAAAAATCAAAATAAAAAATAATAAAGAAATAAATTTTGACAACTTATTTAAAAATACTTGTCGCCAAAGATATCATCGAAAGCACTTTAACCAGCTCATGAGCAGCGGCGTCATTATCATCATCATTATCGTCGTTGTCATCGCTGTGTTGCCATTGTTAGCAGCTCGCTAATGTCAACCTTATTGTCGGGTAATTGACATTTTATTTGCTCAAAAATCCTTTAATGAACAATAAAATACTAGGGATAAAGTGGTAATTTGTTATAAATTCAAATATCAGAGTAAGTGTGTAAGTAAGTATATGGTTGATGATAATGATTTCAATTTTTATTTATTTGTATTTTATTAAAAAGCAAACACGTGTTCCTCCTCAAAGAAGCAGTAGAAAACTGCTTCGTTTCCCTTTTTCCACCCTAATTTTTGAATTTTCCACACCTTATTTGTACAAACGAATTGTGATTTTGTCAATTCTTTTCGTTTACCTCGTAATCGTTTAAATCGTATCTGTAAAGGATAATTTGTAGCAACGAAAAAAAATCCGTATAAAGTCACCCTTTACGATGCTAGTATTTAATTTTGGAAACTTTTGGGTGTAATCGGCGTAACATTAATGTTTGACAAATGTAAAGAAATAAAAGGGAAAGGGATCATCATTGTCATATAAAAATAAACAACACAAGGATAAAAACAATTGTCAAGTGTTATGTTGACAGTAAATCAGCTGCAAAGTTGTTAAAGCAGGTTTCTAATATTTTAAATACAGAATTGTGTGCTCACACGTGCAGATTTTGTTTTGAGTGAAACAATTTTGTAGGTGCGATTTATTTTGAATGAATGTAGCTTTGAAAATGATAAATAATTTTGATTTATTTGTATAGGTTAGGTTTAGCAAACAGCCCATGATAACTCAGCGTCACTTGGGTCCTAAAAGCAGTCCCTTTGTGGTACTTGCAAGGGATAGACTGGAAAAGCAAAACACAAAGTACTCTATTCCAGACCATCAGTTAGAGGCTTAAATATTCAAGCCAGCCTGAAGCCTTCATAAATAAGTCTATTTTTCGAATATCAATACTCACAAGATCAGATAAATCATGCAGATAAAGTGCCCCCAGATTTAAAGCCCTCAAAATAGAAAGATCGGGAAAGTGGCCGAGGAGATGACTTACTGTCTCCTCCTCTTCGATGTTGTGACAATTTCGATACTAGTGATAGTGTTGAAGTTTAAGTCTTCTGGCATGCAACCTAAAAACGCAGTAACCTGTTAAGATCGAGATTACGTTGCGGAGACGATGGCGAGGTAGAGATACCAAACATTTTGAGCGTTTAATGTCATAAGTGGGCCATGTTTGAATGGATATCGAACAAGTAGTTTCAATAGACCAGGTGTTCTGCGCTGAGCCATAAAGGGAATGCCTAACTACTGATTTGCAGGCGGATAGCGGTAAGCCCGTAAATTGGTCGATGTTATCCTGACACAGGAGAGCACCGGATTTAGTTTGTCGGCCATGGACTTTCCAGGTATGTTGTTGTACCCAGAAACGTTCGATATTGCAATGTCTCGCCATCTCGTTAAGAGATGCCCGGCATTTGCGAGGAAGAACAGATGTCGAGAGGACATGTTCTCTCGACATCCGGACATTAGACAGGGATTTTATTGCAGTCTGACTGTCAATACAGGGCATATATCCCTGTTGTATATTCTGTGGTATCTTAACCATTTGACTGCTTTTTGTATGCCCGATATTTCGGATTGAAGGATACTACAAAGTTTAGGAAGCCTAAAGCAAATTTCCTTCCCTAAAAACGGGACTATCTTAAAATTTTGACTTGGTGAGTGCTGGCAAACAAACCAGCGCACCATACATTAATATAGGCTTGACAACCATGTCAAAGAGACAGTGTTGGTAAGATTAAGCCCCCAGGTTTTGCCTATGGCCCCTCTACATGAGTAGAGTGCAATGGATGCTTTCTACCTTATTCAATTTTGGAAGTGTAAAAGTTTGTATTTATGTATTATTCTTGTATTTCCGCGAGAAAAGTACAAGTTCCGTTTTATTGAGATTGACTCCCATGCCATTAGAGACACTCCAACGGTAGAATATGTGTTGAGAAATTTCCCTTATACCGCTATAGCGACACCATCTGCGTATGCGATGGTGTTAAATCTCAGAGAATCTAGTTCAGTGAGCAGTTTATTTATAGCAAGGTTCCACAGGAGAGGGGATAGTATGCCTCCTTGTGGAGTCCCTCAACATGCTACCTTGTAGATTGTAGCAGTGCCCATGGTTGAGCTGATGAAAGCGATAGGAAATAAGAAACCTGGTATTGAGCAACCTGGTATTGTCTTAGACATAAAGATACAGGGAAACCACGGTAGCAGTATGTTGCTGTCGGAGTCTTTTGCATGATTTCTCCGATGACAAAAGGGACTGCTGAGATGAGCATGATGTTGTGTTCCTTTACTGGAGGGATCTTTGTTTCCTCATGAAGATGATGTGGTGAGGAAATTTGTAGGCAGCCTGTTATTGTTTCTTACATTGCAATTTTTGTGCGACAGTTGTGGCATGTGCTAACGAAGTAAAAAGGCTGTCGAGTGTGACGGTTCACAATCGATATCGACGCCAAGCTGTAATGGTAAAAAGGGTCGCTAAATTAGTTAGTTTTATCTTCATAGTTCACGGTCGGAATCGGTACACCATCGATCTCGACGCCTAACAGTCGGTTCTTTCCATGGCAGTCGGTGCTTCGTACCGGAACGACTCGGAAATCTTAGAATCCCGACTCGGAAATCTTAGACTCCCACTTCTGCGATATTAACAATAATATGGCAGTCACAACAACAACGCCTAGCTGTAGACTTACTTCTGTTGTCCAGGTGGTAAATAGGGTCGCTGAGGATTTAGTTGGTTGTATCTCCACACAATGACCAGTCGACATTACCGTGCGTTCGTCCGCATTCATATCACTTCAACACCTTGCGTTTAGAGAGCTAGAAGTTAAATATGAGTGGAGACAGGACTCCACTTTAACGTACTCCCTGCTTGACTCTACGGTGCCTTGAGCGTTGGTCTCTAAACTCTACTAACAATTGAAGGTAATTTACTATCCAACTTTTCAAATTTATTAGCATTGTAGATTGCATGGCGCCTTAGTGTTTTAACAACACCTTGGAAATTCCGTCAGGGTCAATTGGCCTGTCTCTCTAGGGCTTCTCAATAAATAATCGTGGCGAACACACTTTAGGCCGAATATCATCCTTTTTCATAGTGTTCAAGAGAGAGATCGAACTGTGTATCACAACTTACTAATTTCTTTGCCATGGTTGCAGTTCTTCAAATGATCAAGCCAACGGTTCCAAGCTGCTGATATTACGGATCTAGAATCATCAGAGTTGGTACTGCGGATGGCGTCACGCTTGTTTACTAATCACACAGCTTCTTCTGGTAGGGATGAAGCGAGTGGCTGCTGCGTTGATGGTTACGCGAAACTTCCTCTCTTCGTCGAGCATGTAAGAGAGTAGTTGGAGATCTGTAAAGTGGCGGTCGGTGAATTCTCTGAAGCCGTTTTTAAGTTTGTAAGGTGATGTTAATAATAATTTTCTTACTTTCTGTCTTACTTTCTTATTTATTTACAACCTGCAAAGGTTAAAGGCCGAGCATATTTTAGAATTCCGTGCACTTCGATTTTAAGCGCATATTCTCCGATTTAATATACTCACTACATTAGCGTAGTTCTCCGGGTGTTGTCGGCAAACTTTATCGTTATCCGATCATCCTTTTTCACAGGGTTTGAATTAAATCGAACTGTGTGACACAACCTAATAATATCTTTGTCATGGTTGCAATTCAAGCCAATGGTTCTTACCTGCAGATATTATGGATCTAGCATCATCAGGGTTGGTACAGCCGATGGCATCACCAAAATATGCTTCTGGGAAGTGCGTCCTCACTACGGGTATTCTGATGATGGATGAATCGAGGAGCTGACGCGTTGATGGTTACGCGAAATTTCCTCTCTGCGTCTAGCACGTAAAAGGGTAGTTGGATATCTGTGAAGTTAAGGTCGGTCAATTATCTGAAGCCAATCTTTAATTGCTAAGAATGTATATAGAATATATAAAAGAAGGAGTTTTATTAACAATTACTTGAATTAAACCCAAAAAACTTCACTAAAATTCGTTGAATTTTACCTAAAATCCTTTCGGATTTGTAATATTCCAATCAAATTAAATTAAACAAAACGGATTATTGACATTTTCTGGAAAAACTCCATATTACAGGTTGTTAATATCACCGACATAATGTTCTGTTAATGACAACTTTAGTGGCTTAATGAGAAAGTAGAACATTTCCTACACAGAAAGATAATAAATTTCATCATTTCACTTGTTTTACGACCTTTACTCTTATTTGGTTATTACATTTCTTGCCTTGTTTTTTTGGCTATAACTTATAGGCCTATTAAAAGCTTATGTACCAAAGCATGTCTGCGACGAGTATTCCAAGAGGCAATTCTTGTTTATCAACTTATTTGCTCAACTCATCTTAACAATTCGTTTGATCTCATTTTTACACATTTTCCCCCCTTCCTATGGCAGTTATTTTTATGTGAAATTCTTTGAAAGAAGGAAATACACTGGAAAAAAACTGGGAGAGGTTTAGTTTAAAATGGATGGAAGTTTACTTATGTTCTTAAAACGCTTAAGTAGATCTAGTCAGAAATTTTAAGCTTTTCTGAAAAATTTTAAGCCAAATTAGTTGAATTTCATATTTATCTATACAAATTTCTCTTAGTGTACAATTGTTCATCTTTACCAGTTGCTGTCGGCATGTACTACGTAAATGGATGAAGGAAGGTTGTCCTAATTTGAAGGGTGGTTTATTTTGTTGGCTTTAAATGATTTTGTTGGTTATTTTCAATAAGTTTACTTTGAAATTTGTTCCGGCACAGGTGTCCGTCCTTTCCTTCTTTTTTTTTTGGCTAATTTTTGTCGAATCGTTATGCCAGATTTATGACTCTGATTCTTTTGTCTGTCCGCTGCCTGTCTGTCTGTCTCTCTGACTGCTTAGAAAAATAGTTCGCCTGAATTTATTGTTTGTAATTTATTTGATGCAGTTAAGTGGAATTAATTGTCATAAATTAACCATGAATATGATGATTTGTTTTTCAAATTATCGGATTTTATATTAAAACCTAAATACAATATACAAGATAAATTTAAGGGGTTTGTATAGCCTATGGATTTGAGTTCAATATTCTTAACAGGATTTGATTTAAGAGGTTGAACTTGGTGGTTACACTATTATTTAGATTTAAAAATATTACTAATATTATATTAAATATATTAATATATTAAAATATATTACATTTTGAAAATTTACTTTCAAAGGGAATTTTTGAAAAATCACCTTTTAAATTGAGTTTTTTTTTAAAAAATTCGTTCTTTAAAGAGAGTTTTTTCATTCAAAGAAAAATCCTTTTAGGGCGAATTTTTCAGAAATTCAATTTTTTATTGGAAATTTTTCTAGTTTTCACTTTTAATAGACAATTTTTTACAAAATTTACTTTTTAAAGAGTATTTTCAAAAATTTACTTTTTAAAAGGAATTTTTCCACAAATTCACTTTTGAAAGAAAATTTTTCAGGTTTTCAATTTTTAGAGGAATTTAAAAGAAATACTTTTTAAAGAAATTTCACTTTTTATAGGGAATTTTTTCAAAATTAACTTGTTAAAGAAATTTTTTTCAAAAATTCAATTTTTAAAGGGTATTTAAAAAAAATTCAAAGGGAATTTAAAAAAAATCACTTTTTAAAGAAATATTTTAAAAATTTACTTTAAAGAGGATTTTTCAAAAATTTAGTTATAAAATGTACATATTTTTATACCCTTCACCAATAGGTGAAAGGGTATTATAAGTTTGTGATTCCGTTTGTAATTTTTTTATTAGTGATCGTAGACCCCATAAAAATTATACCGATCGACTCAGAATCGGGAGGAGAATCGATTAAGCGATGTCCGTCTGTCTGTCTGTCTGTCTGTCTGTCCGTCCGTCTGTCTGTCTGTCTGTTGAAATCAAGTTTCTGAAGCCCCTGGAGGATGGACTTAAATAAATTATATATCAGATTTTAGGAAATTCTCCCGCAATGAACGCTATTAAATTTCATTAAAATCGATTTATAAACACCGAAAATATCGAAAAAATACCAAAAATTAGACGAAAATTTTAAAATTTTTGATTGAAACACACTTTTAAATAACAAGATAAAAATGATACTCCTGGTGTACATGTGATAATATGTTATATATCAGATTGTAGGAAATAGTTTCCCAAAGCACTCTGTAAAATTTTATCAAAATCGGTCCATAAACAACTGAGATATCGCCAAAACACTGAATTTAATGTATCGCAAATTGCCCAAAGTTCGCATTAGAGAATGTTTGTTGAAAAAATGAAATGTAGAAATAGGAAAAACCATCCTCCTTTAGCACGGACCTGCATAAATTTCATATCAGATTTTAGGAAATTCCCCCGCCAAGCACGTTATTAAATTTTATCAGAAGCGGTCCATAAACAATTGAGATATCGCCATAACACTACATTTGATGTACAGCAAATTGCCCAAAGTACGTGTCAAAGAAATTTTGTTTACATTTTGTAAGTATTGTTTCAGCGATATCTCAGGTGTTTATGGACCGATTGTGATGAAATTTGACATCGTTCTTTGTGTGAGGATTTTCTAAAATACTCCACAAATCTGATTACCAATACCATTCAAATTGTACCGATCAACTCAGAATCGGCAGGAGAATCGATTTCGCGACCTCCGTCCGTCCGTCTGTTTGTCTGTCTGTCCGTCCGTCTGTTTGTTTGTCCGTCCGTCTGTTTTTTTGTCCGTCCGTCTACCTGTATGTAATTTTTTCAGTTGTAGTCAAGTTTTTGGAGCTCCTGATTTGTCGATATCTCAGGTGTTTATTTTGATGAAATTTAATAGCGTCCTTCGCAGGGGATTACCTAAATCCTGATGCATTCGGTAATTTGTGGTAGATATAATTTAGCGTTTAAGCGATGGTGTTTTAATCGACAATGATAAAATTCAGGGTGGGACAATATCCTAAAATTTTGTGTAAAATCCAGGAGCTCCACAAATCTGATTTTAGCAATAATCTTAATTTTGTGTCTGACTTTTGAACACTATGATAACATTTGAGAATGTATTATATATCAAATTATAGGTAATCTTCCTAGGAAGTACAAAAATGCAGCTAACTACATGATATCCGTTCAAAACCTACATATGTATGTAAGTATCTCACATATCAACAAAAATTTAAATTTTTTAATTGCAATTGGGAGAAATCCGTTCACGTTTGACAATTGATCCCTTATAACTTCGCCTAAGATACGATGATGACATTTAGTATTAAGACGTTGTACAATATTGATATTCAGGGCGATAGCGCCTAAAATAAACTTTCTAGAGGGACAACATTTGACAAAAGTATTTCTGATCTCTTGAAAAGTTCAATATTGAAAATGGGCGAGCTCTATTCACATTTAGTGAAATCTCCCATATAACCCCGACCGGGAATCGATTTAATGCTGATAAATTAAATCATTAAAATTGCACAAGGAACTTGAGAAAAACTTTCCAAACATCCATCGGACAGATCGAAAGAACAATACATCCCAAATATTATTGATGAAGTGTTCATTTTAATTAATTAACTAACTTCAGATTAATAAGTAAATCTTTAATAACTTTTCCGACAAAGCTGTTATCCATCCATTCAAAAGCTATATATTTCACGTATGTATCTAAAACTAAGAGTGTATACCCTATAATTCTAAGGCTTATCATTGTTAAAGCCCAACCTGCCCAACCTAACCTTTGGGTGCATAACTATTCTAGATGATGACGCCACCGAAAAGCTTTTCTTTTTCCGACTCTTAATTTTAAAGACTCTTTGCATATAATACTAGTATAACCAAATTTTGCTAGGAATTACATTAAGTACTTTTGCAACGCCATTGGTGAAGGGTATCCAAGATTCGGCAAAGCCGAATATACCACTCTTACTTGTTTCAAAAATGAAAGGGAAAAATTAAATTTTTACAAAAATTTACTTTTTATAGGAAATTTTTCACTTTTTTGATGGAAATTTTTCAGTATTCACTTTTTAAAGACAATTTAAAAAAAAAAATACTTTTTAAAGAGAATTTCACTTTTTATAGGGAATTTTTGAAAAATTCACCTTTTTAAAGAAAATTTTTGAAAAAATTAGTTATAAAAGGTATTTTTTCAAAAATTTACTTATTAAATTAAATATTTTAATTTCACTTTATCTTTTTAAAAAATTTATCTTTGAAATGGAACTTTTTTCAAAAATTTTGAGGGAATTTAAAAAAAATCACTTTTTAAGGAAATATTTAAAAAATTTACTTTTTAAGCAAATATTTAAAAAAATTAGTTATAAAGGTATTTTTTCAAATTTTTTTTTTTAAAAAAGAAGTAAATTTTTTTGGTAATTTTTAACAAATTTACTTTTTAAAGAACATTTTTTTAGTTTCCACTTTCTAAAGGCAATTTTTGAAAAATGTATTTTTAAAAGAAAATTTCACTTAAAATAAAATACTTAAAAAAAAATAGTTTTAGGGAAATATTCACTTTTCAAAGGAAATTTTGATAAAAATTTTAAAGAAATTTTTCAAGTTTTCACTTCTTAAAGGAAATTAAAAAAAAAATACTTTTTAAAGAGAATTTCACTTTTATAGGGATTTTTTTTAAATTTCACTTTTTTAGGAAATTAAAAAATTCACTTTTATAGGAAATTAAAATTTTTTTAAGGAATTTTTTTAAAAATCACTATTCAAAAGGAATTAAAAACAAAATATTTTTTAAGGAAATATTTCAAAAATTTACATCTTTAAGGGATTTTTTCAAAAATTTAGTTATAAGAGGCATTTTTTCAAAAATTTACTTATAAAATTATTTAAAAAAAAAAATTCTTAAAAAAAAAATTTGCTTTTTAAAATTCACTTTTTTAAAGGAAGTTTATTAAGTTTTCACTTTTTAGAAAGACTTTAGGATGACTCAGCAGTTTTAGAAGACTCAGCAGTTTTAGAATGACTAAGCAATTTTACTGTGAGCCAACAATTTTGGGATGAGTCAGCAGTTTTAAGATGATTTAGCAGTTTTAGGATGAGCCAGCAGTTTTAGGATGTATTAGCAGTTTTAGGATTAGCCAGCAGTTTTAGTATGAGCCAACAATTTTAGTATGATCACTCAGCAGTTTAAGGATGACTCAGCAGATTCAGTATAACTCACTAGTTATGAGATGACTTAGCAGTTTAAGGATGACTCAGCGGTTTTAGTATAATTAAGCAGTTTAGGATGATTAAGCAGTTTATTATAACTCAACAGTTTTAGGATTATCCATTGGTGATTTCGTTGAAATGTTGAATCTACGAAATCTGATCATAAATAATAACTATAAATTTGTTAATGCTTGCAACAATAAAAAAAAATATTCATGAATTAGGCTACGAATTGCCCCCTCATCTGCCATATACTCCAGATTTAGGCCCAAGTGACTATTTCTTGTTCCCAAACTTAAAGAAATGACTCGGCGGAGTGAGATTGATCTCCCAAAAATGCCTCGACAAATCATATTTTTCAGAAGGAATCCAAAAATTGGAGAAACCTGAGATTAAGAAGACCATGTTAAAAATTTAATAACTTTTTGTAAAAAAAACTCCATTTCATTCAAAAAGTCACGGACTTATTGACTCTTTCTTTGCCATGAACTAAAAAACACACTTCCGCTATTTAGAGCAGAAATATCCACCAATACTGTTTTCCAACAACTTGCGGTAAGATTTGTTATTGCTATACTTGTTTTTGCATTGGGCATCACTGCTTTAGATCCACCCAAAAGCTTCACTGATGTTTCCTCCACTCTGGAGCGGAGGAAACACAAAGACTAGTTGGACGTTTATTATCATGTTTGTTTTAAGACTGAACATGTGGTTTCTGTGGACCAAATTGACTTATAAAGAGGAGGAACTCCACTCCTTCCTCCGACTTAGATCCATCTATGTAAACTTGTAGACGCTCATTATCAGAAGTATTTGAAATAAATTCCCCTTTTAACAAATTTGTCCTTGTTATTAAAAATAACTAAACATTTGTCCGAGAATAATTAAAAACCTGCATATTTAAAAATGCAAAGTAAACAGTAAATACATTTTAATAAACCATAAATAAGCTTTAAAGCTTAGAAACCTTTGGTCATTTTAATATGTCCCAAAGTATCTAGCAACAGTAACTAAGCAGAAACTAAATGAATGTTTTTTCAGAATCATGAGTTTTCATTTAAAAACTAGAGCAGAACTTTAAAATGATGTATTGTTTTATGTGGTGGGTGGGTCAAGATACAAAAGAAGCAAAATTGAATTTTCATCACTCAAAACAAGTCTATGATCGATAATTATAATGGGGTCTCAGCATTATCCACTTTTAAGGTAAAGAAGTGGGGTTTTGAATTTCAATGTGACCGCACAAGCACGAAATATGATGAAGGTTCTGTACGCCCAGGTGAGGTACTGACTTACAGAAACAATTGAAAAAAATTCACAACATGGCTTTAGCCGACAGGGGATACAAAGTGAGAGGGATTGTGGATGCCATAGGCATCTGTCATTGATATTAATTTTAAATGATCACTTGGGTATGAAAAGGCTTTCAGGAAGATGGTATTAGTTTTGTAGGAAATTCTTATTTTTATAGGAAAATTTTCAAAAATTTCTTATTTTTCTAGGAAATTTTTAAAAAATTTCTTAATTTTATTTCTTATTTTTAGAGAAAATTTTTAAAAAATTTCTTATTTTTATAGGAATTTTTTTTAAAATAGGAAATTTTTTATTTTTATAGGAAATTTGTTTTCTTATTTTCATAGGAAATTCTTCAAAAATTTATTTTTTTATAGGAAATTTATCAAATTTTTTTATTTTTACAGGATTTTTTTTTAAATGTCTTATTTTTTTAGGTTTTTTTTTTCAAAAATTTCTTATTTTTATAGGACATTTTTCAAAAATTTCTTATTTTTATAGGAAATTTTTCAAAAATTTCTTATTTTTATAGGAAGTTTTTGTAAAATTTCTTATTTTTATAAGACATTTTTCAAACATTTATTATTTCTTTTTCAAAAAATTTTTTTTATATGAAATTTTTCAAAAATTTCTTATTTTTATAGGAAATTTTTCAAAAATTTATTATTTTTATGGGAAATTTTTCAAAATTTTCTTATTTTTATAAGAAATTTTACAAAAATTTCTTATTTTTATAAGAAATTTTACAAAAATTTCTTATTTTTATAGGAAATTTTTCAAAAATTTCTTATTTTTATAGGAAATTTTTAAAAAATTTCTTAATTTTAATTCTTATTTTTAGAGAAAATTTTTAAAAAATTTCTTATTTTTATAGGAATTTTTTTTAAAATAGGAAATTTTTTATTTTTATAGGAAATTTGTTTTCTTATTTTCATAGGAAATTCTTCAAAAATTTATTTTTTTATAGGAAATTTATCAAATTTTTTTATTTTTACAGGATTTTTTTTTAAATGTCTTATTTTTTTAGGTTTTTTTTTTCAAAAATTTCTTATTTTTATAGGACATTTTTCAAAAATTTCTTATTTTTATAGGAAATTTTTCAAAAATTTCTTATTTTTATAGGAAGTTTTTGTAAAATTTCTTATTTTTATAAGACATTTTTCAAACATTTATTATTTCTTTTTCAAAAAATTTTTTTTATATGAAATTTTTCAAAAATTTCTTATTTTTATAGGAAATTTTTCAAAAATTTATTATTTTTATGGGAAATTTTTCAAAATTTTCTTATTTTTATAAGAAATTTTACAAAAATTTCTTATTTTTATAAGAAATTTTACAAAAATTTCTTATTTTTATAGGAAATTTTTCAAAAATTTCTTATTTTTATAGGAAATTTTTCAAAAATTTCTTATTTTTATTGGAAATTTTTCAAAAATTTCTTATTTTTATAGGAAATTGTTCAAAAATTTCTTATTTTTATAGGAAATTTTTCAAAAATTTCTTATTTTTATAGGAAATTTTTCAAAAATTTCTTATTTTTATAGGAAATTTTTCAAAAATTTCTTATTTTTATAGGAAATTTTTCAAAAATTTCTTATTTTTATAGGAAATTTTTCAAAAATTTCTTATTTTTATAGGAAATTTTTCAAAAATTTTCTTATTTTTATAGGAAATTTTTCAAAAATTTCTTATTTTTATAGGAAATTTTTCAAAAATTTCTTATTTTTATAGGAAATTTTTCAAAAATTTCCTATTTTTATAGGAAGTTTTTCAATAATTTCTTATTTTTATAGGAAATTTTTCAAAAATTTCCTATTTTTATAGGAAGTTTTCCAATAATTTCTTATTTTTATGGAAAATTTATCAAAATTTTTTTTACTTTTATAGAAAATTTTTCAAAAATTTCTTATTTTTATCGGAAATTTTTCAAAAATTTCTTGTTTTTATCGGAAATTTTTCAAAAATTTCTTATTTCAATAGGAAAATTTTCAAAAATTTCTTATTTTTATAGGAAATTTTTCAAAAATTTCTTATTTTTATAGGAAAATTTTTAAAAATGTCTTATTTTTATAGCATTTTTTTTTAATTTATATTTTTATAGGAAATTTTTCAACAATTTCTTATTTTTATATGAAATTTTTCAAAAATGTCTTATTTTTATAGGAAATTTTTCAAAAATTTCTTATTTTTATAGGAAATTTTTCAAAAATTTCTTATTTTTATAGGAATTTTTTCAATAATTTCCTATTTTTATAGGAAATTTTTCAAAAATTTCTTGTTTTATAGGAAATTTTTCAAAAATTGCTTATTTTTCAAAATCTTCTTATTTTTCAAAATTTTCTTATTTTTATAGGAAATTTTTCATAATGTCTTATTTCTTTAGGAATTTTTTCAAAAATTTCTTCTTTTTATAGGAAATTTAAAAAAAATTCTTATATTTATAGGAAAATTTTCAAAAATTTTCATATTTTTATAAAAAAAATTCAAAAATTTTTTATTTTTATAGGAAATTTTTCAAAAATTTCTTTTTTTTATAGGAAATTTTACAAAAATTTTCATATTTTTATAAGAAATTTTTCAAAAATTTCTTATTTTCACAAGAAATTTTTCAAAAATTTCTTATTTTTATAGGATTTTTTTTTAATTTCTTATTTTTATAGGAAATTTTTCAAAAATTTCTTATTTTTATAGGATTTTTTTTTAATTTTTTATTTTTATAGGAAATTTTTCAAAAATTTCTTTTTTACAGAAAATATTTCAAAAATTTCTTATCTTTTAAGGAAATTTTTCAAAAGTTTCTTATTTTTATATGAAACTTTTCAAAAATGTCTTATTTTTATAAGAAATTTTTCAAAAATTTATTGTTTTTATAGGAAATTTTTAAAAAATTATTTATTTTTATTAGATTTTTTTCAAAAAAATTCTTATTTTTATTGGAAATTTCTCAAAAATTTTTTATTTTTCCAGGAAAATTTTCAAAAATTTCTTTTTTTTATAGGAAATTTTTCAAAAATTTCTTATTTTTATGGGAAATTTTTCAAAAATTTCTTATTTTTATAGGAAATTTTCAAAAATTTCTTATTTTTATTGGAATTTTTTAAAAATTTCATAGCTTTATAGGAATTTTTTTCAAAAATTTCTTATTTTTACAGGAAATTTTTAAAGAAATTTCTTATTTTTATAGGAATTTTTTTTTTTGTAAACAAAATATTTAAATCCTTTACATCTCTGCTAAAAAAGTAACAAATGAAGCTTTTAAAATAGCTAAAAGGGAGACCACTGATTTAATTTCCCATAACAATGATGATGATACTTTGGCATGAGGAGCCAACAAAATGGTCATTCATATAAATCCTTTTCCATGATGTCTGTGATTTTTATGCAAAATAGAGACAAAGCAAATTTTGTGTTTGTACTAAAATAATATTTTTGTTGCAAACAAAGAAGCACCATTTAAAAAGTACTTAATCCAATTTAAAGAGATTAAAAACGTTTGTAAAAGCATGAATTAAGTTTTAAAAAAATGTAGCAGAAATTTCAGGAACAAATGAACAAATTTTTTTTTGCAACTAAAGGTTAACAAGAGTGACCATTAGACAGATACTTTAGATAAAAAAAATAATGTTATCTATTTTTAATTGACAAAAATCTCAACAATATTAAAACGTACTGCAATAAGTAATGGTACTAAATCTTCTTATGAATATATGAAAAAGCGACAATTTAAATTAAATATAATTGGGTATTCAATTTTTGGAATTGAATATATTCAGGTTTTTGGATAACAAGTATTCAGTTTTTTGGATAACAAGTCATGTTGTCATAAATAAAAATGTATTTTTTAAAAAGACATTTTCCCGAACTATGGGCAATCTCTATCACAATGATAAATCAGGGTTTTAATGTCCCGTTTGCTGAAATCATTCCTTATCCGTTATCGAATATGTGTCTAAAAATTTGTATTCGCAGAATTTTAATATTTCTGGGTATCACCTTCTGTCGTTTTTAACTTCAATCGGTTCTACTACTCAATTTTTATTTTTCTTACATCGACGGCGCACAGTGGTTCAGAATCATTTTTCATTGGCCAAAACTCTGTAACTTTTTAACTATTAAAGATTTTTTAGTAGTTCTTTTTTTTAATCAATAGATAACATCTTTAGCTTTTTCGAGTGTAGGTTTTATTAAGATCGGTACAGTGGATCTTAAGAAATTTAAGCTTGAAATTCAATTTTCGGTGTTTTTCTTTTTTATTTTGTTTCAAATCTGCCAACTCATTTTTGACCATCTTCCTCTTAACCGATTTGGCTCAAATTTGGGCCACAAGTCGACCTTGGATAGCAATTTAATATTTTGTTATCCTTAGGGTGCCCCCTTTCTCGTTCAGGTATTTACAGTATTTTTATTAGGGTGGCCCAAATTTTAATTTATGCTTAATAATACTTACATATTACCTAGTTTTTTTTTTTTTTAATAAAAGAGTGTAACTTAATTTTTCTTTAAATATATATTTATTTGTAGTCATAGATTGTAGATAAATAAAATAATATTTAATATTAATATTTGTATCCTTTATTGCACTCAAATGTTAAATTCAAATTATTGTTTATTTGGCTTGTAAATATTTTATATTCTGCTCTGTATTACTGCTGTCCCGTGGCAGTGCTTTAACTTCGGCACTTAGGTGAGAAGATTTACTTTCCATTGATTTCGAATGCTAGAGATGAATGGATCTTTGCTAATAATATGTGAAATAAGTCTTCATTTGTAGAACTTCGTGACGTTTTTCTGGTATTATGTTGTCTGTAAAATCTGTAATCCTTATTTCTTTTTTCCTGGGCTTCCTCTGATAAATCTCCAATTGGTAATAAATGGTGTTTAATGACATCTTCTCCATGATAAAGAACTTTGTGCACTGTTGCTGACATATTTCTATAATTGTATTTAGATATATATATAGCAACAGTTTCCTTGGCATAATCACCAAATTTTTTATAATATCAAGACCTGTTATATCAGATGTAGTTTCGGGATCCAAAAAGAATCTTCTTGTGGTATTTCCATCGTTTGTATTGCCTGATCCTTGTTTTGGTTGATCTATAATTAACCCTTGTTTGAGAAATGCATCATGAACTTGTTTCTTTTTCAATTTTCTTTTCTCTTTGTTGGTGTCATTATTTCTTACTGATCCTGAAGACCCGAAGTCCAAATCATAGCTAATTTTCAGTATGTGTTCCATAAATCTTATTCTCGTATGTAGCGGTGATAATCCAAATTCAAATGCATCAATACTATCTAGTGACTTTGTTGGTTCTTGGTTTAACTGACTTGATGTTGCTTTACATATAATACAGCTGGATGAAGCTTTTGTATCAGTCAAAGCCTGGGCAGTTTTTCCGTCTATCATTGAAAGTATTAATTGATAATTCAATTTAATAGTATGTTCATCTATCTCTAACTCTAATGGCTTTAGTGTTGAAATTTGAGCTCTGATGTCACTTATTTCATTTTTAATGGTATCATGAGTTTCCTTTTTAAATTCAAATTTTATTGGTCTGCAGTACTTCCCTATAATTTTTAGCAGGTAATTGAAACATCTGTGCAAAATGCAATTTTTTCAAAATTCTTTGAAACATTCCCTGAAAAATTCAGGGAAGTTTTTTTTAAGATACCAACCATTTGAATAAAAATTTAAACCACTAATAACTTTCCTCTTATTGAAATAACTATCTGCAATTTGTATTTATGACAGTGAATGATTTCTAAAGTAAATTTACTAGCAATTTTGATAGAATTTTGCTTGTAAAAATGTTGAGTATTTTCATTAAAATAAAAAAAAGTGTTCTACGGGCGGGTACAAAAGTATATATAGGCTTAAAGGGAACACTCTTGGCTTTCTTTGGGTGGTTTCGATTTTTGTTTCCATTTCCATTCCTTGTCTTTAGCAGTTGATATGTTTTCTTTCTGATGGTATAAAAATTTGAAAAATCTATGTCAACAAAAAATATAGGTTTTGGCCAATGAAATTTGATTCTGAACCACCGTGCGGCGTGTTAATGCTGTACGAGTTATTAATTACAAAAATAAGAACTGGACGTGTCGTAATCGTCAATTGTAGAATGGTTAATATAACCATTTATTTTCAGATGTCTATTGGAAATTATAAGGGGATTCCATCGAAGAGCGTGACCCATCCACCATTTGATTGCAAAGGTCTACAGACTTACATACATCGATGGTATTTCTGCTTTCAAAAGTTTCGCAATAGTGGACGTGACATTCAAGTTGTATATCCATAACTTAGTCGCTGTTTATATTTGCCGAGATTTTCAAATGGATCAAAGAATGACGAATTCAGATTTTGCCTTATTAATACGGTTTTCAATGTCCTCGAGACACCTTTTGTAGATACCACACAGCCCATATTATTAAGGGTATAATCGAGCATAGTCTTTGTCTTGGAAATATGGATTACAACCCAGCTTTCCGAAATAGAACAGTAAAAGCGTCAATATTTTCTTAAATGTGACCTGAACTGTGGCTTAGAAGACATACGTATGTCATCGTTAGATTCCAAGTTCTCGAGTTGTTTAAGGGATTTCCATTGTATACCAGAACTACCATTCAGAGATGATCTCATTATATCGACGATAATGAGATATACATCCATGCCTTTCAGTAGTAGCCTCTAACGAATTTAACAATTTACTTTTATGTAGAACTACCATTAATAAAAGTAACTTTGCAACAATACAACCTAATATCTTTTGAATCCCCCAAATGCTAATAAAGACACTTTTTTTTTGCAATTTTTTGTTATTAACTTTAAAATGTCTTATTTTTAGAAAAACGTAAATTTACTATAACTCAATTTATTTTGGTAGGAGTTAAATAATTATACTATCATTAGTTCAGATAAACATGACATAAGTTATTTAAGTTGAAAACATTATAATTAAAGGAATGTACCATGAAAATGTAAAGTGAAAGGGTTGTGGATGCCTTTGCTGCCTTAACATGTCATCATCATTAGCTTCGCCCTATTTTAAATTAAATGTTACAGCGTTATAGGATTCAAATGTTTGGAATTTCCATTGCTAGAAGTTATATTATGAACGTAGGAAGTATAAATGTGTATCGTCCTTTAAATAAACCCTTTTCTATGTATTAGGGCCCAAATTATAACATCAAACGAGTTTAAATCTCATTTTTTAAATAGTTGGGTTTAAATTAACATTTATAAAGGGTTAAACGAGTAGCGCTATTTAGCATGAAAGAATTTTAAGCAATTGTAAAAAAGTGGTAGGTACGATACCTATTTTATTGTTACTTTTAGTTCAAAGAAAGACTGACAATATTTTAAAAAAACAACTTTATTGGATATACAGAAATAATTCGCTTCCAGGCTGAAAGGCACTTGAAAGCTTCTTTCTCCTGCCGATGACCTTCAAGATATATTTGAAGCTCCGGCAAATACATGATAGTTGTATTGCATTTTAGGTAGAATAAAGGTGGTGTAAATAGTAAGAAGATCATCCTTTAATAAACCGAGGCACTTGAATGCTTCTTTCAACAATTGAAAAATGTGGTCAGACCAAAGGACATCACATTAAATTTCTTGTCAATAATTGCAAGAGTATCTGATTCATCAATATTTTTACCACCCATAATACAAACGAAGTAACATGATCCGTCGAGCTTTTATGCGTAAGTATACAACATTTAATTTTTCCCGCATTAAAATCGACTTTATTCGCACGACCAATTTCTGAGATTGTTTTTAAATAGCGATTCAATGATTCATTTATGTTTTGCCTCATAGTCCCAATCTCTAGAAGGTTTTCCCTTTGATTAAATGAATACGAATTGCAAATAAATAGATAGGATTGGAAGTTTGAGAAAGAAGACCGTATAAATTTAAGAAATAGAGTGGGAGAAAGAACATAGCCTTGTGCTACCCCTGAATTAATTTTGAACTCGTTTGATAAAATGCTATCTTAACAACGCTTTTGGTAAGAGCACTAAAAAAGCTCTTTATAAATCTAGAAAAGTTATTGGCGACACCAAAAGCAATAAGTTTTAATCGAAGTGTACCGTGCCACACTCTATCAAACGCCTTGAACATATCCAGAGCCACAACTTTACTTTCACCAAAACGCTATATTGAATGACACCATTTTTTTAAAAGAAAGGTCTTATGAAGAGCGTCTCCTTCGAAAATCATCTTAGTAGCTTCTTAGATTTCAGATATTTGGCAAGATGGTGGTTTAACGTACTTTCCAAAAGTTTGGAGAGTGCAGAACAAATTACTTTTGGGCGATAATTTTCAGGGTAGGTAGGTAGCCTTACCCTTTTTAGGGGTTAGCGTTACATTAGCAACCTTTCAACGCCGAGACAATTTACTTGTATTGTGCAATGTGCTGAAAAGATTAGCTAATGGACGCGCAAGCGTCAAACAAGACTGCTTTAAAACCAGCGCTGGAATGTAATATGGTTCTGGAGACTTGTTTATGTATAGATCCGCCAGAACCCGGCAGGAGCACAATAGAATATCTTTGTCATAGTTACAGATACACTTTAGGGCTCGGGCAGAGGCTAAGAGCTTTCCGGGAAGCAGGAATTACTTACAAATAATTCATCTAAAAGGTTAGCTTTATAAACCGGGTCAAAAAATGTTTGGTCATTCTTAGGTTAGGTTATAAAGGTAGTGTCAAGCGACACCTTCACTCGGAGACCCCAGGGGCAGATTGTGATACTTAAAAAGAGAAGTGTAGAACTAGCATTATTCTTAACTCGTTTAACGAATGAATAGAAACTCTTACTGCCCCAAGGAGCAGCAAAAATTTTAGTACGAAAACGCCGATCGTACGGAGATTTTTGAAGTCTGAAGATATCATTTAAACTGCATCCAAAGGTTTTATTTTAAAAATGGCGGAAATCAGTTGTTCATGACATGTATGTAATAACTTAAATTCTATAAATACCAATACAATAATACCGATAGTAAAACCTGGAAATCCCACTAATAAAGGATCAACTGCCGGTAGTTGAATTCCGCAAAATGCATAGCAATACTACTTATTTACCGCCAATAAAGCTCATATTGTACAAGGTAAACCTTTTAAAATTAAAGGTCCTAAGGGCGTTTAACCAGTAGAAGGCATTCGTTAGCCATGCCTTCCTCTTTTAAGACATCTAGCATATAATGTTTTTTTTTTTTGGTGCTATATCCTTAATTATTTGCGTGATCCCAAGAAATTCGTGGAGTTTAGAGAACAATATTTAAAACTTCGCATATGGTGGAATTCTGTCGCCACTCCTATTTAACTTCTACCGCAATAGATCTCAATACAGATGACCCTTACGGAAAAGTGAATCGTTATCCGTCCATAGAAACAACAACCTGAAAAATCCTTAGCGACAACATTTACTAATACTGATTAATTCGGGGAGGATTATGACGCAAGGTACCGGGAACAAAAAATTAACACAAAAGAAGACATCTAGCATATAATGTTTTTTTAGTGCTATATCCTTAATTATCTGTGTGATCTCAAGTCATTCGTGGAGTTTAGAGAACAATATTTAAAGCTTCTTATAGGGCGGAATTCTGTCGCCACTCCTATTTAACTTATTCCGCAATAGATCTCAATTATAGATGACCCTTACGGAAAAGTGAATCGTTATCCGTCCATAGAAACAACAACCTGAAAATCCTTAGCGACAACATTTACTAATACTGATTAATTTGGGGAGGATTTTGGCGCAAGGTACCGGGAATAAAAAATTAACACAAAAGATACCTACCTACTACCTACTTAACGAAAGAAAAGATAGGCTTAAATTAAAGTGTTGCACATTTGTAAAAAAGGACGGGGTTTAAACAAACCGTGCATAAATATTCCGCCCCTTGCGGTATATGCAACATCAAAAATTAATAGGGGGATGAAGTTATAGTATAGTAGAGAGATTTGAATTCATTGATTTAATTTGTATTTGATATAAATTAGGAGGAATAAATACAGTAAAATTTGAATAATATAGTTTTAAAAATTCATTAGTTTGATAGGAAAAAAGTTATTACGAAAATTGATGAGTTCTGGATCATGCTTTTGGTGTTACATTGATCACTATAGTTGGTGCATCACTAGAAGTAGGAATCATAGTTGGAGAATGATTATGTGCTACAACTAAGTTGTCGTTTGGCAAGAATTTATTGGTTGACGTTGAATTCTTCTTCTTGTTGCGGTCAACTGTATTTTTGCTCCTTTTATTTGGTGCTTTCTTATTGTTGCGATGCAATAATGTATGATGGTCTTTTGACCTTTTTTACATTTATTTCCACCATATAAATTTCATTTCTACTTGTTATAATAATTTTTACTAGCTTTTTCTCCAAAATTTTTTCCAATCCAAGAAGTTTTTACGGGTTTTACGTGGGTTTAATGTTGGACTCTTTCCAATATTCTCCAGGCAGTACAAAATTCCTTACCAAAATTATTTTTTAATGCAGTTTTTCGGGGGTTATTCGGAAGGACCAACAAATGATTAATTCGGGGAGGATTTTGACGCAAGGTACCGGGAATAAAAAATTAACACAAAAGATTTAAAATTCGCTATTTTATTTTGAAGTATAGCACGGGGGTTATAATCACCTTTTGGTTGGTTGAGAGTTCAACGAGTACTGAGACAGATTCTGTGGCTTGATTTTCAACAACCTTAAAACGTATAACTAAAGAGGAGCTTTTGCTCCTTACTCACCCTACTTAACGAAAGAAAAGAGAGACTTAAATTACAGTGTTGCACACTTGTAAAACAATCCGTGCATAAACAAATACTTTAGAAATACTTGTTTAATTTTATTTATAATAACAAGAACATTTTTTCCAATTATATTTATATTTAAGTCATTTTGGTCTAATAAAGGACCAAGGGTAACATGTGGACCAATTATATCGAACTTTAACGTGACAGAAACAACGATTATCTCCAGATTTATAAGCATTTTTGTACTTTTCGTAGCTTTTGTGAGTTGGTATTATATGGAATATCTCATTAAATATTGGCCATATTTATTTGTATGAAAGGTATCCGAAATCATTTTACGCATAATTTGATTACACTCTGAAATTGATTCTGAGTTGATTGGTATACTTAAAGGCCTTATACCAATATTTCTGTGCCTTACAAAAATCAGCACAAATCTAATACATATTCCCTTTCCACCTATGTTAAAGTAGGGTTAAGAAAGCTGTAAAACGAAATTATAAAAGTTTCAACTTAACCTATTATGGAATATTCCTAGATAAATAAATCGTAGAAACTTGTTTTTAAAGATATAATCAGGGTGAAGGTGACGTTTTCGACACCGCTTTTCAAACCTAACATATATGAAACCAATGAGATGGGTTTGCTTAAATCACTTTCTCAGTCGATCGATATGATTAAAGGTGGTTTCCAAAACAAACTTCTCTGTGCGTTACAAACCTTCCACCTAAAAAAGTGTAGATAACAAGCTGTCGCTGGTTTAAGTACACGATTAAAGTTTTAACCTAACCTATCATTATAATACAATGCCTAAATAGTCTCAGAAATCAATTTTTGAGCGCTCTTATTTTAAAAAAATCTAATCACGCGGAGCAAGCGGATTTGCCTTAATGAATTTTGACCCATATGAGTTTCGAAATAAATAAACCCCATAGTCGATGTGACCCTATTATCGGTTATAGGGTTAAGTTTCTATTCATAATCAATCACAATAATGTACACAAAATATTTGACGGCCTATTGCCGGTTCCAGCATTATCATAAACAATACCTAACAAATTATTGTTATAAAAATTTTAGCAATTTTAAAATAAAAGGTGAAATGCCTATTAAAGGAGCACTGATTGATTTAAGTGGTACTTTGCATGTAGAAGACCAACCAACACCAGACGCAGTTAATGCCCTTAAAAGGTAAGATTTTAGTTTCCTTTAAACTAAAAATATTTAATTTCTTTCTCCCCAGATTACGTGAGTCTGGAGTCTTCATTAAGTTTGTTACTAACACTACCAAGGAATCACGACAAACTTTACTAAACCGCCTACAAGCAATTGGCTTTGAAATGGATAAAGAGGAAATACACAGTTCTTTGAGTGCAGCTGTGGAATTTGTTAAAAGGGAAAACTTAAATCCCTTCTATTTGGTTAGTAAAGATGCGCGTACAGATTTTCCACCAAATGTTGAGGAAAAGCCATACGATTCAGTGGCTGTGGGTTTGGCACCAGACGAGTTTAATTATGAAAATCTTAACAAAGCTTTTAAGTGAGTAATTTAGGTAATTTTACTTAACTTTTGAGTAATCTTGCTAATAAAACTTTACAGTATTCTGTTGGCCAACAAGGACCACAAATTGATTGCCATACACGAGGGTAAATACTACAAACGAAAAGATGGACTTGCTTTAGGTCCTGGTTGTTTTGTCAAAGGTTTAGAATATGCCACTGGAGCAAAGTCAATATTAATTGGTAAACCAAATGAGTATTTTTTCAAAAGTGCCTTGGCTGATGGTATTAGTTTGGAAGATTGTGTAATGATAGGTGATGTAAGTATTGCTTTAATGTAAAAATGGATTAAACATACATTATGGACATTAATTATTTCTGAATTTCCAGGATCCTAAGGATGATATTGTTGGTGGTATGAAAGTAGGTCTGAAAGGTATTCAGGTTAAAACTGGGAAATATTTGCCAGATGTGGTGTCGGATCCAGCACCCACTGTGTTGGTAGAAAATTTTTCAGAAGCTGTTGATTGGATTTTGAAAAATAAATAATTCTTTATACAAGAATTATTTAACAATTTAGTGATGTCTTAATTGATTTAATTAACAAAAAAAGTTGTTTAACTTTTATTAGATATTTGAATAAATCTATTCTATCCATTATTATAGCCTATTAGACAAATGTTCTCTAACATTTTGTTGGAGAATATCGTGCAAGATGCTGCAGTCATTGC
Source organism: Stomorhina lunata (assembly GCA_933228675.1). Lineage (NCBI taxonomy): Eukaryota > Metazoa > Arthropoda > Insecta > Diptera > Rhiniidae > Stomorhina > Stomorhina lunata. The sequence continues at coordinate 35,345,582 of OW121740.1, read as the reverse complement.
GACTAGCACAATTTTCAATGGAAAACAAAACTCTTTGAATTTATATGCTTCAAAATGTTTTCTTTCGAATCTTTTTCATTTCCTTTTAAATTTGTATGTAATTTTTTCTTTTTATTTCTTTTTACCTTATTTAAAAATTAAAATAGGTTTTTTTAATTTACTTACTTCGGATAAAAGTATTTTTCAATTTCAGCAAATCCCTAAGTTATTAGTATTTATAACATTTCGACTATTTATATCTGAAAATAGAAGAAAAATAAAAAAATATAAATTAACTTTGCATAAATTCATGTTAGTTAATAAAATTAATAAGTACCTTATCTCCTAATGATTAAACTTAGCAAATAAGATTAAAACGAATTATAATGCACTTAATTTTCTGCCTTCTTGCTTAATATATCTTCTCCGTACAAAGCTGTTATGGCTACCAAACGTGAATCCAAGTAATTATGTTCAATTTCGCATCGGTTCCCAATGCCGGCCAGTTTGACTATTTGCTTAACACTCGAATTACGTGGTAAAAATAAAGCAATATTTTGTGATATATTTCTAGATGCCTCCACCAATTGTGATGCCTTTACGGGCAATAAGTATTTCTCAATATCAAATTCTTTTTTATTTTTATATTTGGGACCTCCCCAAGGAGGACTTAAAAAGACAATATCCGCCTTAAGTTTACCGCTAGCAGCTAGCTGAAGAAAATCACCCAAAATAAATTCGATTTTGTGAGAAACATTATAAATTTTAGCATTATGTTTGGCCATTTCCAGTTTCACTGGATCAATATCAATGGCTATGACTTTATCGCATGTTAAGGCAAATTGTATAACATTACCGCCACTGCCACAAAAACCATCGACAATTATACTGCTTTTAAGACGTTCGGCTAAGTGTTTGGCCACTTTTTCCGGTGTTACAGAGAACCAACTTTCACGATCCAGTCGTATGCCCTCATCAAAACGGGAAAATAGACTAAAACGTTTACGCCAATATTTTAAAAGTCCTTTTTCTTCCATTATAAAAGTGGGTACATTTTTAAGTTTACGATTTCTTTTTCTCTTTTTTGTTTTACTAATTAATTTTTCTTGTAAATTGTGTAAAGGATCTTCTGTTTCCAAAGTTTTGCAAGCTAATTCCTGGTCACAATCCTCCACATCACTATCATTCGATTCATTTTCCATTTCGGAGTCCGAGAAGAAATCACTATAGTGTATGGATTCCTTCAAATTTTTCGATTTTTTGCTAGAATTTTTTGGCCTTGCAGCAAATGATGTAGGTAAACCCAAAATTTTCATTTGTTCTAAGTCTTCGGTTAGTTTTAGGCTGTCGTCTTCTTCAAAAGTTTCTATAATAGTTTCAGGAGTTTCACAAGATTTTTTAAAATCCAAAAAATAATTGTAAAAAATGTTTGAAAATATCAAATATTGCTCACAATAGATTTCTTCTCTGTGTTCATGCCACAAATCTTCCCAAGATTTTTCAGGCAATATATCACTTAATTCGTTTGATCCTACTGATATTTTTAAGGTTTTAGTTTCTGTTTCAGCCGATATATTATCTTCAGGTACATCAAAGTTTTTAGATTTTAGATCAATCTCTTTACAATCCTCTTCTTCCTGTTCCAGATTTTGTTCTTCTCTTAAATAGTCTTTATATTTTCCATTCCAGGTCTTTAGCACTAGTTCCTCGCCTTGTTTATCCCAATATCCTATCCAATTATGCTGCTGTTCTATTTCAAAATTTTCTTGAAACTCTTTAATTAACAAGTTATAATCTATATTCGTTTCTATGTTTTCCAAAATTCTTTTAAAGTTAAAAAATGTGGGCTCTTTGGATTCTATAAAATATTGGTTCATCTTATCGCTATAATTCCTCTTGTAACATTCTTAGTTCCAAATTACGTTGCATTAAATCGCCGGCCCTTGTTATTGGCTGCACTAACCAAACTTTTATGGCTGGTTTGTAGTGGCTTTTAAAATATTTTAACAGCTTCTTGAGCTCCTCGTCATTTTTAGTAAAACTTAATTGTTCTATGATGCCTCTGGATGTTAAGAAAGTACGATGATTCTCTTGAGGATTTTTAATATTAAAAAGTACTATTTCTCCGGTAATTTCAACGAATTTATTATTTTGTAATTTTGTTCCAAAATATTGAGAGGTCAAGAGACGTATACTCAGGGTACCTTCGGGTAGGGAAAATTCGCTAAAAGTAGATAGGAAAAATATTTTAAAGTTAGTCTTGATGTTGTTGCAAAATTTTTAAATACAAACATGGCCGGTCAACCTGCTCATTCATTCCCTTGAATTGATTCTACTCAGGCTGAGGATAGGCCTCAATATTGTACCAAGACTTCTTGGTTTCCTCCTTAATCTAGGACCTAATTATCATTTATTGTAGAAAGAGTCTTTCTATTTGGCACCATATGGTTCAGGATTAGGATAGAACCCTGCCTAGCTGCTTCAATGACAACTTCATGATCAAGACCCCAGCAGTCTAACTCCGTACTTGACCGATAGGCCCATTGGAGCTAGTTATTATGCTTGTAAAGCCTTAGATCGATATAGGTAGTCACTAAACACGATTTCTTTTACAAATCAAATCCAGTTCTAATATCTTTTTTTAATCCACCCACACTTTGCTTTAAGAGCAGCTCATCGTCATTAACTCATTTATCAATCATAACCATTTTTGGTTCTGAATTAAAAATCATTTTCTTAACTAAGTAGAAGCCGAAGACCTATTAGGTTTTGAATCCTAGTGTGTCCTATCTATTCTACTTAATTTTGTTTTTTTTCAGAAAATATTTGTTTTCCCTCTACGACTGACGTAATATAGTTCTTTAGATAACTTTACTTCCCACAATAGGTAGAATGTAGTTTTTATATTTTTTGTACATACGATAAGGTTGACTTTCTCTAGGATTTACATGTTTCTCAGTGAGACTTTGCCTATTCTGTTGTTAATAGGCAAAGTCTCTCCGATCAAAAAATGTTATATTACGTGTGCCTTTATTGCTTTCGTGGTATGTAATGGGATGTAGTTGTTGCCTGAAGTCTCCAGCTACTAGGTAAGAATTGTATCCAATTCCTAGTCTAACCTCATCGTGGTATATCCTGGTAACCTGAGTTACCTACTTGAAGAGGCGGTAAACTACCCGTATGGGATTCTAAGTCGGGGCTATTGAGAAAGGGAGTTGTCTTGGAGCCAATCCAATGTATTTGGTCTATGATAATTGTACTTGCTAAAGTACGAAACTGCAGCGTCTGTTCAAATTGTTAGTTACGCTTAGCACTTACAATGTACTAAACATGAAAGGAAACAACATTACAGAATATACTACTCCAAGGTGTAATCATGCGAGAAATCCCCCTTCTATGGCAGCTGGATTTTGGGGGCGCCTAATCCATGCGAAAACATTCTGATAAATGAAACCAATTCTATCCGAAGCTATCGGACTATGGAGACCTATACTCCACTGGGAGTAAAGGACACACTTTATCAAGTTTAAGGTCTAACTAATATGTATTACCACATTTATGATTAGGCTAATAAATGACTTACTTTGGTAAATTAGTTATTCGTACATTTTCTAATAAAACATCACCTTCTGCAGTTATAAAAATCTTTCCAATTACAGTGCATTTACCATAATGCAACTGGCGGTAGTCGTCTTCCAAGCACAATTCCTCAACCAACAGAAACTTACAAAAATCGCAGTACTTCGGTAAATTCTTCAAATCAACTTCGGCAGCTTCACGTTCTTCAGTCTGGAACAAGTCCAAAGACATTTGTTTAAATCAAATAATTAATCTTTTACTTTATTTTCTGGGTAATAAACAAAACGCGGCTTTTAGGGTTTAATTTCTGACTGTGATTGACGAATTATTATTCACAATAGTTATAAACAGCTGATGTATTAAAAGTAGTAACTCTTAATACAACTGTTCAGCATCTAACAGTAATCGATAACATTGAAAGAAACAGTGTAGCCATTTTAGCTGATGTTATTATCAATTATTATAAAGAATGTTATATTTATTTACTTTAAGATTAGCAAAATATTGGTTGTTTTAATAAACAATTATTATTATAAAATAAGTTAATATATTTGTATAAATTACAAAAACATTTACAAATTTGGAAATAATTTACATATTATGTTTGATCCTGTACAGGAACAAACATATTGTTATTATTAGATTTTAGCGTTTTTATAATATGCATCAGTCGACTTCATTGAATTTGTACCAACAACAAAAGCCGCTTTTTGTTTTTCTCGTTTTCGTAGAAAAAGTGAAAATTTTAATAAAATTAAAAAAAAAAAAAACAATAAATTAATTATATTTTTTTCAAACTTTGCTTTGCTTAATTAAACACAATGTCCTTTATGAATCCCGTTGATATGGTGGAAGAAGATGCAGCCGATTTGCAGTTTCCCAAAGGTAGTTTTCAAAAATTTATGTAGAACATGTCTTAACAAATAACAAGCGCCTTTTAATTAATATAAATTAGACAATTATTTACTAATCCTCTTTATTGGAGGATTTTCTTATTGTTAAACTAAATTTCATTTCTAAACAGCTCGCGTTTCCACCAAAAAGAAATGTAAACGAAAATTGTTGAAGGCCTTAGTGTCATCGGACACTAAGTACTTGGTGTCTTCCTACAATCTCCAACAATTCAATAGCCGTTTGGAACATCAATTACAGATTTCAGCGGACAATGAAAACTTTGAGAAAAACTGCAGCCATGAACATCATTGTGCCTATTGTCATTTAGCTCTCCAGGAGCCCTATGTCAAATGTGCCGACTGTTCTTCGGAACTGTGTTTGCTGTGTTTTTCCAAAGGCCGTGAAACTAAGAAACACTATAACAATCATGCCTACATTATCATAAAAGATGATATACAAATATTTCCTGGCAATGGCAGTTGGACGGCACGCGATGAACGCATACTTTTGAACAGTTTACAGTCTCAGGGTTATGGCAACTGGGAGGCTGTGGCCAAGTCTTTAAACTATCGTTTTTCGGTGGCTGAGTGTCGTCAGCACTATCATGATAATTATTTTGGAGGCATATTTGAACGTTTATTGGGTCTTCAACATGCCTCACAAACGTATATGCCCGATAGTATGCCCTATGTAGTTAAAATGCGTTCAGTAGATCCCCCGCGACATGATGATATATCATCTACGCAATTTAAAATGATGGCTGGCTATCGTAGTGCACGTGGCGATTTTGATACACCCTACGATATTACGGCAGAAAGTGTTTTAACCACTATATTAGAATCTGAAGATAGTCTTACATCAATTCAGGCTGAAGATGATGAGATTACCCTTAGTTGTATAGACGAACTAAAAGTAGCTGTAGTAAGATCATATAATCATCGTTTAAAGTAAGTGTTTTTTCATACAAGGAATAAATATTTTCTAAATATTTTCTATTTTCCAACAGAGAGCGACAACGTCGTTACAAAATAATGCGTGATCATGGTTTAATAATGGCGAATCGCTGCCTGGGCTGGATAACAAAATACGCTGATGCCTTACGTTCCGAACAGAATTGTAAAAGATTTTTGGCCTTCATGCAATTGTGTGAACCCATGCAATTTGATTTACTTATGGAGGGTTTAAAGTATTTCAGTGATTTACAAAAGGCCATATTTCGGTGAGTTTAGAACTATTCATCATAAAACTAAGTTTTAAGAATTAAACTCTGCTTTAGCTTATATGAACTACGACAAAATGGCATACGTACCATGATTGGTGGTTCCTTATATTTTAAGTTAAAAAAGAAACGATTACACGAGCAAAGGGAGCGTGTTAAAAATGAGCGTTTGCGTAGTCAATATGATTGGCGTAAATTGATACCGAACGCCAATAGTTCAGTAGAAACATTTGGAGGAGCCTTTCCCTTTGTAACACCCACAATCAATACCCTGCCAAGGAAAAAGGCAGCACCCATGGATGTTTTTGGTAAGTCTTTGCTAATTTTTTTTTTAAAGAAAAAAATACTTTATTGATTTTATCCCTCTAGGTTTACCCGGCTTTTCCAAACTCAGTGATGATGAGCGACAATTGTGCAGTGTGGCTCGAATAGTGCCTCAAGCCTATTTAGATTATAAAACAATTTTATTGACTGAAAACTCTAAATTGGGGCACATACGTTTAGCTGATGCTAGACGCTTAATTAAAATCGATGTCAATAAGACACGACAAATTTATGATTTTCTTGTAGAACATGGTCACATAAATAAACCTAATTGATAAATTAAATTAACTTATTTTATTTTATAACACAAAAAGGCGCTTGTTATCATTATTTTGTGGTTTAATTATAAATCTCTTTAATAATTCTTTAATATATTGCAACTTCTTAAAGAGTTTGAAAATGCTGAAACTTTACTGATATCAGAAGTTCACATGTTGTTGGATCATCGTAAGCGACAAAATGAATCGGCCGATGAGGAACAGGAATTTTCAGATGTATTTATGAAAACCTATGCATATACGGATAGTTTTCGAAAATTCAAAAATAAAGAGACCATTGCAGCTGTAAGAAGGTATTGTAAAATATATTTAGATATTTATTTTAAGAAACTAAAAAAGAAGTTATTTAAAAGTTTGTTAACCAAATTTTTGTTTCCCTTTGAATTTTGAAGCACTTTCTATTCGAACATTTTAAGCAAACAAAAATCCTTAAGCATAAATTAATAATTTCGTAACGTTTTGAAAGTAAAAATATTTTAATTTTGAAAATGGTTTAATGAAAAAGGGTGTATTTGAATTTCACAAATTTTGTATCATAACCGGAATCCGGTATGTGATGGAAATCGATCGTTTTTAAATCATTCGATTTCTGATATATTTTTGAGATAATTTTCGGTTATTTAAAAAAAAACAAATTTGGGCAGTAATCCTTTTGACTGATATCTTTCATTATGATTTGAATTTTATGTGAAATTAAGGAAAATTTTCTCAAAAATATATCAGAAATCTAACGATTTAAAAACGATCGATTTCCATCACATACCAGATTCCGGATTAATTTATTACAATAATAAATAATTGTAATAAATTGGTATCTAAGTGCAATACACTACAGTAAAACTTTTTGATAGATTTTTAATTTTAAACACTCTTTTGTATGAAAATCTTATTTTGAATAATTTTTAAATTTTAAAATTATTTATATAAAACAATTTTTACAAATATTAGAATTTCTAAAATATTTCAGAAAAAATAAGAATAATACCATGTTTTTAATGTCAGTTCGGCTAAAGCTGCTTCACAGTAGTATAGGTTTAACTCTAAGAAAGCTTCAGTTTCTTGGATACCCCTTGTTTAGTTTACTTAAACTTTGCGGTCAATTCCCATTTGTGGAAGGACTCCTTATTCATTGAATTTAAAGGTCTTTCCCTATACATTCAAACGATTTCGCATTAACGCAAATGACGTCATTCTGTTCCCTTAAAAAATTCTTGAAGCCCTTAATAAGACCAGTTCAGGCATTCAGCTCTCACAGATTGGTTTTAATCCTACTATAAGGGTCATTGTGACCTATGACTAGTGTGTGATGTGTAACTCGCTTAACGGATTTATCTTTTTCGAGGTGTAAGATTGCTAATAGCTTGACCTCGCCCTCTTTGAGTTCTCCTTTTTAAGGACCCGTCTGAGAGACTAGAGGCTCGCGACCTTTCGATGTCTTGCTTTAATTTGCAGCTCTGTCCTTGAGCGTTTGTTATAACCGCACCTCGTCGGATGAAACTGGAGAAGATGCCTAAGATGTCCTTGGTCAAACCGTTAATTCTCCCAAATCTTGCGACTACTATCCGTGTGTCTTCAGCAACTTTTTCTCTTTAGAGTTGAAAAGATTAGGTTCTCTATGGGCTATCTTTTTCAGATAGGCCAATGAACTCCTTGTTCCGCTTTTCGCCCTGTCTAATTTAATTTGGCAAGCTTTCTGCTGAAGTAGCTGTCCCTTCGGAGATTAAAGGACGACCACAGTCAACTCTGTCGGACTATTCTTTACCACTCAAGCCGATTTATTCAAAAAATTATTAATACAAGAGTATTCTTTTAAACTTAATCCCAGTTTATTTAAATGTTTCGTAACAGTTACTAGACACATTTCGATGGTTAGTTAGACCATTATAATCATAAGGAGTATTCGTAGTGAACCGCCGTAGTATAGCAGGTTAGTCATCCGCCTAGCATACCAGAGGTACTCAGTTTGATCCCCGGCCAGACTAGGAAAAAAAAATAGTTTTCAAAAAAAGCGGCGGTTCACCTCATAACTCAGCTAGCCACTGGTTATTGAGTACTAGGCTATGTAAAACTTCTCTAACTAATGCATTTGCCTTTCGGAGTCAGAGTTAAAACGTACGTCCCTTTTAATGAGTCTAAAAATAGAATCGGATGCAGCTCATTGTCTTCCAATTGGAATGTTGTCGGGGAATTATATATATCGAAAGCCACGTTATTACCAAGTTACAAAAACAAAGTAAATACGAATTATAATGTTTTGCAAAACAATAAAAAAATTAAATGCGTAGATTTCCGGTTGAACTAAAAACTTTCAATAATTCGGCTGCACCCATTTAATAATTTTTGTAAATTCCATTTGTTCAATAGAAAACATTAATTTATTTTCGAAATTTTTACTAAAGAAGATAATAATCAAATTTTCATTGAATGGATGAATTTGATGCACCCATTTAATCATTTTTGTTAACTTCATTTTATAGACTTTTGACTTTAGTAAAGGAGAGATAAAACTGAAAAATGTTGTATGTTTAATTCTGTTTAGACGATAACCTTCAGTTTATTTTGATATTTTGCATAGCAACTATAATTCTTAATTACTTTGTCTCGCAAATTAGATATTATATAATGCGAGGTTTTCGATCTAACTTAAATTAGGGATAAAATAATAGTATCGGACGTATGTGTTTTTACAAAATTTAACGTGATCAAATAAAATAATATTTGTTGCATCACGGAACACTACTAAGCAATATTTATTAGTATTCTTTACAAAAATATTGGAATTTCGAAATTTTTTTTAATTTGTATTTTGAAACTTTTTAAATTTTTTTAAATTTTTCACAGTTAAAGATATATTTTTTTTTTATTTCAGCTTACTAATGCAAAAGAAACTACATAAATTTGAATTGGCTGCCTTGGGTAACTTGTGTCCGGAGGCCCCAGAAGAAGCTAAAGCCTTAATACCCTCCCTGGAAGGTCGTTTCGAAGATGAAGAATTGCGACAAATTCTAGATGATATTTGTACAAAACGTAGTTTACAATATTAGTTTCTATTAAGTTTAAATTATAACATTTTTTTACAACAATTAACCCACAAAACGATTGACGATTTGACATTTTTTTAAAAATAAATAATTAAAGAAATTTGTAGAACAAATACTCAGAAGTTATCAATTACATTTCATGTTGCTTGTGAAGTGCACTTTTTTTGTACGCTTGTCCAAATGACATTAGGCATTGCATCGGCGTCAATCGATTCCAGTATATCGTCTTCAATTGAACAAATTATTATGTATCTTGTACGTTTAATTTTCTAAAATGATTTAATGTTTTAAGTAATTATTATTTGTTTAAAAACTTTATTACCGCTACATCCGATGAACTGGCAGTACGCACTATTTGCCATAAACCTTCAGCTACTAGATAATATCTCAACTTTCTGGACCATTCATTATAATTTTGTCGTCCCTTTAAAGTGTCGATTTGAAAATCAAAAGACATTTTATTAAGATTTCTTGTCTATTAGGTTGGTCTGTTAGATGTAATGACGTTTTTAAAAAGAAATGCAAGAGTTAAAGCAAAATGCAAAAGACCTGAATAGAACACGAAAGATAGGGGAGAATACATTTCATTCTCCCCTATCTTTCGTATATAATTTCGTATAGTATAAAAAAATTTCAAGTGATAAAAGAATTGATTGATTTTTTAGATTTGATACTCAAAAGAAAGTGCCATTAAAACAGGTCAGATTAAATCTTTGTAACCTCTTATTAGTTCCTTCAATTGCAGACATTTTAAAGATTTTTTGTTTTTAAATATTATAATTTCTTAAATTTTATTTCAATTCTAAATTAATTCCTATTTCGTTGCTTCCGTTTCACTGCATTGCTTTTGCAATGTTGTCCAAATTGTGTGTGGTGTTGCATCCGGTTCAATAAATTCAAATAATCCATAATCAATTAAGCACAAAAGTATAAATTTAACACGTTTATTTTTCTATAACAAAAAAAACTTTAATAAATCTTTAATTTTTACATCCAAATTTTGAACTTTTAATTACCCTTTCGTTTAGAGAATTTATGGACGATACCGAAGTCCATAGACCTTCCGATATCAAATACAAACGCACCTTTTTCGACCAACCATTGTAATTTTCTCGTCCCCTCAATTTGTCAATTTTAATTATAAGGGACATTTTTCTTTAACAATTTAAATTAAACAAAAGAAAATTATAAACTTATTGTTATTCGTTGGAAATATCAACTAAAAGAAACCATTAAAATCATGACAACAAGTAGTAAAATGATGAAAAATATGGAAAATATCAAAGAAATCAGAAGGCAACGAGGGTGCTTTAAAAAGTTCTTTATTTGATTGTGAATCGTATGTAATAGCAGTCTTTTGACAACTTTCGGGTCAAGGTTTTGATGTTGCCGATGAACGAGATCATGATTAGGAAGATTTCGCGAAGACAATTATATTTACGGCAAAAAAAAGGCATCGGCTAAGATAAACACAGAAATTTATATCACGGAGTGCCGTTTCTGAGACATCTCAAAGTGCCTATATATTTCAGACACGCTTTAGCGTCATGCAACTAAGTGTTACATCCCGTGTATATGAGGAAGTTAAGATGTGTAGAACCAAAATAAAATGCGTAAATTTTACCAAAAACTTAAACACATCTCCTGTAAGGACGACCAAGAAAATCTAACCAAGAGAATTATCAACTCACACCAGATTACTGAGCTTTATGGATCCCCATGTCTTGGAGTCGGGCTTACCATGGTCTGACTATTAAGTCAATTTTCTATTTATAGGAAATTTTTCGAAAATAGTCAATTTTATGAAAATTTTTCAAAAATTGAATATTTATAGGAAATTTTTCGAAAATTGACTATTTATAGGAAATCTTTCGAAAATTTACTTTTTATAATAACTTTTTCGAAAATTGACTAGTTGGAAGTTTTTCGAAAATTGATTATTTAAGGTGACTATATATGCCGATATAGAGGCTGAATTTGAGGCCTTTCAGCGCCAGTATTGGCCCTAATAGAACTATTTATCACTCAGATATAGGATTAAACTGTAATGGGTTTCGGGTCTTTGCGACATCGAAGGCAACGAATTTGCTGACGAATCCGAAATTTGTGCCAAAAAGTAACAGACATAGCTTCCCTATCTGTCACTTTTTTTATGGACATCAAGTCTCGGATCTGCAGCGAAACATCTAGGGCTTTATGGTCTAAGCCGAATAAAGGCGGAACCAAAACTCTTCTTGGTCTTAATAGGATAAATTTAGGAAGATGAGTAGGCATACTAAAAGGAGGATTACTCCGTACCTCGTTTCGAAAGAAAATATTTTCGAAATTGTTTAAGCATACAAATTCGAACAAATTTATTTTCGATTCGAGTTACATAGTTACCCCTCAGGCCACTATGCCCTAAACTCTAGACTAAACAGGTGGTATGGGAGCATTTCGGACTTTTTCCGACTGTGTTTGGAGCACATCCTCTGTCACTGTCCGATGCTCCAGAATCAGAGGCTTACACATTTAGATAATAGATGCCATAATGAACTTCGCGACATACAGCAGTGAAAAATTGTTTTATAACTGGACTCAGATGGTTTAAATAAGCCATTACTTTTCTAGATAGCGCTACCTTCAAAAGTATTAATATGATTACTTTTTTCTTTCTATAATTTATCATTTTAAACCCAAGGGCTTCCAAGGTGCCATTTGGTACCACTTTTCAAACTTAATCTAATCAATCGGCCGACTTCAATTTTACTAAAATATTTTACTGATAATATCAATGAACCCATTTTAAACCTTACACTTTGTTTCATAATAAAAACTAATTTTTAAAATATTTTTAATAAAACATTAGATTTTATTTAGTTAATTAATCATCTATAAAAAAAATAAAACATAATAATTAAAAAAATTCACCGCAGGGAATGTTGTTTCTTCAAATAGGCCCATAGATCCTTAGCTGTGCGTATGCTGACCATAAATTGACACAATTTCTGCTCAATTAAACACAAAATTATAAATTTTGCACGTTTATCTTTTTGAAGACTCTAAAATCGATGAGAAATATAGAAAGTAAAACAAAATCTTAAAGATATTTTGAACAAAAAAACCAACTTCTTCACTACCATCCGGGCCCGTTTCGACAACACTCCACAAATCTTCGACTTCCAGATAGGCTCGCACTGTCATTGACCAGGCCTTGTAATTGTCTAAGCCCTTAAGTTTATCAATTGTTAATTGGAGTGACATAATATCGAATACTTAAAATTATGAATGTTATCGTTGTGTTTCAAATGACCGTTGCTAGAGAACTAATCTGGGGTCTTTATAAATATGCTCTTTTGGTGTTTAGGATTTTTTTTGTCTATGGTGGAAAATGGTTTAAAAGAGCAACTAGAAAATTGTTTATAGTTTTAGTTTTCATATTTTTCTGCATATCTAAGGCATAAGGTTTTGAAGAAGATTTTTAAATATTGATAAATATATGATATGTATGTACTTGTAAAAGGGTCAATGGAAAAAACAATAAAGACGGAAAGAACAATAGAACATTTGTCCAAGATATTCATCATGCAGTAGTTTTTTATGAGGTCTAAGTTACACCATTGCAAATATTAGATCTACAAATATTAGATATTAGACTATTTGCAACGGATTGAACTGGGCTAATATAATTATTAAAGAACAGGAAGGAATATTTATTCAAAAGAAAAATTATTTGCACTTAATCCCAGTATATTACATTTATTTATCAATGTAATAGACAATTTATTGTTAAAGCCAACGAATGTTTGTGGAGACAACCAATATCTCGACCGTTTCTATGGTTGGTTAGGCCATCATCTACAGGAGAAGTATCTTTACTTTTAGACAGAGCAAAAATCTCGCATTATTAAATATTTTATTTTTTTGGCTTTTATCAATAAATTATCTATTACATTAATAAATAAATGCAGTAGACTAGGATAAAATGCGAATAATTTTTCTTTTGAATAAATATTTACTATCCCGACAATTTTGTATATTTTTTTATAGAACTGAAATATTTTTAAGGATTATAGTTCAATACATTGTAAATGGTGTAGGAAATACACTGCATTCATACTTTTAAGTATTGCACATTTCCTATCACTTTCATAAAATGTCTATCGTTTTGTTAACAAAATCTCTTTACAGACGTTTCAAAAATTGTAGGTATACATTTAAGTGATGTTACCTTGAATGAACAGCAATTGAAGAAGGCATTGACATTGGTTATTAAGTTGTTCCATGAGACAAGTATTTTCATACTTGCAAGCAAATGCATGATATAAGAAGACAAATAAATTCATTCATAAATGCAATGAAAATGAAAAGTTGTCTGATTCATCATTCATATCGTAGTTCCAAGGATATCAGAGTTAATTTAAATATTTTCTACAGAAAAGTTTATAATAAAAAAATAAAATTTTATAATGAATTTTTTTTATAGAAAAATAAAATTTTATAAGGAAACAATTTTTTAGAGAAAAATTTGTATTATAGAAAAATTTTCTATAAAAAAATTTTAATGATAAAAAAAAACTTCTACACAAAAATTTTCATAATTAAAAAATTTTCTATAGAAAAGTTTTTATAATGAAAAAATTTTCTGTAGCAAATCTTTTAAATTGAAGAAATTTTCAATAGAAAAATTTTTATAATGAAAAAATTTTTAATAGAAAATTTTTATAATGAAAAAATTTTTAATAGAAAATTTTTATAATGAAAAAAATTTTCTATAGAAAAATACAATTTTATAATGAAATTTTTTTTTATAGAAAAATAAAATTTTATAAGGAACACATTTTTTAGAGAAAAATTTGTCTTATAGAAAAATTTGTATAACAAAATTTTCTATAGAAAAAATTTTATGATAAAAAAAACTTCTATAGAAAAATTTTCATAATTAAAATAATTTCTATAGAAAAATTTTTATAATGAAAAAATTTTCTGTGGCAAAACTTTTATAATGAAAAAATTTTCAATAGAAAAATTTTTATATAGAAAAATTTTTATATAGAAAAATTTTTATAATAAAAATTTTTATATAGAAAAATTTTTATAATAAAAAATTTTCTATAGAAAAATTTTTATAATAAAAAATTTTTTATAGAAAAATTTTTATAATAAAAAATTTTCTATAGAAAAATTTTTATAAAAAAATTTTCTATAGAAAAATTTTTATAATAAAAAATTTTCTATAAAAAAATTTTTATAATAAAAAATTTTCTAGAAAAATCTACAATGAAAAATTTTCTATAGAGAAATTTTTATAATGAAAAATTTTCTATAGAAAATAGTAACTATAAAATGTGGTTTGATTTTTTTTGTGAAAATGGGACAAATTATCTCAAAAATATGCGAAATCGATCGATTTCTATCACATACCCGATTAATACTTTTAGTAAATCATAAAACCTTTAAGAAAATCTCAAAACTACAGTTTTTATAATAAAAAACATTATTTTCATAAACAATTTTCTATACAAAAATTTTCATAATTAAAAAATTTTCTATAGAAAAAATTTTATAATGAAAGAATTTTCTGTAGAAAAATTTTTATATTGAAAAAATTTTCTGTAGAAAAATGTTTATAATGAAAAAATTATCTATAGAAAAATTTATTATGAAAAAATTTTCTATAGAAAATTTTTTTTAATAAAAAAATTTTCTATAGAAAAATGTTTTATTACAAAAATTTTCTATAAAAAAAATTTTTGTAATGAGAAAGTTTTCTATAGAAAAGTTTTTATAGTGAAAAAATTTTCTATACTTTTTTGTTTTTGCAGGGCTATTTTCTACAAAAAAATATGAGAAAATTTTCTATAGAAAAGTTTTTATAGTGAAAAAAATGTCTATACTTTTTTGTTTTTGCAGGGCTATTAAATTTGAACAATATTTTTTAAATTTGATAACATATTTTAATTGGAATTATGATATAACATTTCTATTTTATTGTAATAATATTGTAATAATTGTAGTACCTTTTAATTCCTATTAAACGAGAAATTTCTTCAACTAACAATCAACATTAATCCCATTTCTTAGTTTCTAAAATGTATTCACCATCTGGTGATGCATAATCCTTAATAGGTGGAGTAGCTACGGGACCCTTCAACGTCACCGGTAAAAGGGACATATCTGGTTGTATAGCTTCTTGATAGAGTTCTTCGGATTCCAAACGCAATTCTTGTAGGGCTTTACGTTGCGATTGCAATACGCGGTCAATAATTTGAAAGTCTTGTATTTTTTGCTCGTGTCTATAACGGGCCCATTGTTTATTCAACTGGACTCTATGCTCCAATTCAGTTTCGCTTAAGGGTGCCAACTTGCGGGCACGTTGTCTGAAATAAAATATCATCTTTGTTATGCGTTTGTTACATTTTTAAGACATGTTACACACTTTTGTTCATCTAACAAATCCAAGGGAACTTCCAACTCTTCGACAGGCTTCAATTGCCGGGCATTCTTTTCCAAACGTCTAATTTGTTTTTCTATTTTCTTTTTACGTCTGTCCTCTCGTTGTTTAACGACTTGAGGATCCAATTTCTTCTTTTTCTTAAGAGGTTCAGCACACAAGACCGGTGTGGAGTGCAGCCAGGCATTGGGTTGTCTCAGCACTGATGTTGTTTGAAGGCTTAATCTAAATGGACATGCAATTTTGTATTAATTCATACGACTTAATTTCCTTTATTTCTTACCTTGAGAAAGCATTTAATAATGACATTTTTGTTAATAACTTTTAGTTTATCAGAGAAAAAAATATTTTTTTCAGAATTCTGAACATAAGTTATATTAAAAAAGTATTGTCAAATTTGACAACCGTTTGCATAACACAGGTCAGCTGTTGACTTGCAGTGTGTTGACAATTGAAATATTTTTTTTAAATGTCAGCGATTTTCATATTAGCGTATTTTTTATGAGGAAAACATGTAGGAAAGTTTTATAGTCGGTCAAGCCCCAGATATCCTTCATATAAGAGTTTGTATGGGAGCTATGTCCAAATGTGGACCGATTTCAACGAAATTTAGTGCAGTGATTTTAGTTTGCATAAGCAGTATTTGTTTTAAATTTCATGTAAAAATATGGATATTTGTGGCCAAAATATCAATTCCTGGAAGTAAGACCTATGGGAGGTACCATAAATAATGGATCGATTTTGACGAATTTCAATAGCCATGGTCCCACTATCAAAAAAATTATCTGTTCTAACGACGATATGCTTCACAATAATGGCAACCGGCCATAATGTGTAAAACCTTTGCGGTAAGGTGAATCGTTATCTCGGTATCATCCACAATTTCTTCACTGAACGTAACCTGAAGATACAACCAATTAAATCCTTAGCTACCCTATTTACCACATGGACAAAAGAGGTAAGCCAACATGTTGGCGTCGAGATCGATGGTGTACCAATTCCAAAAATTATGGCAGTCACACTCGACAGCCTTTTTACTTCGTCAGCACATGCCACAACTGTCGTGCATAAATTGCGATATAGAAACAAGATCCTTAAAGCACAAGCCGGCAGTACTTGGGAAATGGACAAAGAGTCTATCTATAAAGCGATTGTTCGGTCAGCGTCGCAAAGTGGAGAAATATTCAATGCTGCCAAAATGCAAAATCCTAACAACTATAACATGCTGCCTACAAATTACTTCACCACATCATCTTAATGAGGAAACATAGATCCCTAAAGTAAAAGAACACAACATTATGCTATCTCAGCAGTTCCTTTTGAGATGTCATCGGAGAAATCATCCAAACTTTAACATCACACAGTTGGCATCTTCACCGGTTCATGGCAGGAAAGATCTTTGCGTGTATAAGGATAGCATACGAAGATACGTACTTGATCCTTTAGATCATACCTCGTACATGGCGGCATTAAACAACATTCACACACTCATAGAAAAATGACGTTGCAAAATCGTCACTGGTCGTTGTCAAATTGAAAACAAATGGTATATCGATTTTTGATACCGCCGGTTTTATAATTGAAAACGTGCGTTTACAACAGAAAACATATGTTACTTAGTCATTTACCGACACGTGTCTCTAAAGTCATAGCCAAATAAAGTTTTGGTGAACGAGGAGTTGGAGAACAAGAAGTTAGTGGACGACGTCAAGTTATTAATAATTAGAAGCAGGAGTAATTGAGGTACTTAAAAAGGAGGACTTAACGGAGCTGTGCCACCATGTTTGCAAAAAGTCAAAGGTAAGTTTAATGATTTTATCCAACACAACTTATGTTTCTGAATATGAAATGTCTCTTCCATCAAAAGAACAAGAAGGGTTTAATGGTAATGAAAAGTCTTCTCTCACTCATATGTTATTTTGTCAAAGGTAAAATATTGATGTAGAATAATTCATATAGAAATATGTCATGGCTTATTACTTATAGGATTTCTTCTTCTTTTTTTCATATCATCACCGTATGTTTACAATTTGAAAAAGAAGCGTTTCCAATTCAATTTCCTTCGGTATTAAACTGGTACAAATGCGGTACACTTTTTGTGTTGCAATATTGAAAACATTCGATTTCAATTTGTAAACATACGGTTTTAATTCACTATTGACCCCGAATGGTGTGATCTAAAACACAGATGTGTTCAATTTAGCTATGAGAGTAAAGACGCCACCAACTCCGCGATTTCAGGTTATAGCATGAATGTTGCACTAGGAGGTCGCCCATATCAGAGAAGAAAAGAACCTGTCGCGGAAAATAAGAGTCGTTCTGGCTCAACAAAGATCGGGATGGAGCAACAGATTAAATATCTTTTGGTCCCGCATAGACCGTGCCGTCCCGAACATATGCCCAGCTTGTGGTCGGGGTCCTCATGATTCCCCCACATTTTCAACTGTACCGCCAACCCAACTTCAGTTAGTCCTGAGGATTTGTGGACTCATCCAGTAGAAGTAGAACAATTTTTTGGCCTTGATTTCCAAACAGATAAAAACAAAATTATAAAATTGTAAATGTTAGAGCTGTTACAACAACTGTAAAAACAATAAATACTAGATATACGTCAATTATTCATACCAAATTATGTATATGAACTTTAAAAAAAAATGTAAAATGATATACAATTTTTCTGCAAACTGTCTAGTCCGGCATCATTAAATTATCAAGAAGTAATCATTTAACATCCCTGTTTTATTATTTTGACGCTATCAAATAGGCTTGATATTTATATTTGACTATCAAATTCGTTTAGCTTGCAGGCATGATGGATTTTACATGAAATTTTGTTGTTACTCAAGCACGTCATCTTGACGTACGTTCGCGTTGCGCGCTTATTTCACAGTTCCTATAACTATCTCTTCCACACAAACACAAGAAAGCTGCAAACAGGTAAGAGGAAAAGAGAAAACTGTGTTATATTGTTTTGATAAAAAAATTGCGGCACATTTCATTAGTTTTTTCTTTTTTTTGCAAAGAAAGAAAAAATTCGCAATAAACGCATATTCCGTTGCAAACATTTTGTGAATACAGTTGAAGTAAAAAGTGAATTGTCAGAAGAAAAGTATAAAATTTAATTTGCATATTTATTAAAAGAATTCTTAAAAAGCAAAACTATAAAACTTGTTAACCAAGGTAAGTTAAATGTTTTTTTTTTTGCATTAAGACCGGTCATCTTAACATTATGGAGTTTATTGTGGAATTAAAAGTGGGAATCTATTGGCAACTTTTGTGTGCATTATAAAAGCAAAAAATGCACCAGGCCGAAATTTATTTGCAAATACATAACGATGATGATGATTGTGTCTACGGACTTGATACTCGTTTCTTTTTTATTTTGTGTATTTAATATTTAAGTTGAATGAACTTGTCTGTGGCTTGTTTTATTTATTTTTTGCTTCAAGTACTTTTATTGTATAAAAATGCATAATTATATGTTAATATATTTGTTTACTACGAGGAAATTTGTTTATACAATAAATATATTATTAGGGAATGCCTTTGCCAACAAAAGCTTTGCATTAATTTACAGTGTGTGTCAATAGTTTTTGTTTTGCGCCATTTCTCTAGTTTCAATTTTATTAATGAATCTACCACAATGTTGCCATTAGTTTTTATTTTCAAAATCAAAATTTAATAATTTTTTTGAATATTTACTTGAATTTAAATTTACATTCTTTGTTTGTCAAAAGAAAAAATGCATATATGCATGTAAATATCAAACAATTGAATTGAGTTTCTGTTGTGGCAGTGAAGAAAAAAGGTTCACATTTTAATTTTCACATTCTATTTACTCAAATGTTATTGAACTTCGTTTTGTTCTTAATTGCAATTTTATTCGATTTGAAAAACACGTTTTGATCATTTCTTAACTTTGTTATATTGTAATGAACTCATTACAAAGATCAAAGGCGTTTGACATTTAACCAAAATTAAATTCAATTTTGAGTTGAGAATAGGTGAGTTTTTAAGTGGTTCCACCATCCATTTGCAACAGGTATTTAATATATTATGTCAGTATAGTTGTCTGGTTTCATTCATCCGGATGTTCTTGCATATATTAGGCACCTCCAAAATCCTAGTGCCAGCTACCGTAGCAGGGGGATTTCTCGCTTGATTACCCCTTGGAGTAGTATGCTCTTCTTTCCATGCTTAAAACATCGTAAGTGCTAAGTCGATGGATGATGAGTCTAAAGACGAGAGCCACGTTTGTAAAGCGAGCCGCAACTTACATGTTGAACAGACGCAACAGTTTCGTACTTTACCAAAAACAATTATTTTAGACTCTTAGACCAAATATGTCGGATAACTCCCCCTCACGTTAGCCCTGACCTAGAATCTCACTCGGATTGTTTACCGCATCTTCAACTAGGTTGCTCAGGTTTCCAGGATGTATCACCTGTTTGCCGGAACCCCAGGCAGCAACTGCATCCTATTTGCATCCATTTGAGGCCCTATGCTCCACTGAGAGTCAAGGATAACAGAAGAAGAACAACTGTTTGGTAACGTTTGCGAAATAAATTATACAGGTATGTGATAGAAAACGATCGTTTTCAAATCGATCGATTTTAGATATATTTTTGAGATAATTTTTGGTTATTTTTCCAAAAAATTCAAACCAAATCAAAGATAAAATATCAGTCAAAAGGATTAAAACCAAAATTTTCATTTTTTTGGGGGAAATAACCGAAAATTAGCTAAAAAAATATGTCTGAAATCGATCGATTTGAAAACGAAAAATGTCCATCACATACCTGATAGACTTATTTTCAAATATCATTTTAAACATTCTGATAAGTTCAATTCCCCGTGATTTAATTTTTCATTGTAAATTGATTCCTATATTATAAACAAATGTGAAGAATAGTTTTACGGGAATTTCATTGTTCGAAAAAGCTCTTATGCTTTGAACTGTGTTGTCATTGGCACTAAATTTATGTTTCACATTTGGTCCTCCGCCATTTTCAACAGCCTTTTGCCAAACGTACCTTCTCTGATCACTTCATATCTGAACATTTTTTTCAGTTTAAGTATTTGCGTATCATTAAGAAGATATTTCATCAATAATGCCTTTTTCCACACCGAAAGACTTTTAGATTAAGGCCCAGATAAGTTCAACTCCGTTTCCAAGTTATACCAAAAAAGATTTAACTCCTTTTTGTAGTACATATTGTTTGAAACCGAAGAAACTTAAATTTTTTTTTTTTAAAGTATCTTTATTTGAATAAACAACAATTTCATTGCATTTCTTTACTATTAAAACAAAAACCAAACTAACTACATACAAATGTTGCTGTATGAAACTTAATCAACTTTCAATATTTTGTGTGGTATTCTTTATTTCTGAAACAATTCTCAATGGGATTTAAATCTGGAGATTAGAATGGAATGGTTAGTCCAAGATTTGCGGTTAGAATTCAGAGTGTTTAAAACCATTCTTTGACCAACTTCGATAAGTGTTTAAGAGCAGTGTTGGGCAAAGTCTCTCTGATTCTCTCTTATTTTGCATTTTCCTAAACCTAACTCTAGGGTTAAAGTCCTAGGGAAAGTCCTCTCCGTAAGAACTAAAATTACGCCCTATAAAACGCTTTAACTACCCGTGTTATTATATGGTGCTGAATCATGGGCACTTGCACGGCAGTTTAAACTATCCTTGGTGTGTTTTGTTATTTCGAAAAGAAATATGTATAATTTCATATTATCCGTTTTGGTTCTAAAGCCTCTCATACTTTTTGATGGTGGGTATAAATGTTCTTAGTAGACACAGAAATAATCAAATCTGAAACAAAATCTGTTACAGCTCCTTTTGGAAAGTTGTAGTATATAGGTGGCGAGGAACCACTTTCCATGAGTGGATGGTAAAGAAAAAAAAAAAAAAAAAAATATATTCCTCGCGGACCAAACAGGTATAAGTGGGTTGCTACTTTAAACTAACCCCCAAGTACCGGTGTCATTGCAAAACCGTGCCTAGGGCTTTTCGGTCAGAGTGTGTTATTTTCTCTGTACTCGTGGGAACAAGTCATGATTTCAACCAAAAAATTAAACAAAACAAAAATAAATCTGACAGTACAAACTTGGATGAAAGTTTCAGGGTAAGACAGGACATAACAGTGAGGGAGGACCTAGACGAACTGAACCTTAGTGACGTATGTAAATAAGGAAACCGAGGGGCTTTTGGATGGTCTAGACTCATTTTATACCACTGAAGCCACTCAGGCCATAGCGGACGTCTCCATCGATTGGTATTCGGAACATAAGGTCACTGTTATCTCTAGTTCCGGCCGATCGAAATCGAGATATCTAGGTTAAGTGGTTGAGTCAAGTAAGACAGATCGGTGTGACCCGTTCGTGCCACCGAAGCAGTATAATTTGGAGGAAAGATTTTGCTGGGAGTTTATTCCACCGCCGTACTGTGCGATCAACTGACAAATCTACTATGTAGGAATATGCGCGATAGAACTGTGAAACACAGCCCATATTGCTAGAACTGTCTCATATAAGCACCATTTTAGGACGAACGTAGGTGGTATAAATATTAAGACATCAGATGAGGCCCTATGCTCCACTGGCAGTCAAGGATAACAGAAGAAGATGAAGTACATCCTGGACTGTTTTAAAAAGCCGAGACACTTAAATGTGTCTTTCGAACACTCGTAAATGTATTCGGCTTATCGCACCGTATTTTCATGTCTAAAACATCAAGTGATTTTGATTCCACAATATCGAGTCCTTAGATTAAAAGATCGCAAGCGACAGGAAAAATATTGATCGTAAACGACAAAAAATCTTAATTAATCAAAAAAGGGGGAATGTTTTGGTGCATAAAATTTTTGTTCTTTGTTAGTTTGCTACTTTCGACAAACTAATTCAACAATGTTCTTGGAAATCTTTCCTGTGTTCTTCAATTCCTTTTTTACCAGAGCCCAATACCTTTCCACAGGCCGAAGTTCTGGACAGTTAGGTGAATTTGCCTCTCGTGGTACAAAAATGACATTATTCTTTGAGTACCACTCAAGTGCCTTTTTTCCATAATGGCATGATGCCAAATCGGGCCACAAAAATGTAGTCACTATGTGCTCTCTTAAAAAGTGTAACAACCGTTTTTGTAGGCACTCCTTTATATAAATTTCTGTGTTTATTGTGCCAGATGCCACAAATACTTTACTTCTTTTGCCACAACTGTAAATAGCTTGCCACACGAGAAACTTCTTAGGGAATTTTGTTTGTTTTTTTGTGCGAAACTCTTGCCGAACATTGCCCCGTTTATCAGCAACATAAAAATCTTGACCAGGAAGTTGAGAAAAGTCTGCCAGTACGTATGTTTCATCATCCATCACACAACAGGTGTATGTTTTTATAAAATCAGACTTCAATTTTTTCGCTCTTTTTTTTTTGCTTCTAAGTTCTTTATAGCATTGCGATCTGGAACCTTTTGGACTTTATATGTCTTCAGTCCAGCATAAGCTTTGACTCTATGTGCAAAATTCGTAGAACATTTCAACGTACGAGCTGCTTTTCTTAAAGAAGTGTTAGGCGCTCTTCGAAAGAGTCGCTCGACTTCTTTTGCCTTACCAATATCTGTAGGACCTTTTTTCCTCCCTGATCCTGGTTTTCTTTCAATGCTCAGGTTTTCCTTATACCGTCTGATGGCATTAGAAACCGTTCGAGGGTCAACTTTCAAATTTTTAGCTATTTTTTTAAAAGTCCATGACGGATTTTTTTGAAAATTTTTAATTATATTTTCACGAACTTTTTTTTCGCAGTCCATTTTGATTGAAATAACTATTGAAAATTAATAATTTCTAAAATAATAGTATCTGACATATCTATAGAAACTAACTTGATCAAAAAAAAAAATAAATTATTTCTTGCACTATGGATAAATTTTGTCTAAAATAGTAAATGCATATTTTTTTTAGAACACTCTTTATTCTTCTCAAAACGCGAGGTAGTCTTCTATCAATTGTAGTCAAATAAAAACTACATGGTGCGTCTTACTCAGATTTAGTTGTTGCACATTGACAATCACTTTCCCGAATAAGCAGCGGGAAATTATTAAGTTTATTACTATATTAGGTTAGGTTATAAAGGAGGTGTCAAGCGACACCTTCACTCGGAGAACCCAGGGTTCCATTGTGATTCTTTACTAAAAGAAAAGAGAAAAGATTGATTATAGGGGAAGAGAAAATAATATTATAGAGGGAGAAGCCAGTTGAGACCAGTGGTGAAACCTACAATATCTTGCAAACTGCACTATTGCAGATCCTGAAGTTCAGCAAAGAATCTGCTGCCTAGATGTTTGCGCCTTTGATTTTGTAGCCTTGGACAGTGACAGAGAATTTGTTCTACCGACTCGGACGAATCCTCATCTAGACATAGTCTGCAGGATCCGGAATGCTACCATCCCACCGCGAATTTAAGGGACATTGTCCCGTAAGGAACCCTATACATCTTCTTACTATATTATTATAGGTTGATTATGAAATATGTTTTAAATGAGCTTTGAACTCTATAAAAAAACTTTGATCGTAGCACTAAACTAGAACATATAATGGTTCTATAGGTTCGTTTTAGATTAAACAACTCTTACCTTTTTTGGATTTGTATTAATTAAAAAACTTCATTACTTTAGCATTAAATGTAATTATTTTCAGTTTATTCAAAAGATAATTTTAAACATATTTTATTTTAATTTATTTCTTTTTCCCTTTATTTGGTTTATGTTTATTTCTTAAGGCAAAGCGTTTACATAAAAATACATTTCTTTTATATTTAATATTTCAATATTTTCATCATTTAAATATTTAATGCATTCGTTTGTTATGTAAATAATTGTGTGTAATTTAAAAAGCAATAAAAGCATTGCATTTTGTTTTTATTTATTTGTTATACTGTAAAATTGAATTTTTCAATACTAAACTGTTTCAAATGAATTTAAAATATACATAAATGTATGATAAAATTATAAATAATCTGATGATAATATAAAATTAACTGAAATTAAAATTAACTTTCAAATAAAAACTATTAAAGCTGTATTCGTAATTAATTGTATTTTGTTTTAAAAATAATAAATAGTTGTTTTCTTTTAATTTGTGGGTATACAATTAATTTTCCAGTTTATTTATGACTTTTATTTATTTATATAACGCATTTTCATTAAAGGATTATGCCACATTATTTATACTCTTCTCTGATTTATTTAGCTTAAGTAAAGTTTATAGTGTTATAAATTTTTAAAGACTAAAGTACGAATAGTAATAATAATAAGTATTTATTATTAAGTGCTAAAATATATTCTTTTTTGTTTTTCTTTAGAAAATGAAGGCCATTTGAAATTGTGGGGTTTTTGTATTTTGTTTTATTTAATTAAATATTTAAGCTTATTTAACATAAATAAATTTTGAGCTTTAAGCAAACATAAAATTAATAACTATAAAAATATTTAGAGAACAGTAAAAATATATTCATGTATTGTTCTAATGCTAAGATAATATCTATTACATTTTTGTAGGATTAAGTAGATACTTAGGAAATTTTAAATAAACTTATGTAAATTTATTTGTGTATTTCAATTCGTTTATAGGATTAGAAAATTGAAAAAATAATTTAAGGCATTTAATTTCATTGTATGAAGTGGGAATAATGTAATGAAGATAAAGTATAATGTACGAGGACTGGTCAATAAGTTTGTGTCTTTTTGAATCTCCTGCCTACCTATTGAATCTCCTTCCTTCTTATTAAAGTGATAACATTGCCGCAGCCTATATGCAATTGTCAATTGATTTCTGACTTAATTTGAGCATGTTATTTAGGTTAGCAGAAGAAATCATCACTAGAAACAAGACTATGCTGGAAAAATGTTGTGGGTACCCTGCACCATCCATTTTCATTGTAATAAAGTATATTTTAAATTTCACTGTGAACGCAAAAACACGGAAAGTGCCAAACGTTCTGACGCTCAATTAAGGTCTACATCCGAAACAAATAAAAAAATTAACGATACAATTTTAGACGATCGAAGATTAAAAGTGAGAGATGGCTCAGTGGTTTAAATTTTGAATGATCACTTGGTATGAGAAAGCTTTCCGCGAGATAGCTACAGCATTTGCTCACTATTAACCACCTAAGTCTTGGATCAGCAAGGAAACCACAAAGACACGGGAAAACATGGACATCGAGAGCTCTATGGCCTAAACCGGACACTAGTGGAACCAAAATTCTTCTAGGTCTGAATAGGTCAAGCCTAAGAAGATGTATAGGGTTCGTAACGGGACATTATGCCTTAAATTCGAGGTAAAATAGGTGGGATTTTAGCATTCCGGACCTCTGCAGAATTCGTCCGAATTGGTGGAACGCATTCTCTGTCACTGTGATTTTGACGTCGAAGACCTGTATGGGGTGGAAGGGAGAAGGGTTTTGGAATTGAACACGTTACTTGATTAAGACTCGTGTCAAACGCAACAGGCGACCGTTATCGAGTTTGAGCCGAGCATTGAATGCAAACGGCCGCAATGCGCCGATTTGTAACTCCCACCACACTTACTACGTTGGAGTAAGTGTATAGAGCTAAAAAAAGACCATGTTGAAAAATAAATTAACTTGTATAAAGTTTCGTATTTTAACTAAAAGAAAACGGTCTTATCGACCTGCCCTCGCATTAGCTCATGCAGTTCAGAATTCATAAGCAAAAATATGTATGATTTTGGTAAATTTAAACAATTTTTTTTTATAATATTTGAGGCGTGATAACTTTGGACCAAAAGATTTCTGGATTCAATAAGAAGAATTTGTTCAAGACTTTTAAATAGAAAAATTTAATAGAAAGTTTGAAAAGATAGAAGAATTCAGTTCCAATTTTAAAAATAATTAGTTAAAACTAAAATCATGGGATTTGAAACCTTCATGGCAATATAAAATAACCCTCTAATTCATAAACGAAAAATTTAGCTATAATAAGCTTATTAAAAATTTTGAGACGAAATTCCTTCTTTGAGATTTGGATAATTTTATAATTTGTTTATAATCATTTATGAAAAAGATAATTTTAAAAAGACAAATTTTTAGTAAAAACTAAAGTTTACATTAAAAAATTCAGTTCTTTTTTTTTAAATAAATCTCTACGTTACTTATAATGAACACAGCCCGACAAAATGAAAACTTTTTTGGTGCCTTCGATTTCTTAGTCAGTTTGTATGCATCTAGTATAGGGCTTTAATGGCTCTAATTCACTTTTTATGTAACAGCTCTAGTTTTTGAGATATTTGTCTTTGAAGAAAACTACGTCGTAACAAGATTTATAGTAATGTAATTAATAAACGGTTCATTCTTTTCAATTAAAATAAAAAATCGAAATTCGGCTACAATATTATATTTATGCTGCTTTACCATTTTTTTGATTCCATATATCTTGTTGGAATCCAACCACAAATGTGGGTTTTATTTAAAATAAAGTAACTCTATATCATTAAAAGAAAATACGTACAACAAACAAAAACCACGATATAGTTTCACAACCACCAACTCCGCGATTTCAGGTTATCGCATGAATGTTTTATTAGCAGGTCGCCCACCGCCTATAGCTGAAGAATAAAATAACCTGATGCGGAAACAACAGTCGTTCTGGCTCAACTGAGATCGGGATAGAGTAACAGATTAAACATATTTTTTATTTTCCGCGTAGACCGTGCCGTCCACAACATATGCCCAGCTTGTGGTCAGGGTCCTCATGATACCCCCACATTTTCAACTGTACCTACCCTACTTCATTTAGTCCTAATGATGTGTGGACTCATCCAGTAGAAGTAGCACAATTTCTTGGCCTTGATCTCCTAACAGATCCCCCATAAAAACAAAATTATAAAATTGTAAATGTTAAAACTGTTAAAGCAACAAAAATTACCCATATCCGTGCAGTAATTTTCTGTGTGTGGTCCATTTCTATTAATGTAGAATCCTAACTTGGACTAAGACAAACAATTTGAAAAAAATTGTCCAATCCACTGCTAAAAGGGCCAATGCATTAGATTCTCTTCTTTACCCTCTTTTATTTGCCTACAACAGCTAATCTTTACTTTACTAAGAACAGATTTATAAGTGGTTTTCTGGACAATGTAACTATGAATTTATATGGAAAACAAAAGGTTAGGTTATAAGAAGGTGTCAAGCGACGCCTTCACTCGGAGACCCCAGGGGTCCATTGTGATCCTTTACTCGAAGAGGAGAAAAAAAGAAGATTGAATATATAAGAAGAGAAAAGATAATAGAAAAGTGTAGAGGGAGAATTGGAGTACCCTATCTAGACCAGTTGAGACCAGTGGTGAAGCCTACAATATCATGCAAACTGCACTGTTGCAGATCCTGAAGTTCAACAAAGAATCTGTTGGCTAGATGTTTGAGCCTTTGATTTTGTAGCCTTCGACAGTGACAAAAAATGTGTTCTACCGACTCGGACGAATCCTCATCTAGACATAGTCTGCATAGTGCGGAATGCTACTATCCCACCTATGTAACCTCGAATTTAAGGCACACTGTCACGTTAGGAACCCTATACATCTTCTTAAGCTTGACCTATTCAGATTGGTGGAGCCATATCTGTCACTCTTTGACTTAAGTCTTGGCTCGAGCCTAGTCTAGCGACTTCGTCCGCAACTTCGTTTTTTGGAAAACAAAAATTTTTTTTAAAAATAATTTTTCCTTATATATTCGGCTATGTCTCCAAAACTACTGAATGGAGTAAATATTATCTTAGGGCAGCATAAAGGTAATGTTGTAAATAAATTTTGATTTTGTTCTTTTTACTAAGTAGGTTAAACTGTTCTTCAGTTATGTTACTCAAAATCGTGTAACTACGTTGTTTTTAAAAAAAATGTATATCTCGAAAACTAGAGCTGATCCAAAAAGTGAGCTAGAGGAATTGGGGCCCTTTATAATTTTTCAATTTAATATGTATGTTTATAAAACGTTAAATTTTGTTTGTGAACAAGCTTTGCTCAAAATAATCCTTACTAAAGGGTGTCCCAACTAGAATGCAATTTTTAAATTTTAACACAGATATTAAAAAAAAATCGTGAAACTTTATTATATCATAAAGTAAACAGAATGAGGTTATGTATGGAACAATATATCGTGTTCATTAATTAGGTATTGTATTGATTTTGTCGATAAAATCATCTTCAGTGACGAGGCCCATTACCATCTTGATGGCTTCGTCAATAGGCAGAATTGTCGCATTTGGGGTGAGGAAAATCCTCGAGTGATTCACGAGAAGCAAATGCATCCTCAACGTGTCACTGTGTGGTGTGGTTTTTGGGCTGAAGGAATCATTGGATCTTTTTTTTATGAAAATGAGTGAGTCAATGGTGTTCGGTATCGTGAAATGATAACCAGTTTTTTCTTGCCTATAATTGAAAAAATGGTTTCAACAAGACGGCGCCACATGTCATACAGCCAGAGAAACAATTCAATTGCTACATCAGTCATTCACGGTCGTGTTATTTCGCGTTTTGGAGACCAGAATTGGCCGCCTTGCGATTTAACACCTTTAGATTTTTTTCTTTGGGGTTTTTTGAAGTCGATGGTTTACGCGAATAAGCCGATGACGACTCAAGCCTTAAAAGAGGAAATTGGAAGCTGCATTAATGAAATACCGCAGCATTTATGCAAAAATGTCATTGAAAATTTCATTAGAAGATCGCAAAGCCGCGGCGGCCATCTGCACGATATCTTGTTCCACACATAACCTCATTCTGTCTACTTTACGTTATAATAAAGTTTCACGATTTTTTTTAAATATCTGTGTTTTATTTAAGATTTAAAAATTGAGTTCTAGTTGGGACACCCTTTATTTATATCTCTTTTATCAAAGTTAAAGGTTTCAAAAGTATGAATAGATGAATGACTGATTAAATGAAAAATACTTCCAAAAGTTAATTAAGCATATTTGGTTCTGTATTGTTTTTCTTTTGTCTGTTTAAATTTATAAATTTACATAAATTTTAGATTTCTAATTGATGCAATCTTTCATTATTAATAATTAAAAATGCTTTTTAGTTTTCCTCTTTTTAAATTTTGTTTTCAAAACTTAAATCTTGTATAAAATATTTTGGTTTTTGTCGTCTGTTACTTCTCTAAATTTTGCTTTAGAAGTTTTAAACTTTTTTTTTACAATATAACTTTTTTTTTGTATCAGGCTAATTTTAATGTTTAATTTTGTTTTTTTTTATATATATTTTTGTTTTAATTTAAAGTACGTATTTAATAAATTTTTCTTTCTACAAGTATGTACTTCTTTCTTAAAACAATTACAAATATTTTTTTATTATATTATATTAGCCCAGTTCACAATCCATTGCAAATGGTCTAAAATTTATATAGCAAATGTTTTAATACTAGACTATTTGTATAGGTTTGTGTACTGGACTATTCTTTTTTTTTTACAATTTATTCAATCATTATTTTTTTCTGTATTTAAAATGCTTAAATTTATTCCCATTTTTTATTTGTTGTATGTTTTTTTTTTCACTTAAGTTTGTAGTATATTTCCAAGGTACTTTTATTTCAAACTTTTATATGAATTGGTTGATTTTTTTTTGTTCTCGTTCGTATTTAAATACAAAATGAAAAGCCATAAACTCAATTGCCAACATAAGTGTTTGAATATTGAAGTAGGAGGGGAGAAGAAATTTGTTCATTAAGTGGTTTTTTAGTTTAGTAAAAAAATATACATTTTTTATACAGGGTGGCCCAGAAAGACCGAAGTGGTGTGAATTCCTTATAACTTTTTTATTATAATTTTTTTTTCTTTTCTTTTCAGTATTTTGTAAAAAAGACTTGGATAATTTATAATGGAGCAATACACAATTGAACAACGTGCCCAAATTGTTGAAATTTACTTTTCAAATCAACGGTCCATTGTGTTGACTCAGCGTGCATACCGTCGTCAATTTAATGTGCGGGTTGCCCCCTCTCAGTCAACAATAAACCGTCTGGTTGCAAAATTTCGAGAACAAGGAGCATTAAGGAAACTTCCTGGTCCCGGCAGACACCGAACTGTCCACACGGCTGACAATATTCAAGTGGTACAGGAGAGTATTCGGGAGGATCCAGAAACATCAACCAGGAGACGTTCGTCACAACTGGGCCTCTCAAGAACGTCGCTGCAGCGAATTTTGAACACCATAGGATTGTTTCCATACAAAATTCAACTTGTCAAAGAATTGAAACCAACAGATTACCAGCAACGACTTGACTATGCAATTTATTTCCAGCAAAAAGCACAAGAGAATCCAAATTTTATTCATAACTTAATAATGAGTGACGAAGCCCATTTTCAATTAAATGGGTTCGTTGACAAGCAAAACTGTAGGATATGGGCTACGGAAAACCCGAGAGTACTTCATCAACGACAATTGCACCCAGTTAAGTGTACCGTTTGGTGCGGTGTTTCTTCAGAAAGGATCATTGGCCCATTTTTTTTTGAAAATGAACAAGGTGTCGCCATTTCCGTCAATGGTGATCGATATCGGGCCATGTTGCAAAATTTTGTAAGGCCAGCCGTGGAAAACCATCCGCAAATATGGTTCCAACAGGATGAAACCACAGCGCACACTGCGAGGGCCACAATGACTCTTTTACGCGACATCTTTGGTGAAAAAATAATTTCTCGTAACAGCAATTTTAATTGGCCTCCGCGGTCCCCGGATTTAACCGCTCCAGACTTTTTTCTTTGGGGCTATTTAAAAGGAAAAGTTTATGTTAATAAGCCTAGGACTATTGAGGAGTTAAAAACCAATATTCGAGAAGAAATTAACAACATACCACCGGAAGTTTTGCGAAAGGTCATGGAAAATGTGTTGGAAAGAGCACATTTGTGCGAAGCAGAATATGGCCACCACTTGCGGGATATCATTTTTAATAACTAATCCAAAAATATTTCCCATAAATTTAATGTATTTAAAAAAAAAATTAAAAAAATATCTCTTAAATAAAAAGTTATAAGCAATTCACACCACTTCGGTCTTTCTGGGCCACCCTGTAGTATTAAAGTTAATACAACAATTTTTTTTTAGTATAAGGTACTATTCACTAGCTATGTATGTGTTGCTTTAACCCCTCTTGCCATTTGCCTTCTAAGAGGCCTCATCTTAAATATTCCTTTATTAAATCATTAAAGTTGAAAAGGGATTATAGCGCATTATTTTCGATAACAATATCCATAGCACCGAAGTTATGGCACAGAGTACTACTCCACCCCAGCCTAAATCTAAACTCCAGGATGTTAGAAATATTCTGGCACCCAGTAAGGGTTTGGCCATGATGGCAGGACCTCCTGGCCGGGCCACTATACCATCCACTGTGCCATCATAGTCGCTGTCCAACATGGGTCTGCCTTGTTGGCGTTTGAAGTGTATAATCATAAGAGTAAATAAAGCAAATAAGGCTGAAAATATAGAAAATATTAAGTATTAATTCAAAAATAACAAGTAAGAAAGTGCTGTAGTCGGTCAAGTCCGACCACACGATACCCATCACCACTAAGGTCAAAGGTCTGTTCTTTTTCGTGTATAAAGACAAATATTTGCCAGATTTTGTCATCATACAAACATTTTCTCAAGACTTAAAGAGTGCTCTAAATAAAATTTGTAGTTGGATTTTCTTAAATAAAAATCAAACCTTTTAATATAAAAACTCTACAAAATACGCAAATATAATGACATATTATACAAAATCATTTAGCATTAAAATGTTTATTTAGTACTCGGGTTTTGCAAAATTATCGACTTTTTTCGGAAACCCTCCCATTAAAGATTTTACAGTTGCTTCTGATACCTTTCTGGAGCATGTGTTCCACCTGCGCTTAAAATCGGACATGTTCTTGGAAATATTTCCTGTGTTCTTCAATTCCTTTTTTACCAGAGCCCAATACCTTACCACAGGCCGAAGTTCTGGACAGTTAGGTGGATTTGCCTCTCGTGGTACAAAAATGACATTATTCTTTGAGTACCACTGAAGTGCCTTTTTTCCATAATGGCATGATGCCAAATCGGGCCAAAAAAATGTAGTCACTCTGTGCTCTCTTAAAAAGGGTAACAACCGTTTTTGTCCTCCTTTTTGCACTCCTTTATATAAATTTCTGTGTTTATTGTGCCAGATGCCACAAATACTTTACTTCTTTTGCCACAACTGCAAATAGCTTGCCACACGAGAAACTTCTTAGGGAATTTTGTTTGTTTTTTTGTGCGAAACTTTTGCCGAACATTGCCCCGTTTATCAGCAACATAAAAATCTTGACCAGGAAGTTGAGAAAAGTCTGCCAGTACGTATGTTTCATCCATCATCCATCTCACAACAGGTGAATTTTTTTTATAAAATCAGACTTAAATTTTTTCGCTCGTTTTTTTGCTTCTAAGTTCTTTATAGCATTGCGATCTGGAACCTTTTGGACTTTGTATGTCTTCAGTCCAGCATAAGCTTTGATTCTATGTGCAAAATTCGTAGAACATTTCACCGTACGAGCTGCTTTTCTTAAAGAAGTGTTAGGCGCTCTTCGAAAGAGTCGCTCGACTTCTTTTGCCTTACCAATATCTGTAGGACCTTTTTTCCTCCCTGATCCTGGTTTTCTTTCAATGCTCAGGTTTTCCTTATACCGCCTGATGGCATTAGAAACCGTTCGAGGGTCAACTTTCAAATTTTTAGCTATTTTTTTAAAAGTCCATGACGGATTTTTTTGAAAAGTTTTAATTATATTTTCACGAACTTTTTTTTCGCAGTCCATTTTGATTGAAATAACTATTGAAAATTAATAATTTCTAAAATAATAGTATCTGACATATCTATAGAAACTAACTTGATCAAAAAATAAATTATTTCTTGCACTATGGATAAATTTTGTCTAAAATATTAAATGCATATTTTTTTTTAGAACACTCTTTATATATATATTTTAGCTGTTTTCTTCATTTGGAGAGCTAGGGTCAAATGGGGATAATCCCGACAAGACGGTGTTAGTCCTATTCACCAGAAGGTATAAGGTTGAAAGCTTCGAACTTCCTGTGCTGAATGGTGTAGAGTTAAGACTGTCGCATGAAGCCATAAAGGGAATGACAATGAGTAGTCTAGTCGGGTATACTTAGATATAGGCATGTTAGACACTCCAGTATTCTGAGCTTAACAGGTTCCTTGGGCTTGGAGTCTGACTCTTTAGTCAAGGAGCTTCTGTTTAACACAGCACCAGAAATCGTAGTCCATGATAGATCCGACTGGAAGGGGCAAACAACACTTTTTCAAGGCATTTCGATTTTCACGGATGGTTCTAAAATGGATTGCGGTACTGATGTGGTGTTTAACTAGTGAATCAAAATGTTAGAAAATCCTTCAGACTTCAGTGTATTCCAGGCAGAGATTTTTGCCATTTGGAAGACTACAGAGCTCATCCAGGGTCTTATAGCTGTAAATAGTTAGGTCACAATATACGTCGATAGACAGGACGCGCTCAAAGCGCTGCGGGGACACAGTAGGACACATGTAGGATAACTCTTTTTGACCTATCTTTCAGTTATAGGACTAGATTGTGCTGGGTTCCGGGTCATTGCGACATCGCTGGCAACGAAGTTGCGGACGAAGTCGCTAAACTAAGCTCGAGCCAAGACTTAAGTTCAAAGATTGACAAATATGGCTCCACCTATCTGTCACTTTTATCTGGGCAATAAGTCTTGGACAAGCAAGGAAATCACAAGGACATGATTTCGTGTAGGACATCTAAAGCTCTATGGCCTAAACCGGACATTAATGGAACCAAAATTCTACTAGGTTTGAATAGGTCAGGCTTAAGAAGATGTATAGGGTTCCTAACGGGACGCTGTGCCTTAAATTCGAGATTTAATAGGTCTAGATGAGGATTCGTCCGAGTCTAGATGAGGATTCGTCCGAGTCGGTAGAACACATTTTTTGTCACTGTCGAAGGCTACAAAATCAAAGGCTCAAACATCTAGACAGCAGATTCTTTGCTGAACTTCAGGATCTGCAACAGCGCAGTTTGCAAGATATTGTAGGGTTCACCACTGGTCTAATAATGTATAATAAGGTCTAATATGTATACAAAAAATAAATATAAAATTGTCATTATCTTCAGATTTACGAGCGTTTTAGTGATTTTTGTCTATGTGAGGTACCATAAATAATAGACCGATTTCGACGAATTTCAACAGCCATGGTCCGACTGTAAAAAAAAAAATTATCTGTGTCAAATTTCATCAAATTATCTTTAGAATTGCGACCTGTACTTTGATTACAAGGTTTAGCTAGCTTGACCCCCATAAGCCAGCTAGACGTCCAGACAGACGGACTGACATTGTTAAATCGACTCAGGAAGTGATTATTAGACTATTGGTATACTTAAAGGTGGGTCTATACCAATATTCCCATGCGTAACATACAGCAGCATAAACGCTTTCCGCCTATGGTGGTGAAGTTTATAATAAATTGGGTGACCTACTATTACTTTCTATTGGCTAACATGGCCAAAAATACTTTTTAAACTATTCAATATGTATAAGAATTAAACTCCCTTTAATTACCTGCTAGTAAATACATTACACCAGTTATCAATATGGCACTTATTTGCCTCTGACATACCCCGAAGGCTCCCACCAAAGCGGCACTGCCCAGTATAATTAAGCATACCAGAGAGCATGATATTGATAAATTTTGCATTCCTGTAAATAAAATTTTCAAAAATATATTAAATTTTTTTCTTTTATTAGTTATAAATTTTTAATTTATTAAATAACTTCATTAAAACTTGCTTAAAAATATAGTTTGAAAGCATTTAGAAGCAAAAGAAAGAAGAAAATGTGAACTAGAAGCAGAGTGTGTTTAAGGGAGATTTATTTAAGGTGTTAGTTATTTTATTTTAGTTAATAATTTTGTTATTTTAATTAATAATTTTCTTATTTTATTTAATAGTTTTTAATTAATTGTATAGATTTAGAGATTTTAAGAAATTTGTATTTAAAGTAATTGTTTAAGTGCAAGCAAAGAAAATTCAGAAAGAAAACTAAGATTTTGAATAATGTTTAAGAAGAAAATGTTTAATTTAAAAAAAATATAATTATGTATTATTTAATAAAAGTACAAAAATTACAAAATTGTTGGCATAGTAAATATTTATTTAAAGAAAGTTTTGTTTTGCGTTTAATCCCAGTCTATTACATTTATTTATTAATGTTAAACACATTTTATTAATAAACGTCATAACATATTTGTGAGGACAACCAATTCATCGACGCATTTTGATGTTTGATTAGGCCATCATCGTCAGGAGGAGTATCCTTACTTTTAGACATACCGAAAACCTCGCATTATTATCAATTTTCAAAACACGATAATTATGTTTTGTTATAAAATGTATGATTTTTCCTTATATTTTGAAATTTTTACCATTTTTACATATAAGTCGCTCTTGTCCCACTAACCAATGGATTGGGAGTTCCTAAAGCTGAATAAGGTTAAACTCATGCTCACTAAACATGCCAAATATCTTGTTTAATTCTTGACTCTAACTTGGCCTGGAGCTATTGCATTCTAGAGACTTACTCCTGGCTTTTTGAGATGATTGCTAAGCCTATCCTCATGTATGGTACTCTTGCTTAAAGGCCTGCACTCTGTGAGACTACTCAGCGAGGTTTTTTTTTAAATCCTTAGATCGTCTGCTCTAATGACTACGCCTTCCATGACACTTATTACCATGTCTAACTCGCTCACGGCTGAGTTAATCAAGTGCCATCAGAGTTTGGTATTTTATTTACTAAAACATTCTGAATAAACTAAAAATTTCCCCCAACATCATTGACCACCCCATTTTTTGACTGATCCTCTACTGTGGACTTATCTGGAACTCTAAATGATTTTACAGATGCGCTTTTGTGATAAACACGGATGGAAAAAAATCAAAGAGAGAAGTGGGTGAGACCTTCTTTATTTCATTACAAGGGTCAAAATTTATTTTTTGCTCCCAGAGCTCTATAGTAATCAAGAGTCCGAAATAACTACGATATATAGAACGATTAAATAGCTTATATACCACAAATTTGATAATCATTAGGTAATCGTCTCCATTAGTTGTTTCCGAATTAGAGTAAAAGCGGTATTCTATCTTTTTTGTGGGATTTTTCAAAACGACCATACGACATATCAATGTATGGAAGTGGAAGCTATAAGCCTTCTAATTGCAAATTAATAAATTTTTATATACACGGAAACCACTTGTTCAGCCTCAAGACTAACTTGGACAACTTACAATAGTATGCGCTCTGCAGTCTTCTTATCTCTACCACTGCTTTTGGTGCTTTGGAAATTAAGAGACTCTTCTCTTCTTTTCTATTCTTTGTAGTTAATACAAAGGGACTTTTTTTCAGGATCCAAGTGATGCGGAGTCTTTCTTTGTCAGCCAACCAAATTTATTATAAATATAAAGTAGTTTTTCTGTTTTGTAAATTTTGAGATTCGATAAAAACCAATAAGCATTACAAGCTTCTGAAAATTCGAGTAGGGTATATGGTCCTGATACTGTAACAGCCATCCATGCATTATTTTGTTTTTGTTAATTCCCTTCCGGTAGTTTTGATGTTGAAGATGAACCATGCTACGAAATAACAATTCAGAATAACCCTTGGCTTAGCTTGGGATTCTTATGATATCATTTTAAAGTCCGGACTTGGGACAAGTGATTACTACCTGTTCCTGTGTATGGCAAACGATTTTGTTGGTAAAAATCACTTTAAAAGAGGTTTTGAAAAATCGCTTGTAAAACTGAAACCCTTTCCTCGTACAAAATTGTTAGATGCCATTCCATATAAATTGATTTCGAGATTTAGATAAGTTTTGGATACTATAAAGTATCAGTCACATCATAAATTATTTAATACAAAATATTATTGAGTTTGATCTCTATTTAAAGTAAGTTTGTATAGTAAGCTGATGTATTGTTTAAAAACTTTCCACAAGGTCGCAAACTTCTCTTATGTGATTGTCATTTTGTGACATGATATACGTATCTCTTCAGTGACATGAGAATGACATCTTCATATTCATATGTTCTGTGTAATAAAACGGAAGATTTGCCTAAAGTCAATCGAACTAAAAAGCCACATACTCAAACATACTTACATATCGATGGCTTAATATAAAAAAAGGCCTAACTCGAACTTAATGAAAATCAACAAAAATTTTTTTTAATGATATGTTTTGCTTTTTTTTATTAAAAATTGTATTAAAATTTTTGTTGTATCTAAAATTTTACGAATTTTATTTACTTTTTTCCTTCTCCTGTAAAGGTAACAAAAAAT
Source organism: Stomorhina lunata (assembly GCA_933228675.1). Classification (NCBI taxonomy): domain Eukaryota; kingdom Metazoa; phylum Arthropoda; class Insecta; order Diptera; family Rhiniidae; genus Stomorhina; species Stomorhina lunata. The sequence goes on along the minus strand of OW121740.1, from coordinate 35,307,444 downwards.
CGAGTTAGGCCTTTTTTATATTAAGCCATCGTTATATAACTTTACATCATCTTATAAGCTATAAAGGTATAAATATATTCATTGTTATAAGTGCACTTACAACATTTTGTAGATATTAATTGGTTTCATAATTGATGTTTTAACCACTTAAACAAGTTCCTAGAATGTTCATTTTCAGTGACATCTTTTGATGACTATGTATCATCAAAAATGTAAAATTATGGGGCTTCTTTGTTTTATATAGCATCAATGTAAGCTACAATTTTTAGGTAAAAGGATTTAGACCTTTTTTTTAATGAAATTCCTGTGATATCGGAGGAGCTGTGATATCGGAGGTGCAGTCATTGTTCTGATGAAACTGGAGAGGATGTATATGAATCTGAATTTTCTTTTTCAAGTTTTTTTTTTTTTTTAATTATGCATTTTAAAATAATGATTGTTCAATAATTCCTTTCCTAGAAACATTCATTCATTGTCCTTTTGTTAATTAAAGAACAATATATTTGAAATGAAAATCTTGGGCTTTTAAATTTAAAGTTAATTGAAGCAAAGCCCAGGCAATTTAACAAAGTTTGTTAACATATTGTTTAAAGAAAAGAAAAATTAATACTATTATTATTGTATATTTTTTAATAAAACCCACGTTTAACTCTCAAGTACACACATATTTTTATTGGCCAAATAACTTTTTATACAATAAGGATTTACACAGCGGCCAGATTATCAGTAGTCAGACTACAAACAAGATTACAATACGCAATTTAAAACACATGGAGGGACAATTTTTATATTCATGATGTTTGTTTATGTAGTTTTGCTTATTTTACTGTCACCTTTTGAAAAAAAGATCCTCTACAGATTTTGTGTGCAAATTTAACCCTTTTCAAACCAACAATATTAAAAGCTTAAAACATTTTTAAAGTCAAGACGATTACTATTTTTTTAAGCTTTACAACCAAAGCGTTTCGAAAGGGTTAAGAATTACAAACATCGTATGCCTGTTGCCTTAAGGGCTTTACTCGGTGGATGAATGAACGAAGGAATGAATGGATGGATGGTTGTAAATATGTGTGTTATGAACTTATATGATATTAAATTTTTTAACCAATGCCGATGGCAGTAAGGAAACGGAAATGACCTTGTTAAAAAATACAAAACAAAATACAATTTCACTTAAAACATTAAAACTAGTGTTAAAAGTTAAAAATATGTAAAATATAATAGAGGCATTCACGACACGTTAATTATAAAGTTTTTTTTTAATCTGTAAACTACGAGGGAAATTTGTATACAGTTTATGGGTGCATGGGTTAATAATAAAAGATTTTTACTCGTCAAACAACCATGAAAAGATCGTCAAAAAAAACGACAGTCAACCGTTAAACCATTACCAAAAATTGCTAAATATGTATTACCAATATCCGTGCAGCCGTTTTCCGATTTTTAATACATAAAAAAAGTGGACGTAGTAATTTTTTGTTTCAGTTAAAACTTAAATTGAATTACAACAAAAGAAAAATTACCTAAATCCCTGCTACCGTTTTTCGATTTAAGATACATGGAAAAAAGTGGGCGTAAATGTAGGCGTGGTCAAATTTTCTTTACACAAAAACTTAAATAGAATTACTACGAACGTTTAAAAAAAAATTACCCATATCCGTGCAGCCATTTTCTGATTAGATAATAAAAAAAGTGGGCGTTAAAGTGGGTGTGATCTATTAATGTAGGACCCTAACATGGACTAAGACAAACAGTTTAAAAAATATTAAATTTTGTGCAAACTTCACATACACTATCTACTAAATAATCTAAATAAAGCCAATACATTTGGCTTGGATAGATGAGCCATCCGTTGTCTGGAATTCAAAGAATTTACATTGGCTGCTTAACATGGCATCACATTAAATTTGTTATTAAATATAGATAAGCTCTAATAGACTTATCAATCAAGTATAAGGTAGAATTGTGCTGATGTCATTACTACATCGAAGGACACGAAGCTGTCGACGAAGCCGCAAGACATGGCTCAAACTAAGAACTGATGGTGACAGATATAGATCCGCGTACTTGCCACTTTTTTATGTCTATTAGGTCTCAGACCAGCGAGAAAACCACAAGGACTTGGTGTAAAATGGTATATTTGGCTTGGTCTTCGTAGAAGATACATAGGCATATTAACCGGCCACAGTGCCCTAAACTCTAGGTTGAACAGATGCAAAAAGGTAGCAAATTGTACTCAGTCGAGGACACGTCCGAATCTAAGCACCCTCTGCCACTTTAATATTCTCCCAAAGTCAGAGGCTTAAGTTTCTAGGTAACAGATTAACTTAACTTTCTACTCAATAGAACTGAATCTAAATCTGAACTAGATTGGAACTAAAATAGAACTTAACCTAGAACTGAATATAGAACTAAACCTAGAATTTAATTATAACTAAATCTAGTTCTGAACATGAAACAAAACCTAGAACTGAACCTTAAACTAAACCTATTTAGAACTGAACAAATTATGATTGGGAAATCTTAGGATTCCGACCAAGAACTTCTGGATATTACGAAAATTATCGTTGTTACAACAAACTGGACCTGTATACAACTAAATCTACAATCGAATCGAAACTGATTAAAAAGCTTAACCTAAAGCGAAAACTAGAACCTGAACTGAAAATTAAACTTAACTTTGTACTCAATAGAATTTAATCTAAATCTGAAATAGATTGGAACTAAACTAGAACTAAACCTAGTACTGAAAATAGAACTAAACCTAGTACTGAACATAGAACTGAAAAAATTTAGATTGAGCGAAAGTTAAATATTTCCCACGACAGACCGTTTTTTGTACTGGAACGACTCGGATATCTTAGGATTCCGACTAAGAACTCCCACTTTTGCGATATTACGGAAATGATCAGTAACAGCAAAACTGGACCTACATAAAACAAAACCTACAATCGAACCTAAAACTGAATAACTGATGATAAGCACGTGTGTGTGTCTTAGTTTTCACTTATTGTATAATCGCCTCTATTAGTTGTTTCCGATTTAGAGTAAAAGCGGTATACTTTCTTTTTTATGGGACTTTTCAAAACGACCATACGGCAAATCAACGAATGGAAGTACAACATCTTTATATTATAGAGTCTTTGCTTGAAACTTGCGTAAATAGAACTGATATAAAATCTGAACTAGTATGAAAGTTAGAATTGAATCTTGAATTAAACCTCTAGCGCTTAACCTAGAAATAAACCTAGAACTAATTATGAAACCTAAAAATAAACCTAGAACTGAATATGAAACACAACTTAGAACCGAAAATGTTAGATTGATAGTTTACAACGTGAATATCTCTACTACATATTTTATTACATCTTTTTTCTGCAGATTGTTTTTTTGTAACTTTTCTACCTGTTTTATTGTTTATCTCTTTGCAATTAAAATGTTTTTTGTAACAAAAATTTTATTTTAAAAAAGTTCCATTGTTATTTAAACAAATGTTAAAATTCAACTTCATGCGTGCTGAGAATTTGTAAATGAAGAATTTGGTATTACAGAAATGAAATAAAATACTTGAAATTTTCAAACTTTGTCTCTATATCGTAAATTGTAGTTAAGTTAAATTTTATTTCACTTAAGCCATTTGTTTATAAAATTTGCACATATTCTTTTTGTTTTAATTAAAATCAAGGAAAAAATAAAACGCATTGCTAAAACATACATATACTATACTTTAAACTATAATAGTTAAAGCACACAAGCTTGAAACTCTTAAAAGGAAATTGTAAAAAACATGCATTTTTAATTTTGTTAAAAGAAGAAATAATTAAAATTAGAATTTTAGTTTTTCTTTTTTGATTTTTTGTTTTTAATTCTTAATTAGAACATGTTTTTGGATGAGAGATTGCGGTACAACCTACGTGATAAATTGCCTTCTGCTTAAAATAAATATTTAGTTTATAAAATCTTTAAAAATTAGCAATATTTATATAATTTTTAAATTCTTCGTAAATTAAACTTTAGGATACATGTAATAAAATGTTATTTAACTTTAGCTTTTTTTCATTATTTTAGCCTTTATATTTCGTATAATTTAAAATCCACAATATTGACATCACCACAAACATGCCTTCAGAAGAACAGACTGTTGCCAAAACCTCTGAAGATACCACCACCACTACTTCAGAGACAACTCTCTCCTCCGAAGCCATTGTCCAACAAGAACGTTCGGAAAAAATTCTTAAAGCGAAAGAACTTTACAGTCATGGTTCACGTAATTTTCTAGTTAAATCTTATGCCGAAGCCGCCGATGAATTGAGTCAAGTTTGTGCTCTCTACGAAGAATTACATGGCGAATTATCCGATGAATTGGGTATGCCCTATTTGCTCTATGCTAAATCTCTTATAGCCTTGGCCTTAGACGAAAACAAAGTTATCGATGTTCCCGATGAGGAAGAAGATGACGAAGATGAGGAAGATGAAGAGGCTGAGGCAGCAGAGTCCACAAATGGTGAGGCGACTAAAGCTACAGGAACAAATGGCACAAAGTTAGAGAGTATTAAAGAAGATGCTGTTGATTCAACAGAGGCAGAAGGAGTTGAGAAAAAGAAGGAAGAGGAAAAGAAGGAAGAAGAAAAGAAGGTGGAAGAAAAGGAAACCTCAAAGGAGGATAAGCCTGAGAAAATGGAAGAAGATTCTGAAGTTACAAGTACAGATGATGATAAGGCCAAGGAGGCGGCAGAAAAGGAAAAGAAGGCCAAAAATGGCACGGCAAATGGATCGGCAGCGGAAAAAGCAAAACCATCAGCCTCCATAGCTGTAGATGATGGTGAAAAACCTTCAACTTCAAATGGTGAGGCGGCTGGTGAAGAGGATGAAGAAGAAAATGAAGCGGTAAGTACGAACTTTAATCTCTAAAGCTTCTCTTTTGAACAAAAATGCCTGTGAAGTTTTATACAAAAAATATATATATATTTTTTTTTAAATTGAGTCTCTATTTTGTTGTTATGTTTTCAGGCCTCAAATCTTCAACTTGCTTGGGAAATCCTGGAATTGGCGGCAAAAATCTTTTCACGTCAGGGCGAACGTGGTTTACCTAATTTGGCTGAGGTCCAAACAGAATTGGCCAATATCGAATTTGAAAATAATATTTTGGATTCGGCCCGTGATGATTATGGTAAGTAACAGACTCCATAAATTAAATAAATGTATAAGTATCCCTACTCCTACAAGTGAGAACAAAACCTACAACACAACTAGAATTACGCCTAAAACTGGAATTATCATTTAATCAAGTGGACTTAGAACTGGACTTCACTAATTATTGAAATGAACTTAAAACCAGAGTATCAAAACGAACAAAACAGTGATCAAAACAGACTAATAATACTAATAATGATAATATATTTGCCAAAGTGATTTGTTTTTTAATTATACTCGAACGAATCACGAATGTTATTTTGACCGAAAAATTTAGAACAAATACCTTTGCTGACTGATTTGATCTTATTTAATTTAACTGGGTATTGTTACGTAAAAATTTGAAAGATCCTAAAAAACTGATAATCGTCATTCTGTGATTCTTTAGCCAGAACGAACTATTCGCAAACGTCTCTGATGCAGTTTTGTACTTAAACGTGCAATTAGTATGATAAACTGAAGCAAAGAAGATGAGTGAAATGAATTCTTCTTATGTTATCCTTGACTCCCAGTGGAGCATAGGGCCTCAGCGAAATGAATATTGTTTGTTTATTGCTCATTGACTTGGAACAAAACGAAGTAAAGCTGAATCTGTCTTTACATTCTACAAACGTTTGCGAAATGTTTCTTTTCATACTCTGCTTTAAACTGAAATAAAACTACAACTGAACCTAGTATAAAAACTAGAACTAACCCCAGAATTTAAACTAAAACTGAACTAGAATTGAACTAGAACTGAACTAGAGCTGAACTAGAGCTGAACTAGAACTGAACTAGAACTGAACTAGAACTGAACTAGAACTGAACTAGAACTGAACTAGAACTGAACTAGAACTGAACTAGAACTGAACTAGAACTGAACTAGAACTGAACTAGAACTGAACTAGAACTGAACTAGAACTGAACTAGAACTGAACTAGAACTGAACTAGAACTGAACTAGAACTGAACTAGAACTGAACTAGAACTGAACTAGAACTGAACTAGAACTGAACTAGAACTGAACTAGAACTGAACTAGAACTGAACTAGAACTGAACTAGAACTGAACTAGAACTGAACTAGAACTGAACTAGAACTGAACTAGAACTGAACTAGAACTGAACTAGAACTGAACTAGAACTGAACTAGAACTGAACTAGAACTGAACTAGAACTGAACTAGAACTGAACTAGAACTGAACTAGAACTGAACTAGAACTGAACTAGAACTGAACTAGAACTGAACTAGAACTGAACTAGAACTGAACTAGAACTGAACTAGAACTGAACTAGAACTGAACTAGAACTGAACTAGAACTGAACTAGAACTGAACTAGAACTGAACTAGAACTGAACTAGAACTGAACTAGAACTGAACTAGAACTGAACTAGAACTGAACTAGAACTGAACTAGAACTGAACTAGAACTGAACTAGAACTGAACTAGAACTGAACTAGAACTGAACTAGAACTGAACTAGAACTGAACTAGAACTGAACTAGAACTGAACTAGAACTGAACTAGAACTGAACTAGAACTGAACTAGAACTGAACTAGAACTGAACTAGAACTGAACTAGAACTGAACTAGAACTGAACTAGAACTGAACTAGAACTGAACTAGAACTGAACTAGAACTGAACTAGAACTGAACTAGAACTGAACTAGAACTGAACTAGAACTGAACTAGAACTGAACTAGAACTGAACTAGAACTGAACTAGAACTGAACTAGAACTGAACTAGAACTGAACTAGAACTGAACTAGAACTGAACTAGAACTGAACTAGAACTGAACTAGAACTGAACTAGAACTGAACTAGAACTGAACTAGAACTGAACTAGAACTGAACTAGAACTGAACTAGAACTGAACTAGAACTGAACTAGAACTGAACTAGAACTGAACTAGAACTGAACTAGAACTGAACTAGAACTGAACTAGAACTGAACTAGAACTGAACTAGAACTGAACTAGAACTGAACTAGAACTGAACTAGAACTGAACTAGAACTGAACTAGAACTGAACTAGAGCTGAACTAGAACTGAACTAGAACTGAACTAGAACTGAACTAGAACTGAACTAGAACTGAACTAGAACTGAACTAGAACTGAACTAGAACTGAACTAGAACTGAACTAGAAATGAACTAGAACTGAACTAGAACTGAACTAGAACTGAACTAGAACTGAACTAGAACTGAACTAGAACTGAACTAGAACTGAACTAGAACTGAACTAGAACTGAACTAGAACTGAACTAGAACTGAACTAGAACTGAACTAGAACTGAACTAGAACTGAACTAGAACTGAACTAGAACTGAACTAGAACTGAACTAGAACTGAACTAGAACTGAACTAGAACTGAACTAGAACTGAACTAGAACTGAACTAGAACTGAACTAGAACTGAACTAGAACTGAACTAGAACTGAACTAGAACTGAACTAGAACTGAACTAGAACTGAACTAGAACTGAACTAGAACTGAACTAGAACTGAACTAGAACTGAACTAGAACTGAACTAGAACTGAACTAGAACTGAACTAGAACTGAACTAGAACTGAACTAGAACTGAACTAGAACTGAACTAGAACTGAACTAGAACTGAACTAGAACTGAACTAGAACTGAACTAGAACTGAACTAGAACTGAACTAGAACTGAACTAGAACTGAACTAGAACTGAACTAGAACTGAACTAGAACTGAACTAGAACTGAACTAGAACTGAACTAGAACTGAACTAGAACTGAACTAGAACTGAACTAGAACTGAACTAGAACTGAACTAGAACTGAACTAGAACTAAACTAGAACTGAACTAGAACTGAACTAGAACTGAACTAGAACTGAACTAGAACTGAACTAGAACTGAACTAGAACTGAACTAGAACTGAACTAGAACTGAACTAGAACTGAACTAGAACTGAACTAGAACTGAACTAGAACTGAACTAGAACTGAACTAGAACTGAACTAGAACTGAACTAGAACTGAACTAGAACTGAACTAGAACTGAACTAGAACTGAACTAGAACTGAACTAGAACTGAACTAGAACTGAACTAGAACTGAACTAGAACTGAACTAGAACTGAACTAGAACTGAACTAGAACTGAACTAGAACTGAACTAGAACTGAACTAGAACTGAACTAGAACTGAACTAGAACTGAACTAGAACTGAACTAGAACTGAACTAGAACTGAACTAGAACTGAACTAGAACTGAACTAGAACTGAACTAGAACTGAACTAGAACTGAACTAGAACTGAACTAGAACTGAACTAGAACTGAACTAGAACTGAACTAGAACTGAACTAGAACTGAACTAGAACTGAACTAGAACTGAACTAGAACTGAACTAGAACTGAACTAGAACTGAACTAGAACTGAACTAGAACTGAACTAGAACTGAACTAGAACTGAACTAGAACTGAACTAGAACTGAACTAGAACTGAACTAGAACTGAACTAGAACTGAACTAGAACTGAACTAGAACTGAACTAGAACTGAACTAGAACTGAACTAGAACTGAACTAGAACTGAACTAGAACTGAACTAGAACTGAACTAGAACTGAACTAGAACTGAACTAGAACTGAACTAGAACTGAACTAGAACTGAACTAGAACTGAACTAGAACTGAACTAGAACTGAACTAGAACTGAACTAGAACTGAACTAGAACTGAACTAGAACTGAACTAGAACTGAACTAGAACTGAACTAGAACTGAACTAGAACTGAACTAGAACTGAACTAGAACTGAACTAGAACTGAACTAGAACTGAACTAGAACTGAACTAGAACTGAACTAGAACTGAACTAGAACTGAACTAGAACTGAACTAGAACTGAACTAGAACTGAACTAGAACTGAACTAGAACTGAACTAGAACTGAACTAGAACTGAACTAGAACTGAACTAGAACTGAACTAGAACTGAACTAGAACTGAACTAGAACTGAACTAGAACTGAACTAGAACTGAACTAGAACTGAACTAGAACTGAACTAGAACTGAACTAGAACTGAACAAGAACTGAATTAGAACTGAACTTTAATTCAATGTGGAGAGTGTTAATTTAAATTTCTTTTTATTCGTTTATCTTTTTAGAAAAAGCATTAAGTATCTACAAAGATTTGCCCAACAACTATCGTCGTGCTATGGCCGAGATTCATTATAAAATTGGCTTGACTTTTTTAATGCAACAGCAAAACAAAGAGGGCGCCGGCTCGTTAAAAGAAGCATGCAAACTAATTGCCGGCGAGATTGATGAAATGAAGGCCAAGACAGATATGAACGAAAAGGATAAAAACAATATTCAGGATATGGAGGAGACCAAACAAGAAATTGAAGCAAAGATAATAGAAATAGAAGAGACACAGGCACAGGTAATAATTGATTGGGATTATAAGATAATTATAATGCTTTAACAACTTGATAATGGAAATTATAAAAGACAACAAATTAGTTTCACTTTAATAATTTGAATCCTCTAGATGCTAATTATATTTAATTAATAAAACTCGAGATAACAACACATTTTTCTGTAAATTCTCTGCTACTTTATCATTTAACTAGAATAGCAAGTTTTTATTATTTGTAATTTAATATTCATATCTTGAATATTTTTTTATTCACTTCTCTTTCAATTCATTCGTTTCATTGCAGAACATTGCTGAAGTACGTGCTGCTTTAGATAGTTATATTAAACCACTAAGCAGTGGCGATGTAGATGCCGGATCTTCAAAATCTGCAGCAGCCGCCTCATCCTCATCATTAACAGCAGATGGCACCTTGTCGTCGTCGACGACGCCCTCCTCAGCTGTTATAACATCATCATCGAAACCTACCGATATTTCACATTTAATTAAGCGTAAAAAGCCAGAAGAGCCAACTTCAGAAGCCGAAGCTGCTGTGGCCTGTTCCCCAGCCAAACGTCCTGCTGTCTAAATGATTCATACATATATTTAGTTATACCTACTTCTTTGTGTCTATTTGTTTCTTTTTTTCTTAAGATTAATTTTCTTTTGTTTTGCGTTGTATTGAGAAAGAAAACTAATATCTAAACAATATGGCCCATAAATTAACTGCATTCCAGTTGTGTAACACAATAATATAATGGCCTTCCTTTTTCAAGCTACTCCAGCGTCGCCAGCCTGCCTCCAAACTACAAGTTTCTTTTCTTGTTTTGTTTTATCTCGATAAATATAGAATTTTTTTTTTTCTTACATTAATTTTTTTAATATTCTAGTTCCTAGAAAAAAGGCAAACAATTTAATTTTTCTTTTTTTTGTGTTATTTAAAATTTTATAAGAAACAATTATACTTTTTTACTATAAATTTGCTCGCCCCTTTTCCTAACCCTCTACCTCACCATTTTTTTGCAAAATTTAAATATTCATTAATTTCTTTTAAGGAAAAATTAGATTTTCTCATTTTATTTTTAACGTTTAAATGATCCACTACTTGTGTGTTTTCTTCTTATTTTTTTTTAATTTTTCATTAATATTTAATAAGTTTAATTTAAATTATGGAATAAAATACATTTTATTTTTCATTTTGCTACTTAAAAACGTGTTTGTTTATGTGTCCTCTTTTTTTTATAATTTTAATAAATTATTCATATTTTTATTCAAAATTCAGCTCTAATGCAATCGTTTGATATAAATGCATTAATAAATATTTAAACATTTTTACCACAAATAGTTAATAAGAGAATTTACATTAAATACTATATAAATAAAGATTTTTATTAAAAATACTGAAAAAAAATTTAAATTATTTTCGGAAAGAATAGTTTTTTTGTTTAGTATAATTCGCTAAAATTAATCCGGTATGTGCTGGAAATCGAGCGTTTTCTAATCGTTCGATTTCTGATATATTTTTGAGATAATTATCGGTTATTTCCCTAAAACAAATGAAAATTTGGGTTTTAATCCTTTTGACTTATATCTTATCTTTCATTTGGTTTGAATTTGTTTGTGGAAATAGGGGAAATTATCTCAAAAATATATCAGAAATCGAACGATTTGAAAACGCGCGATTTCCAGCACATACCGGTATATCTCAATCCAATTTGTAGGACCATACACTTTTTCCGGCCTTAAGCGAATTGCAACCCATAAACCATACGTAATTTTGACTAATTTGATTCTTATTTTATCAGTGAATATCTTTAATAGAAAATAGTTCCGCGTCACAAGCTTCTAAATTCAAAACTCGGCCATTAAACTATTGGGCTCTGAAAAATATTGTTTGAGTGTCAACAAAATAACGCAGATGAGTTAAATAAAAAATGTACGAGATCTGCTAAAGTTGATCAAATTGTCTGAAGTGCACAAACCCAATGGCCCTTGGGGAAGAAAGTGATACTGTCTAAGAAGCTGATGACTTTGAAAATGAACGAAACAATCTCCGATGAGTTAATGGTAATAATATTCATGTCAAGTCTTCCAGTGTTGTGCAAGCCTTTTATAGTAGTCAAAGAAATTCGTAATATTCCACTGTCGTTCTAAAACTTAAAACTCAGATTGCTGGAAGAATAATAACGAGGAAATTCACTGCAAGGTGTCGAGATCCAATACTGATGGATCTAGGATATTCACTGCAAGATATCGTTGGTAATGTGATGGATCAGAGGAGTCTTACGCAACAAATTGGAAACAGTTAATCAAATGTTTGTTCCCGTACTCTAACGAAACAACCCAAAACAGTCCGAAGTTGTCAGAAATTACCCAAAAAACAACAATTTGTATTGAAAATTTTATACGGGAACAAGTTTGAGTAAGTTTGGGTACTTTCGTTAGAGTACGGGAACAAGCATCAAGTCAACAAAATAAAAAGGCAGAGCATTCTAGTTTTAAAATTGCTAATCGAAGTTCATGAAAAATCAATGATACCCTGATATACGAAAAATCCCTACCAAAGTGTAGAAAGGGTCATCCTAAAATAGTTTGGACTGGAAGTCGCTACAAGAACCAATATAACAGGTTCGTGTATTTGCATGTTAGAAGGAATTCGGATGAAAATTTGCCTATTTTAACAATTTATTAATTATACTGTGTTCGATTTTGACAACTTTTTTTTTACCAACAAAAGAACGAGCAAATGGGTAAAGATAAATCGAGTACTCTGAATTCAATGGTGCTAACCGTATTTGTAGGTTAGTTCTAGTTTCGATTTTTTACTTAGTTAAAAAAAAACAGTTTTCGAGTTACGCGAATATTTATTGCGCAACCTCCTCCATTTTTTATAACGCTATATCTCGAAAACTAGAGCTAGGCTAAAAAAAAAATGGTTAGCACTTTTGAATTCAGCGTACTCGATTTATCTTTACCCACTAGGTTGTTGTTGTTGTAACAGCTCTAACATTTACAATTTTATAATTTTGTTTTTATAGGGGATCTGTTTGGAGATCAAGGCCAAGAAATTGGGCTACTTCTACTGGATGAGTCCACAAATCCTCAGGACTAAGTGTAGTAGGGTTGACGGTACATACAGGTAGACAGCAAGGTTTCTTTGTCCATTCCCCAAGTATTGCCGGCTAGTGCTTTAAGGACCTTGTTTCGACATCGCAACTTATGTGCAACAGTTGTGGCATGTGCTGACGAAGTAAAAAGGATGGAGCTCGGAGTTTAGAAAGGTAGAAGTTAAACAGGAGTGGCGTTAGGACTACGCCCTAAGGAACTCCCTGTTTGACTCTACGGTGTTTTAAGCGCTAGTCTCTAAACTCTATGAACGACTGACGACCTCAGATAATTTATTTTCCATCTTTGTTGGGAGACCTCGTGGGCATTGTCTCCCTTTTCGGTAGAAAAAGCTGTCAAAATCGACCACAGTGTTATCGATCGAACCAATTTTCTAGCACTTTTTAAGTGATCGGATCGTATCTTAGCAGCGGCATCACGAATGCTGGCCTTCAAATGTTTAGGGTACAAGGCCAATACACGCGGCATGCGGCTGCGGGTGCTCGTAGTATTGACAGTACATAAAATGTGCGTTTGTTTACAAAAATATTCATATAAAAATATATTTGAGAAGGATATAATTAAATCTGGCAGCACTGAAAAAATCCGCCGCGCGTAAAAGTAGAACAAAGTTCTACTTTTTTCCATTGCCGCTTCAAATTTGACAAGTCAAAAAACAGCTTATTGCCGGCCGCAGCCGCTTGCCGCGTGCATTGGCCTTCTACCTTAAGTTTTTCTGGTTTGTCGGCATAACACCACAATCTTCTAAGGATCGAAAGACCATAAATAAAAATCAAGGGCCCCACTGTGTACTTCGATTCGCAAAAAACTTCGAATCACAATATATTAGGTCTATAAATACAAAAGGTTTTTCTTTCAACAATTTTAAAATTTTTAATAACACTTTCGTATCGAATATTTGGATTATTGAATAAATTTGTTTTTAATTAAAAGTTTAAGATTTTGAATTACTTTAACATTTCATTACATGTATCCTTTCCAAAAGTACCTAAATTAAGTATTTACCAATTTTAAACTAATATTAAAGTATTTTTACACAACATTTAAAATGCGATAAACATTTTTAATCACATTTAAATTACACATACATAAATGATACTATGCCCATGCCACTTGGACTCAGATCTGAACAGATTCTTAGGCGAATTAGGCTTAATAGGTAATTTGAAAAATATTTAATTTCTATATAATTTCTGTATTCAAACATTTTTACTGCTAAGACAAATTTTTAAACATTTCTTTTTCGGGTTTATGTCTTCAAAATTCCCGAAAATAGAGCCCAAGTGGTCTCGCACAGTTTCCAATAAATTCAACGCACACAGATCGTTATATAAAAGTGTATGTGTGTGTGTGTACAGTTTTCAATTAGTTTGAGTTTTTTTTTTTTTTTTTGATAGAGAGAGATCAAGAAATATAAGATTGAAGAGACAAAAATGATTACACCTAGATTGTACCATACGTACTTAAATGAGGCTGCAATGTGGTCTGTGACTCACTATGTTGCCAGTCGTTGCGTTGCTCCTCGCCACGGGCATTTTCCGTTGAGCCAGCCAAATAGTTAAGGCATGTCGGTGCACTGCGGGGAAATTTTGGATGTCGTCTCAGTTCTTGGATTTCGTGTAACGGAAGATCTATGCATAAAGTCCAAATGCCACCATGCATGGGCACCAGAAATAGATTATCGCGGCGAAAGCGATGATCCGCTAGAAAGAGGAGGAAAAGTATAATTAATAAGTGAAATTGAATAATCAACATTACGAAATTAGTTGTTAGAAGTTCTTAAAATTATTAATACTAAATCTTTCTCGTCATAGTCTAGTCATAGTCTAGTCATAGTCTAGTCATAGTCTAGTCATAGTCTAGTCATAGTCTAGTCATAGTCTAGTCATAGTCTAGTCATAGTCTAGTCATAGTCTAGTCATAGTCTAGTCATAGTCTAGTCATAGTCTAGTCATAGTCTAGTCATAGTCTAGTCATAGTCTAGTCATAGTCTAGTCATAGTCTAGTCATAGTCTAGTCATAGTCTAGTCATAGTCTAGTCATAGTCTAGTCATAGTCTAGTCATAGTCTAGTCATAGTCTAGTCATAGTCTAGTCATAGTCTAGTCATAGTCTAGTCATAGTCTAGTCATAGTCTAGTCATAGTCTAGTCATAGTCTAGTCATAGTCTAGTCATAGTCTAGTCATAGTCTAGTCATAGTCTAGTCATAGTCTAGTCATAGTCTAGTCATAGTCTAGTCATAGTCTAGTCATAGTCTAGTCATAGTCTAGTCATAGTCTAGTCATAGTCTAGTCATAGTCTAGTCATAGTCTAGTCATAGTCTAGTCATAGTCTAGTCATAGTCTAGTCATAGTCTAGTCATAGTCTAGTCATAGTCTAGTCATAGTCTAGTCATAGTCTAGTCATAGTCTAGTCATAGTCTAGTCATAGTCTAGTCATAGTCTAGTCATAGTCTAGTCATAGTCTAGTCATAGTCTAGTCATAGTCTAGTCATAGTCTAGTCATAGTCTAGTCATAGTCTAGTCATAGTCTAGTCATAGTCTAGTCATAGTCTAGTCATAGTCTAGTCATAGTCTAGTCATAGTCTAGTCATAGTCTAGTCATAGTCTAGTCATAGTCTAGTCATAGTCTAGTCATAGTCTAGTCATAGTCTAGTCATAGTCTAGTCATAGTCTAGTCATAGTCTAGTCATAGTCTAGTCATAGTCTAGTCATAGTCTAGTCATAGTCTAGTCATAGTCTAGTCATAGTCTAGTCATAGTCTAGTCATAGTCTAGTCATAGTCTAGTCATAGTCTAGTCATAGTCTAGTCATAGTCTAGTCATAGTCTAGTCATAGTCTAGTCATAGTCTAGTCATAGTCTAGTCATAGTCTAGTCATAGTCTAGTCATAGTCTAGTCATAGTCTAGTCATAGTCTAGTCATAGTCTAGTCATAGTCTAGTCATAGTCTAGTCATAGTCTAGTCATAGTCTAGTCATAGTCTAGTCATAGTCTAGTCATAGTCTAGTCATAGTCTAGTCATAGTCTAGTCATAGTCTAGTCATAGTCTAGTCATAGTCTAGTCATAGTCTAGTCATAGTCTAGTCATAGTCTAGTCATAGTCTAGTCATAGTCTAGTCATAGTCTAGTCATAGTCTAGTCATAGTCTAGTCATAGTCTAGTCATAGTCTAGTCATAGTCTAGTCATAGTCTAGTCATAGTCTAGTCATAGTCTAGTCATAGTCTAGTCATAGTCTAGTCATAGTCTAGTCATAGTCTAGTCATAGTCTAGTCATAGTCTAGTCATAGTCTAGTCATAGTCTAGTCATAGTCTAGTCATAGTCTAGTCATAGTCTAGTCATAGTCTAGTCATAGTCTAGTCATAGTCTAGTCATAGTCTAGTCATAGTCTAGTCATAGTCTAGTCATAGTCTAGTCATAGTCTAGTCATAGTCTAGTCATAGTCTAGTCATAGTCTAGTCATAGTCTAGTCATAGTCTAGTCATAGTCTAGTCATAGTCTAGTCATAGTCTAGTCATAGTCTAGTCATAGTCTAGTCATAGTCTAGTCATAGTCTAGTCATAGTCTAGTCATAGTCTAGTCATAGTCTAGTCATAGTCTAGTCATAGTCTAGTCATAGTCTAGTCATAGTCTAGTCATAGTCTAGTCATAGTCTAGTCATAGTCTAGTCATAGTCTAGTCATAGTCTAGTCATAGTCTAGTCATAGTCTAGTCATAGTCTAGTCATAGTCTAGTCATAGTCTAGTCATAGTCTAGTCATAGTCTAGTCATAGTCTAGTCATAGTCTAGTCATAGTCTAGTCATAGTCTAGTCATAGTCTAGTCATAGTCTAGTCATAGTCTAGTCATAGTCTAGTCATAGTCTAGTCATAGTCTAGTCATAGTCTAGTCATAGTCTAGTCATAGTCTAGTCATAGTCTAGTCATAGTCTAGTCATAGTCTAGTCATAGTCTAGTCATAGTCTAGTCATAGTCTAGTCATAGTCTAGTCATAGTCTAGTCATAGTCTAGTCATAGTCTAGTCATAGTCTAGTCATAGTCTAGTCATAGTCTAGTCATAGTCTAGTCATAGTCTAGTCATAGTCTAGTCATAGTCTAGTCATAGTCTAGTCATAGTCTAGTCATAGTCTAGTCATAGTCTAGTCATAGTCTAGTCATAGTCTAGTCATAGTCTAGTCATAGTCTAGTCATAGTCTAGTCATAGTCTAGTCATAGTCTAGTCATAGTCTAGTCATAGTCTAGTCATGGTCTAGTTATGGCCTAGTGATAGTGTAGTTGTAATAGATAATGGTTCCAAACATTGTTTAAGGCAATTTAAAAGACCTTGACTGAATTTTAACTCTTTTTATTTTAAATTTAATCTTTAATACGAATCACGTATTTGTTAATATGATACTAAACTAAATAAATACGTAATATATGTATCAGTATCGTAAACGTTTTGGCTCAATTACTGATGCTTTAATAAAATGTTTGCACTTTCCTAAAACCGTAAACTTAATCCTTAGTTCCATAATGAAGTTCATAAAATGTTGGATGTTACGCTTAACTGAAAAAAGTTTTTTCCGATGGCTTTGTCTTCCTGCCTGCTTACCTCCCTGCCAGCATTGAAATGAAAATAAAACTTATATTTTCTTTTCCAAACTTGATGTTCATATCGTCATTATTAGGTTTTTTCCTCTACATTCTTTTCATTTTACTAAATTTTGTATTATACGGGCCAATGTACGTATAAGACTAGGTAGGAATGGTAAATTCTGCTTCTGCCTGATTAAGGTTAAAGGACTGCATTTTTTTTTAGATTTTAGTCTCTATAATATTATCAAGTACGTAAGAGTTAAGGAAGAAGTTAAATTCAAAGGTAATTGTCTAACATGTCTCTTGTTTGAATAAGGCCAAGGTTGCATGCTCGATAAGTTAATTTTTGCTCTGTTTAAGTTTTCCTGTAGCATTAAGTATAAGTAAAAGTTAGTTTGACATCTAGGAAAATGACAATTTAATAGGTTTCCTACAGAACTTTAATGTTTATTTAATATGAAATGTTTCCATATTAAATGTATTTTCATACTTAAGTACATAATTTTGTATTAACGTTTTAATATTTATTTGTATTTTCTTTCTAAAAGCATTTAGTTCTTGGAATATTTTTAGTTGCATGATTCAAAACTGTTTTGAATCCTTGGCTTAATTATTCAAATATTAAAAGGAAGGATGATTAGTTGTTATCTTAAGTAATGAAAAATTACTTTTGAAAATATAACAAATATTTGTTGATCTAAAAACTGATGTAGATGAAATTAAAATTTTGAAAAATTTAAAGACATAGTTTACTTGGGACATAACTTTTTTTTCAAAAAAACCTATAAAATTAAATTTATTCCGTATTAAAGTTTGGAGTTTTAGCTTTATTAAATTATATAAATCATCTGCGTATATTTGCATATGAATAAAGATTGGCATGATCTCAACTCTTAACTCAGAATAAAAACTTTGCCGGTTTTGCAGATTAAATCAGCCTTATTACGGTTGTCGATTGTGTCGCCCTAGTTAAATCTAGGCTTTTCAGGTTCAAAACTTGAACTCCTCAACACTTCTGCTAACTCGCCTAACGGCCTGAGTTTTTCTTCTATTTTCTTTAAAACCTAGTCGAATGTAAAAACCGAAGATTAGTGAAACACGAGTGGAATTGCGACGATGAACCAATGAATTAATAGGTTTGAAAGCACATTTCCCTTTTCTACGGCGAATTTTCGGTCGGATTAAGAAAGTCTGTCCTCTAAATATTTAAGCTACACATCAATACGTAATAAGCTAATGCTCAGTCGCTTGTTTATGGGTTAACACTCAGAATTGGGTCTAACGAGTTCATGCTAAGACTCAGTATATCGAAAAGCTCGAAAGATACGGCAAATTTTCGCCAATGAACTAATAGGTTTGGAAGCACTTATAAATAGATACAAATGAAGTAAATGTCGGGTAAATATGGGTTAACACTCAAAATTAGGTCTTAGGAGCATTAAAATTAACCCTAGTCGCATTATTCCATTTAGAAACCGTGCTAAGACTCAGTATGTCCTTTATACTATTTAACTCCAAAAGGTCTATTGAAGACTGAATACGAATGGCAAATGTTTCTGTCATTACGAGTATCATTAGTTCTGCTTGAGAAAATGGTAATAAGCTCTGAAAATATTATGCGTTCCTAAAGAATTGTTAGGTCCGACAAAACCTTTTAAACTGAGCGAGGTCATTTAGTCCATCAGGGATCTCAAAATCATGAGCAGCGCAGAACTTACCAGTTCGTCGTAGAGATTTATCATTTTACTCCTTTCTTCCAGAAGAGTCTTATTTTTGAATCAAACTGTAGTAAGATAGGGGTTAACTGTAGTAAGATAGGTCTTAGATTCGAAAATAGTGTTACATAATTTGTGAACAGCCCCCAAGCTGAAGGTGTCATGGCATTCTAGGGTTGAGATGCAAGTCCACAAATGCTTTCAGCTGATTAAAGAATCACTAAGGAAATACATTTCAGTTCCCTTTATTTTCATTATCAATAGAACTAAGAATTAATTTTTGGAAGTGTAGGGTCAAGATTTCATGTCTCGTTTAAATTGGGATAAGATTGCCTAACTTTTATGTAGTAAACTCTCGAGTTCTTCTGGGCGATTATAGAACCACACGAGTTTGTATTGGTATTGCGAAATATGTTATTAGAAATCCAAAGTAGTTACACATTAAAATGTTAAACCCTACAAATTTCATTGTTCTCCAGTCGAATCAGTTAGTCGCCTTTTTTGTGGCGTCTAACTAATCGATATTCTAATTGAAAAAGGTTAGTACCCTAGTGTTGCCTTTCACATTTATTTAAACTTTTGGGGTTTAATTGTAAGGAATTGTACCTAACATTTGTATTGGACTCACACAGTTTTATAGATAATGGTTCTGAAATTTCTTTAGAAAAACTGGCCAAAGTTGAGAATACTTAAGGAATATATCATTCTCCTTACATACAAACCAAATCTACTTACTTCTCTTATCCGGCTTCAACATCGCCACCTTATCCTCCATTATCCATTCGAGCTGTAGATTCGAACGATTCGAATAACGATCCAGACTAATGCGATCCCACTTGACATGTTCCCAATGATCGGTCATAATGGCGGCGCACAACATTGCCGTTGCACTGGTGGTCATCAGTAGAGTAACAAATAGGAAGAGCACGGGTGGCGGGCCCACACAACAACTTGAGCAACACGAGGAGGAGCCAACATTACTGGTAACATCAATGCCCGAATTGAGCGAGGTGGGGCTGTCTAGGTTGCCACCACCTCCTCCGCCTGAATGATGCATAATTTTCGAGGAACAACTGCTATTGCGCAAGAGTATGCTATTGCTGCGTCGCAAAGACTCCACAGCGGCGGCTGCAGCCGCTGTTGTAGCCGCCGAGGTATGAGGATCAAATTGCAATGAGCTGGCAACAACAGCCGAGGGATGTTCATAAATGCTGTTGTGACGCGAGGGAGAGAAATAGTAGCAAGTCGTTTGTTGCTGTTGTTGCTGCTGCTGTTGTGGCGTCTGGAGTTTTTGCAGATTATTGCAACTGGTATTGCTATTGCCACCACCAAAAATACTGCTGCTGCCACTGCTGCTTCTACCACCATTTGCATTTGAGCCAACCACACCATCCGCCGAAGCACATTCATTGATGGTAGTCAAGTCCTCATTGCTGGACGAGTAGATAATCGATTGTTTAAATTGATTCGAATAGCAGTTCTGTTTGAAGGTTACAGAGGGTGCAACGTACTGTTGCCGTGCGTTATTGGAAGCATATAAAGCTTCGTAGTCGTAGTGATGGGGATTGCGATAGATCACTGGCCAGGATCGTGTGGTCTTTGAATTGTGCGAATAGGTGGTAGTGGTTGCAGTAGTAGCAGCAGTAGTACTAAAGGTGTGGTTATTGGTGGTGTTGGTTGTGCAGCCGCTGTTGTTGTTGTAGTTGTTGTGGTATTGGGGCGTGGCAGTAGAGGCAGCAACGGTGGTGTTTAACACATTTGATGTTTGATAATTCGCAATTATGCTTTGATTGGGCGATGTTGTGGAGGAGGATGAGTTGGCTGAGGTGTTTGCGATTGGAGCTTTCTGTTGTTCCGAGAATAGAGGAGTATGCTCGTTGATGGGAGTACTATAATCGTCACTGTCCTTGGAAGCGGTTATATTCGCTGTCGTTGTCTTACGTTTTGATTTTGTTTGTGGCTGTTGTTGGCTTGTGTTTCCGGTAGGACTTGTTGTAGAGGCCTGTTGACGTTGCAACACATTTCTTACCGTGGCTGCAATTGTCGAACAGGGCCCCTGACCCGCCGTAGGAGCTATTGAAAACCCCGAACCCGCTGTGCTACTTTGTAGTTTCAATGGTGGCAAATGTCTGGACACCTTGCGTTTGTTCCCTTTGTTCGATGAGGAATCTATTGAATTATTGGTGGTGTTGGATGATATCACAATGTTTGTGGGCTTTGTTGCCGAAGCTGCTGCAGATGTTGGTGTTGTTGTGCCTTGCTGCTGTTGTTGTTGTGCAGTAGTCGTGGGTACGGCGGTAAGTTCATTGAAATCTTCCTCCTCAACTAATGTCGCTCCTGAGGATAAAATTTTGCTATTAGTTTCGTTTCTTTGTGAGGGTAAACAATCTAAGGTACTTTTACTTTTACTGTTTGTCTGATTTGATATTGTATTCTTCAAATTCTTGATGTTGTTGATGTTATTGAAATGATTATAATTGTTGTTGAAGTTGTTGGTTTTGTTGTTGTAAATGTTGCCAGTGGCTGAGGTGTTGGTGGGGGTGGTAATGGTGGTGGTTGTGTTGTTGGAGCTAGTGTTTTTGGGAAAACTAAAATATTGTTCATGTGAAAAACTAAGTGATGAAGGAGGAGTATTCTTAGTAGTGGTTGTTGTTGATGTAGCTAGTGGTGGTGGTGGTTGTTGTTGTGAAGTTGGCTGTGATTGTGTTGTTGCTGCTACATGACTATTGCTACAATTATTATGACTTGTACTGGTAGTAGTACTATTGCCACAACCATATTGAACATGACTCTCTAGGGGTGGTGTTACCGGTGAGGTTATACTAACTTCCGGTACACAGCGGGCAGTCACTTTATAGCGACTACCGCTGCTTGAGCCCAAGCCCAGGGCACCCTTTGTACGCACCAGTCATAAATCGGTATCACGCTTTTTCACTTTACTCGTATTCATGACGTTTTGTGTATGAGCCGGAGGTGCAGCAGCAACAGCCGAAGTGAAATTGCTCTTTTTCGTTGTGGTCGTCGTGATTTTGTTGTTTTTGTTGCTAGTTGGATTGTGTTTGAAAAGCTTTGTTGCTGCTGTTGCTGCTACCGTTGATGTTGGTGAATTTTCAGATGAAGAGTGTAAGGGTAATGTAGCAAAAGGTTTCCTATTGCTCTCAGCTGTTGACTCAAATGTTTGCTCTATGGTATAGGGTGTAGGTGATTTAGGCTGTCGGTGTATTTTATTTATTTTTAAAATGTTGGTGCTCTTTTTTTGGTTTTTGTTTAAATAGTGTTAATTAAAGTTTTTTAAACTTAATAGAAAAATATTTAAATGTGTTTATGTATTAGTATAGAGTATGTGTTTAAGTGTAACTGTGTTAAAAAGCTGCTTTAAAAGCTCCTTCTAATGCTGGTACTTTTTGGCTTCTGTTGCCCTTTTCTTGTTTGATTTGTATTCAAAGTTTATTACAAGTGCTGATGATGATTTTTCTTGGGTTTTGTAACTTGTAGCTCTAGTTTGTTTGCTTTTTAACACTTTTAGTGTTTTCACTTGGTTTTAACTATTTCTTGATGATGATTTTTTTTTGTTTGCTTAATATTGATTTGCTTAATATTTATTTACTACTTTTGGTTTTAAATGATTTTTCTACTTTTTTATATATATTTATTGGTAAGTTTGTTTAAGCTTTTGCTATATATAATAATTATGATGAATAATTGAAAAAGAAAAGAAAATTTTCAAAGGAAAAATAGAAGAAAGAGAGAAAGAAAAATTTTGTTTGGTTAGTTTGCTTGGAATTTAACTAAAATGGGGTTTTATAATAAAAATGGATTAGACAAATGATTGAAGGAAGCAAGCAATGATGAGTGAGTGCTTAATTAAATATTTACATGCAAGTGTTAAGGCAAATTTAAAATGTAAGCACATACATACATACATATGTATGCATATACTACATGTAATGCAATTGAAATATTAATATATTTCACACGACATTCGAATTATACTGAAACTTAAAATACAAAAATAAGAAATATGTGCAAAAAGTCGTTAAGAATCAATTCTTGAGATAAAGAATTTAACATAAGATTTGTTTAATAACTAAAACTATTACTTATTAGTAGATATGGGCAAATCCTGCGTGACGGACGATACATTTGTACGGATTTTGTGTACTTAAATGTATCCCATTGCCGTTCTACACTAGATATCTTTGCACAGATTTCCGATAATATTAGCCCATCGATTGTGACATCGAATGTCATTTGTTAATTTACATACTTCTTTTGGAGGAAAAAGATATACGCTTTTAAAGTGCTGTGACGGATGCTACAAAAAATGGAAGTGACTTTTTTTTCAACACGTGTTTCTGTAATTTTCATCAAATCGGTCATAGTAATAAAAAAAATTGTAAATACATTAAAGATAGAGGAAAATCAGAGGATTACAAAACAGCCTTTATAAAATATTTTAAAGTTTCCAGTTTCACCAAAAATCCATAAATGAATTGTTGCGGACGCTAAGTGACGGACGATACAGTTTTTACTTGAATGTTTTTATTAGGAAACAATTCATTTTTCATACTTTTTTAAGGATTCGTTAATCAGTGAAAATAATAGAAAGGGTTAATCTCGCCCAATATTAAAAAAACCCTTTAGCATAGGTTTTCCATAAACGAAGCAATCATATTAATTATCTTTTTTGTTAGAATGGAATACAAGTAAAATTTCCCGAGCATTTACTCGAATTTGGCCCAAAAATTTATATTTTCGCGAAATTCTTCAATTTCAAATCGCAGGTACGGCAAAACGGTTTAATTTTTTCGGGTTCTATTCTTCCATTTGTCTGTTTTAACACACTGGAGAGCAAATTCTAAATTTGTAATATTTGTTGAACAAAATTTTCAAAAAATTAAAAAATGATTTTTGAAACCGACCTGAGAAAAATCGACCATTTTCCAACATGAAAAAAACTAAGGAAATTTGATTTTATTTAAACAAAACTGAACTATTTACTAGTAACAAGCCATTAAATGATAAATCATGTCTAACTTTGGAATTTCTTTATTTATAACATACAATTTTTGGTGCATATTCTTAGGCGCGTTTTCAAGGATATGAATTTTGGGGGAAAACTGCAATAACTTTTAAACTACTTCATGGATTTTCGTCTTTCATGATTTGGAATAAAGCTGTATTAGTTCTCTTTAATATTCTGTTATTTTTTCTTGTAAAAATTATTTACTTTTTGGTCTAAATTTCGCAAAAACATTAACCCATTTTTCCCCATAGAAATGGGCTCTTAAACTTTGGAACCGATGCGCGCCCATAGAACGTTGTCCGATTTGGCTCAAATTTTCAGATCTAAACTTTTAGACCTAGTGTCACAATATTTCGTAGAAAAAGTTTTAAAATTCGAAAAATCATTCTCCTTCACACAAAAAATTGTCACCCTAATGTCGATATATATAGATATATTTCGCTACCCCATTGGAGCGATGTTCGTCTATCTGTCCGTAAGTCTGCCTGTCTGTCTGTTGTCGGCACGATAAAGCCTTAACGAAAGAATATAGGTCACTGAAATTTGGCATAAATATTCTTTATTTCTTGGAAAATTATTCTCCTTCATACAAAAAATTGTCACCCTAATGTCGATATATATAGATAAATTTCGCTACCCAATGGGGTAGCGAAATTCTAAGACGATTGAGCGATGTTCGTCTATCTGTCCGTATGTCTGCCTGCCTGTCTGTTGTCGGCACGATAAAGCCTTAACGAAAGAATATAGGTCACTGAAATTTGGCATAAATATTCTTTATTTCTTGGAAAATTATTCTCCTTCATACAAAAAATTGTCACCCTAATGTTGATATATATAGATATATTTCGCTACCCAATGGGGTAGCGAAATTCTAAGACGATTGAGCGATGTTCGTCTATCTGTCCGTATGTCTGCCTGTCTGTCTGTTGTCGGCACGATAAAGCCTTAACGAAAGAATATAGGTCACTGAAATTTGGCATAAATATTCTTTATTTCTTGGAAAATTTTGGTATAGAAATCGGGTTAAATCGGTTCACATTTGGTATCTAGAAGTTTTACATAAGCACTAGTCAGCATATACAATTTCATCGAAATCGGTTCACATTTAACCATAGCTCCCATACAAAAAACTTACGGAAACAGCCTAAATTCCACCTGAAATACACTTAAATACCAATAAATGATAACCTGTAATAGCTTTGGCAACATGGAAGTCTTATGTGAAGTCTTATGTGAGTGCCAGTCAGTGTGCAAAATTTTGTCACAATCCGTCACCATTCGACCATAGCTCCCATGTAAAAAACTTACGGAAACACAAAAATACAAAAAGTATAAAAGCGCCTTAACGAGAAGGGCTACAGTGACAAAATTTTACAAAAGTTTTTTTTCGATATATTGAAAAAGTTGTGTATTGAAAATGGACGAAATCGGATCACATTAAGTAACCCCGATCCGGGAAACACATTAATGCTGATAAATTGAATACAATTGTAATAGCTATGACTACTAAATTTAGAATAGAGAAGTTTTAAGCAACTATTAGTCAGTATATCAAATTTTATAGGAATCGGTCCATGTTTGACTATAGCTTTCATATAAAAAACACTCCCGGAAATCAAACAAATGTAGCTAAGGTCACTTAAAAGCTTTTAAATTAGAAACTATGACAGCTATAGCCTAAATTTTGCAAGAATAACCTCTATATAAATACCAGCCAGTGTGTAAAATTTTGTTACAATCGGTCAACATATGATATATGAGAGATATTTCTAAATTAAACACAACTTGAGGGTGGTTATATAAGATTCTGCACAGCCGAATATAACACTCTTACTTGTTTTGCATAACTTTAGGCACAACCAATTCGAAGAATGTTAAACTTTAACCAACCTGGGGCCAAATTACCGCATTCGATATCGATCAGACTTTTTAGCGAATATTGTGAAGTATACTTTAGGGATGTTCAAAGTTACTTCGATACAGAAATTTTATTGAAATTTGGTAACCATTTTGATTCGTTTTTAAAAATATATATTGTTTAATTAAAACTCTTTTACTATTGTTCTAGTTACTATTGATCTTTTGGCAAATACCTTCAAAAAATACAGTAAAACGGTTCAGATTTTAAATAATTTTGATCATCCTTAAAGTATGCTATACAAATGTTTTGAAAATATCTAAGATTTCGATCGATATCGAATGCTGTAATTTGGCCCATGTTTTTATGTATGTGTATATAGTTCCCAAACAACATTCCAATTGGAACAAGGGGTACTTCTCTCAGACAATGAGCAGCATCCGATTCTATTTTTAGACTCATTGAAAGCGACCTACGTTTTAACTCCGGTTCCGAACGTCAAATGCATTAGGTTGAAAAGTTTTACATAGCCTAATAAAGAGTGGTTAAATTGTAAGGGCCGATGTTAAATGTGAACCACACCTAAACGCCAAGTTTTTTTCCGAATTTTATTTGACATTTCTCTATTTCAGACTTACTCAATTTGAACCATGGAGAGATACATAATCCAACAACGTGTTAAAGTTATCTAGACTTGTGATGAAAATGGGCGTTCAAATCAAAATGCATATCGTGCACTTCGTGATTTTTTTTTGGTCAATTTGATCGTCCAAATGTGCGTACAATCGCAAAAATCGTGGAAAAATTCGAGCAAACCGGGTCTGTAGAAGATGTGAGAACACCAGTGCATGCTCGTACAGCTCGTACTGCAGAAAATATTGCTGCTGTTCGCGATAGTGTGGCTGAAGAGCCGTCCGTGTGGCTGAAGAACAAGATACAATTGGCTCAAAAGAATGCAAAAGCCTCTTGACCATTCCAAACGTCATGAATGGGCAAAATGGTGGCAAGAAATGGCAACAGTGGATGATCAATTTTCGAACAAAATCATCTTCAGTGGTGAGGCACATTTTCATCTCAGTGGATTCGTCAATAAACAGAATTGCCGCATTTGGGCGAATGAGAATCCAAGAGTGATTGTCGAAAAACCAATGCACGCACAAAGAGTGACTGTTTGGTGCGGTTTATGGGCTGGCGGCATCATCGGGCCGTATTTTTTCCAAAATGACTGTGAATGGTGTTCGCTATCGTGAGATGATAACGAACTTTTTATGGCCCGAATTGGAAGATATGGATGTGGACGATATGTGGTTTCAACAGGACGGTGCCACTTGCCACACAGCTAACGAAACAATGGCTCTTTTGCGCAACAAATTCAATGGCCGTGTTATCTCACGTAATGACGATGTCAATTGGCCGCCAAGATCATGTGATTTGACACCGTTGGACTTTTTTCTTTGGGGTTATTTGAAAGAAAAGGTGTACGTCGATAAGCCAGCAACAATTCAAGAGCTAAAGGATGAGATAATTCGGCACATTAACGGCATAGAACTTCCATTATGCCTCAGGGTCATCGAAAATTTGGACCATCGGATGGAGGTGTGCCGCGGTGGTCGCACCACCCATTTGGCCGATATTTTGTTCCACACATAATTGGGTAATACCAGTATATCATAATAAAATAAAATTACAATAATTTCCTAAATAGTTTGTGTTTTATTCAAAATCAACTTCGGCTCTTGAAATTTAACCACCCGATACTTAATAACCAGTGGCTATCTGAGTTATAAGATGAACCGCCGCTTTTTCTAAAATTTATTATTTTCAAGTGGGTCTGGGGATCGAACTTGGGACCTCTGGTATGCTAGGCGGATGTATAACCTGCTATACCACAGCGGTTCACAAGTCAACCTGTTATGTACCCCAAAATTCGGATTAAGTTGTTATTTTACCAACTCGAAATCTTTTTTCAAACTAATGCATTTGCAATTTATGTTTTTTTTTTTTAAATCTTTCTACTTAAATAAAATGCATTTCGATGAATTGCAAAATCTTTCTTACCCCTTTTAAAGGAAATAAATTATGTATTCTCATAAGGAATAAATTGTTTATGGCAATAATAAAATCTTAATGTCTCCTTTATATAATAAAATAAAATTGCATTTTTATTGAGGACACGATAATAAAAATGCAAATTCAATTTGGTCATTCTATACAATATTAGATTTTTTTATCTATACTAGGAATATTGACTTGGCCAGAGAATATTAAGTTTGCATTTAAGGTGAAGACTACAAAGGAGGGTTTTTAAACAATATTTCCAAAGATGAGTGAGAGCTGAAGAAAATGGACAAATGTTCAAAACTTTTTAATACATATAAGAATAAACAATTCAAGGTCTAAACTAAAGATTGGAAAAATTTTAAATCTCAGATCTTAACTACTAATGCTTTACCAAATTATACCTCAGAGCCCAATAAATTTGTATTATTTATATTCATACAAATCTTTAGATTTTTCAGTTCAAAGCCATATTCAAAACCATTTCTCTACTTTAAATTGGACTAAGAACAAAAAAATGTGTCTTTTGCCATGAATTTTAAATTAAAAGGTGAAAATTTAATAAAATACATACAAACACACACACACATACACAAACACATTTTGTTGGCAACAAAACCAGCCAACAAGCAAAAGAGAGCTAGAGCGGAAGTTAAAGGCAAATACAATAAGTGTTGATTGTTGCATGAGCAAACAAAAAAGGATGAGCACAATGTTTTTGTTGTTGGCGTTACTTGTACAACATGTTGCTGTTGCTGCTGCTGCTGATGTTGCCTCAATAAAAGTGGATGATGCTCGAGACAAACAAATTTAATTTGTTTTAAGTATTAAAATAGTCTAAAAAAAATGTACTAAAATGGAAAGGAAAGGCAAAAAACAATAAAAACCAGATGGAGGTAGTTTTTCAAGCTAGAAAAAATGCAAAAGATTTGCTAAAAAACAGTGGGATTTTTTTTTTTGAAAATTTACTACTGATAGCGCGTTTTCGGAAAATTTAAATTTTTCGAAAATGAAATGTTTAAAATTCACTTTTTATAAGAAAATTTTAAACAGGTATTTTTATAATATTTGCGATTTAAAGGAATTTTTTTTAAATTTGTTGTTAATGAAAAATTTTTAAAATTATCTTTTCACACGAAATTGTTTTAAAAAAATTGATTTTTAGGGGGAATTTTTGAAAAATTTTGTTTTTAAGAGTAATTTTTAAAAAATTTACTTTTTAAAGGGAATTTTTATAAAATTTGCTTTTAAAAGCGATTTAAAAAAAATAGTTTGTAAGGGCAATTTGAACAAAAATTAGTTCTTAAAGGGATTTTTTAAAATTGTTATTATAAAGATAATTTTAAAATAATAATTAACAATTTTCTTTTATTTTATTTATAATTTTTTATTTTATTTTATTTATAATTTATTTTTTTATTTTATTTATAATTTAATTTTTTATTTTATTCATATTTTTTTTATTTATACATTTTCATAGAAAAATTTCGACAAAAATTTTTTATAGAAAATTTTCGATAAAAATATTTTCGATATAAATTTTTTTTTGGAAAATTTTCGATCCAAAATTTTTTATAGAAAATTTTCAATCCAAAATTTCAATTGAAAATTTTCGACATAAATTTTTATAGAAAATTTTCGACATTTTTTATAAAAATTTTTCGATACAAAATTTTTTATAGAAAAATTTCGATTTTAAATTTTTATAGAAAATTTTCGATATAAAATTTTCGATTTATGATCTTTTATAGAAAATTTTCGATATCAAATTTTTTATAGAAAATTTTCAATGTAAAATTTCAATATAAAATTTTCGATTTTAAATTTTTTATAGAAAATTTTCGATATAAAATTTGTTATAGAAAATTTTCAACATCAATTTTTTAAAGAGAATTTTCGATATAAAATTTTATATAGAAAATTTTCGATATAAAAGTTTTAAAAGAAAATTTTCGATATAAAATTTTTTAAAGAAAAATTTCAATATAAAATATTTTATAGAAAATTTTAGAAATAAAATTTTTCATAAAAAATTTTCGATATATAATTTTTTATCGAAAATTTTCGATATAAAATTATTTATATAAAATTTTTTATAGAAAATTTTCGATATAATATTTGTTATAGAAAATTTTCGATTTTAAATTTTTATAGAAAATTTCGATATAAAATTTTTTAGAGAATTTTTGATTTTAAATTTTTTATAGAAAATTTTCGATATAAAATTTTTTAAAGAAAATTTTCGCTATAAATTTTTTTTAAGAAAATTTTCGATATAAAATTTTTTTAAGAAAATTTTCGCTTTAAATTTTTTTTAAGAAAATTTTCGATATACAATTTTTGATATAAAACTTTTTACAGAAGATTTTCAAAATAAACTTTTTTTACAGAAAATTCTGGATTTTAAATTTTTTATGGAAAATTTTCGATACAAATTTTTTTATAACAAATTTTCGATATAAAATTTTTTAAAGAAAATTTTCGATATAAATTTTTTATGGAAAATTTTCGATATAAATTTTTTTCTGGAAAATTTTCTTTTTAAAGGGAATTTTTAAAAATTTGCTCAATAATGGGAATTTTTAAAATTTTGTTTAAAATTTTCTATAAAAATTGAATTTTTAAAAAATTCCCCATAAAAATGATTTTTTGAAAAATTCCCTATAAAGTAAATTTTTGAAAAATTTACTATAAAAAAAATAAATTTTTGAAAAATTTACTATAAAAAAAGTAAATTTTTGAAAAATTTACTATAAAAAGTAAATTTTTGAAAAATTTACTATAAAAAGTAAATTTTTGAAAAATTTACTATAAAAAAAGTAAATTTTTGAAAAATTTACTATAAAAAAAGTAAATTTTTGAAAAATTTACTATAAAAAGTAAATTTTTGAAAAATTTACTATAAAAAGTAAATTTTTGAAAAATTTACTATAAAAAGTAAATTTTTGAAAAATTTACTATAAAAAGTAAATTTTTGAAAAATTTACTATAAAAAGTAAATTTTTGAAAAATTTACTATAAAAAGTAAATTTTTGAAAAATTTACTATAAAAAGTAAATTTTTGAAAAATTTACTATAAAAAGTAAATTTTTGAAAAATTTACTATAAAAAGTAAATTTTTGAAAAATTTACTATAAAAAGTAAATTTTTGAAAAATTTACTATAAAAAGTAAATTTTTGAAAAATTTACTATAAAAAGTAAATTTTTGAAAAATTTACTATAAAAAGTAAATTTTTGAAAAATTTACTATAAAAAGTAAATTTTTGAAAAATTTACTATAAAAAGTAAATTTTTGAAAAATTTACTATAAAAAGTAAATTTTTGAAAAATTTACTATAAAAAGTAAATTTTTGAAAAATTTACTATAAAAAGTAAATTTTTGAAAAATTTACTATAAAAAGTAAATTTTTGAAAAATTTACTATAAAAAGTAAATTTTTGAAAAATTTACTATAAAAAGTAAATTTTTGAAAAATTTGCTATAAAAAGTAAATTTTTGAAAAATTTACTATAAAAAGTAAATTTTTGAAAAATTTACTATGAAAAGTAAATTTTTGAAAAATTTATTATAAAAAAAGTAAATTTTTGAAAAATTTATTATAAAAAAAGTAAATTTTTGAAAAATTTTCTATTTCACTGTATCTATATATAGATATTAAAAAAAAACTAAATGTTAACATTTGTGCATTCAAAAACTGAAAAAAGTGTAGAAGAAATCATTGAATAATATCAGCTTAGAAACCCACATAAATAAATTCTGTTGCTGGTGCAACAGCAGGATATGTTCGAAATGAACTCATACCCCGATGCTCAAAGACACCCACAAAAGTTAAGCAAATTTATTGAAAGCCACC
The DNA here is from genome assembly GCA_933228675.1 of Stomorhina lunata. NCBI lineage: Eukaryota > Metazoa > Arthropoda > Insecta > Diptera > Rhiniidae > Stomorhina > Stomorhina lunata. The sequence continues at coordinate 35,275,700 of OW121740.1, read as the reverse complement.
CACTTTGTTGCATTTAAGTGATTTATTCAGTTATTTGTGAAAGGATCTTTGTTTCCTGTAAATATGGCAAAAACCAACATGGCGTAACTTAAATTTTTGTAATATTTTTTCGGTTTTTTTTTTGCTTTAGGAAATTAGAAAATCTAAAGCTTCTGACATAACGTAAAAATTTGTTGGTTTGTTTTAAAACATTTTACAGAAAACTTTTGATTTATTTTATTTGTTTGGTTTAAATGAATGTAAAGGAAGTTTAATTGAATTATTTGAGTTTAGTTAGAGTCCAGTTGATTGCCAATTCCACAAGTACTATTTTGGTTTCAAACTTTTATAAAAAGTTTCTAGGGGGATATTTTCCTAGTTTATCCAACTACGCCTTTGGGTTTTAAAAAAGTTAAATAATTGAAATGCAGTTTTAAGCAAGAAATTAAGATTTGAACTCAGAATTATGGGTTTCTTTATTTAATCTGTACTAAAAATTTACTTTTTATAGTAAGTTTTTCAAAAATTTACTTTTTATAGTAAATTTTTCAAAAATTTACTTTTTATAGTAAATTTTTCAAAAATTTACTTTTTATAGTAAATTTTTCAAAAATTTACTTTTTATAGTAAATTTTTCAAAAATTTACTTTTTATAGTAAATTTTTCAAAAATTTACTTTTTATAGTAAATTTTTCAAAAATTTACTTTTTATAGTAAATTTTTCAAAAATTTACTTTTTATAGTAAATTTTTCAAAAATTTACTTTTTATAGTAAATTTTTCAAAAATTTACTTTTTATAGTAAATTTTTCAAAAATTTACTTTTTATAGTAAATTTTTCAAAAATTTACTTTTAATAGCAAATTTTTCAAAAATTTACTTTTTATAGTAAATTTTTCAAAAATTTACTTTTTATAGTGAATTTTTCAAAAATTTACTTTTTGTAGTGAATTTTTCAAAAATTTACTTTTTGTAGTAAATTTTTCAAAAATTTACTTTTTGTAGTAAATTTTTCAAAAATTTACTTTTTATAGTAAATTTTTCAAAAATTTACTTTTTATAGTAAATTTTTCAAAAATTTACTTTTTATAGTAAATTTTTCAAAAATTTACTTTTTATAGTAAATTTTTCAAAAATTTACTTTTTATAGTAAATTTTTCAAAAATTTACTTTTTATACTAAATTTTTCAAAAATTTACTTTTTATAGTAAATTTTTCAAAAATTTACTTTTTTTTAGCAAATTTTTCAAAAATTTACTTTTTTTTAGCAAATTTTTCAAAAATTTACTTTTATAGTAAATTTTTCAAAAATTTACTTTTTATAGTAAATTTTTCAAAAATTTACTTTTTATAGTAAATTTTTCAAAAATTTACTTTTTATAGTAAATTTTTCAAAAATTTACTTTTTATAGTAAATTTTTCAAAAATTTACTTTTTATAGTAAATTTTTCAAAAATTTACTTTTTATAGTAAATTTTTCAAAAATTTTATAGTAAATTTTTCAAAAATTTTATAGTAAATTTTTCAAAAATTTACTTTTTATAGTAAATTTTTCAAAAATTTACTTTTTATAGTAAATTTTTCAAAAATTTACTTTTTATAGTAAATTTTTCAAAAATTTACTTTTTATAGTAAATTTTTCAAAAATTTACTTTTTATAGTAAATTTTTCAAAAATTTACTTTTTATAGTAAATTTTTCAAAAATTTACTTTTTATAGTAAATTTTTCAAAAATTTACTTTTTATAGTAAATTTTTCAAAAATTTACTTTTTATACTAAATTTTTCAAAAATTTACTTTTTATAGTAAATTTTTCAAAAATTTACTTTTTTTTAGCAAATTTTTCAAAAATTTACTTTTTTTTAGCAAATTTTTCAAAAATTTACTTTTATAGTAAATTTTTCAAAAATTTACTTTTTATAGTAAATTTTTCAAAAATTTACTTTTTATAGTAAATTTTTCAAAAATTTACTTTTTATAGTAAATTTTTCAAAAATTTACTTTTTATAGTAAATTTTTCAAAAATTTACTTTTTATAGTAAATTTTTCAAAAATTTACTTTTTATAGTAAATTTTTCAAAAATTTTATAGTAAATTTTTCAAAAATTTTATAGTAAATTTTTCAAAAATTTACTTTTTATAGTAAATTTTTCAAAAATTTACTTTTTATAGTAAATTTTTCAAAAATTTACTTTTTATAGTAAATTTTTCAAAAATTTACTTTTTATAGTAAATTTTTCAAAAATTTACTTTTTATAGTAAATTTTTCAAAAATTTACTTTTTATAGTAAATTTTTCAAAAATTTACTTTTTATAGTAAATTTTTCAAAAATTTACTTTTTATAGTAAATTTTTCAAAAATTTACTTTTTATAGTAAATTTTTCAAAAATTTACTTTTTATAGTAAATTTTTCAAAAATTTACTTTTTATAGTAAATTTTTCAAAAATTTACTTTTTATAGTAAATTTTTCAAAAATTTACTTTTTATAGTAAATTTTTCAAAAATTTACTTTTTTTCAAAAATTTACTTAAGTGAAACTAATTTTATTGATGATTTGTTGTCTTTTGGTATTAAACCTATTAATTGTTCTGTACCAACTCATTTTACTTCATCCTCAAGCACCCTACTTGATTTATTTCTTGTCTGCAATTCATCTAAGGTGTTACTGTATGACCAACTTCCTGCCGCATGTTTCTCGAAGCATGATCTTATTTTCACTACATATGATTTCAATTTAAACAGTTTTAACCAAACCTATACTTATCGTGATTTTAAACATATTGACTACCAACTGTTAGATGAACACTTCTCTAACATAAATTGGAGCTCCATATTTTACATGCCATCGATTAATGATCAACTGTCTTTTTTGGAAAATAACATTTCCTATCTGTACGATACGTTCATACCAGTAAAAACTAAACTTTTAAAGCAGAATACTCGACCATGGTTTTCCCTATCTATTAGCAATCTCATGAAGAGTAGAGATATCGCATACTCCCGATGGAAGCGTTTTAAAATTCCACTATTACATGATGAATACCGCAGAATTAAAAGGGAAGTAAATCGTGAAATAAGAAGAGCAAAAGCACGTTTTTATGCTGAACATTTTCAAAATGCGATAAGCAGCAAAAAGAAATGGCAAACTATTCAAAGTATTGGAGCTGGAAACAAAGAAGCGAATACTCAACACAGCCTTACCGCTGATGAATACAATGAACAATTTACGTCTATACCTTCCGCCAACAATGAATCTTTCACTATTGATTATCTAAACACTATGCAAGATATCAATGTAAGACAATTTAATTTTCGCTGTGTTGACAATACAGAAGTATTTTCATGTTTCAAAACTGTTAAATCTAATTCAATTGGTTGTGATAATATGGACCCACGTTTCATTAAAATTCTTTTACCCAAACTTTTACCATTTTTGACACATATTTTTAACACCATTTTTACCACGAGTGTGTACCCAAATAATTGGAAAAAAAGTAAAATAATTCCAATTCCAAAACAAAACTCCGAATTTAGACCAATAGCAATTCTGCCCTACCTGTCTAAAGTCATGGAAAAGCTTATGCACCAACAAGTTACAGAACATCTTCAAAACCTCAAATTACTATCGCCTCTCCAATCGGGCTTCCGACAGAAACACAGCTGCGTTACAGCATTGATAAACTTGAGTGAGGATATCAGAGCAGACATTGATATTGGGAAAATAAATATTCTAGTGCTTCTGGACCACTCTAAAGCTTTTGACTCTGTAGATCATTCTATATTAATTCTTAAACTGCAAAAATTGTTTTCTTTTTCCATGTCATCAAACAGCTTACTTAAATCCTATTTGGCTAACAGACAACAAAGAGTATTCCTAAATGGTGATTATTCGGCTGCAATACCTGTTACAAAAGGAGTTCCACAGGGTTCAGTTTTGGGGCCACTTTTATTTTCAATGTACATAAATGACCTGCCACAATTTCTGAAGTACTCAAAGGTACATTTATATGCCGACGACGTTCAAATTTATGTGGATAGTTTGACTGAATGTATTGAGGAAAATATCGGGAAAGTCAATTTTGATCTAGATAGCGTGTACAGATGGGCTACCGCTAATAAACTTTTAATAAATCCACACAAATCGAAATGCATGATTATTCACAAAAAAAGTACCAGATATAACTTGAATTCGGACGTAATACTAAATAACCACAAAATCGAATATGTGTCATCAGCAAAAAATTTGGGTGTTATCTTCAACAACAATTTAGAATGGTCCAACCACATAAGAAAAGCTGCTGGAAATATTTATCTAATGTTACGTAGTCTATGGTCTACACAATATTTTACACCACTGAATGTCAGAATTTTAATAGCCAAGACTTATTTGATGCCACGGTTGCTATATGGCAGTGAACTTTTCACTAGCTGTGATGCAGCAAGTAAAAATGTACTTCGTAAAACATTTAACAACATAATTAGATATGTCTATGGTTTACGCAGATTTGATCATATTTCATCTTTTCTAAACAAATTATACGGAATGTCTTTACATAATTTAATGGAATCGAAGGCATTAATATTGCTGCATAAAATCATATACACAAAGGAGCCATCGTACCTTTATAATCGTTTAATTTTTGCTAGATCGAACAGAGGTAATAAGCTAATCCCTCCAAGACATCGAAGTCTTGTCTCTGAACATCAGTTTTTCATATATTCTATTCGTCTTTGGAACTCGCTTCCCCATTCCCTTCAAACAAACAACAACAATAACCAATTTAAAAAGCTTTTACAAACAAATCAAAACTAACATTGATATTGTTACTTATATGTGATTATTAAATATTTAAATATATATTTTTTTTTTCTCTTTTAATCGTTAATTAATTACGTTTTTTTTTATATAAATTGTATTTAATTTTAATTGATTATCTAATTAATATTTTTTTTGTTTTAATGATTCATTAAATTATTTTATATATTATTATTATTTTTACTCTTGTATAAACTATTATAATAGTATCAACTTGAATCGCACACTATAAATATAAGATTTTTATCTTGTTGTGTGCGCTAAACAAATAAATAAATAAATAAATAAATAAATAAATATAGTAAATTTTTCAAAAATTTACTTTTTATAGTAAATTTTTCAAAAATTTACTTTTTATAGTAAATTTTTCAAAAATTTACTTTTTATAGTAAATTTTTCAAAAATTTACTTTTTATAGTAAATTTTTCAAAAATTTACTTTTTATAGTAAATTTTTCAAAAATTTACTTTTTATAGTAAATTTTTCAAAAATTTACTTTTTATAGTAAATTTTTCAAAAATTTACTTTTTATAGTAAATTTTTCAAAAATTTACTTTTTATAGTAAATTTTTCAAAAATTTACTTTTTATAGTAAATTTTTCAAAAATTTACTTTTTATAGTAAATTTTTCAAAAATTTACTTTTTATAGTAAATTTTTCAAAAATTTACTTTTTATAGTAAATTTTTCAAAAATTTACTTTTTATAGTAAATTTTTCAAAAATTTACTTTTTATAGTAAATTTTTCAAAAATTTACTTTTTATAGTAAATTTTTCAAAAATTTACTTTTTATAGTAAATTTTTCAAAAATTTACTTTTTATAGTAAATTTTTCAAAAATTTACTTTTTATAGTAAATTTTTCAAAAATTTACTTTTTATAGTAAATTTTTCAAAAATTTTCTTTTTATAGTAAATTTTTCAAAAATTTACTTTTTATAGTAAATTTTTCAAAAATTTACTTTTTATAGTAAATTTTTCAAAAATTTATTTTTTATAGTAAATTTTTCAAAAATTTACTTTTTATAGTAAATTTTTCAAAAATTTACTTTTTATAGTAAATTTTTCAAAAATTTACTTTTTATAGTAAATTTTTTAAAAATTTACTTTTTATAGTAAATTTTTCAAAAATTTACTTTTTATAGTAAATTTTTCAAAAATTTACTTTTTATAGTAAATTTTTCAAAAATTTACTTTTTATAGTAAATTTTTCAAAAATTTACTTTTTATAGTAAATTTTTCAAAAATTTACTTTTTATAGTAAATTTTTCAAAAATTTACTTTTTATAGTAAATTTTTCAAAAATTTACTTTTTATAGTAAATTTTTCAAAAATTTACTTTTTATAGTAAATTTTTCAAAAATTTACTTTTTATAGTAAATTTTTCAAAAATTTACTTTTTATAGTAAATTTTTCAAAAATTTACTTTTTATAGTAAATTTTTCAAAAACTTACTTTTTATAGTAAATTTTTTACAAGTTTACTTTTTATAGCAAATTTTTCAAAAATTTACTTTTTATAGTAAATTTTTCAAAAATTTACTTTTTATAGTAAATTTTTCAAAAATTTACTTTTTATAGTAAATTTTTCAAAAATTTACTTTTTATAGTAAATTTTTCAAAAATTTACTTTTTATAGTAAATTTTTCAAAAATTTACTTTTTATAGTAAATTTTTCAAAAATTTACTTTTTATAGTAAATTTTTCAAAAATTTACTTTTTATAGTAAATTTTTCAAAAATTTACTTTTTATAGTAAATTTTTCAAAAATTTACTTTTTATAGTAAATTTTTCAAAAATTTACTTTTTATAGTAAATTTTTCAAAAATTTACTTTTTATGGTAAATTTTGCAAAAATTTACTTTTTATGGTAAATTTTTCAAAAATTTACTTTTTATAGTAAATTTTTCAAAAATTTACTTTTTATAGTAAATTTTTCAAAAATTTACTTTTTATAGTAAATTTTTCAAAAATTTACTTTTTATAGTAAATTTTTCAAAAATTTACTTTTTATAGTAAATTTTTCAAAAATTTACTTTTTATAGTAAATTTTTCAAAAATTTACTTTTTATAGTAAATTTTTCAAAAATTTACTTTTTATAGTAAATTTTTCAAAAATTTACTTTTATAGTGAAGTTTTCAAAAATTTACCTTTTAAAGAAAATATTCTAAAAACTGCTGAGTTATCCTAAACTGTTGACTTATCTTCAAACTTCTGAGTCATATTAAAACTGTAGAGTCATCTTAAAACCGCAGAGTCATCGCAAACGAATTGAAAAATGTGTTTATGTACCAAAAAGATTAAAAATTTTAAATTCCTCGTATTTGGATTATACAAAAGAACAATGAAGGTAATTTTCTGTAAAATTGGTGAAACAAAGGAAAGAGGATATTTCAAGAAATAAATAATGTTAAATGTAATTCAACAAAATCCTTATGTTGATTCCAAAAGAAAAGAGAAGATATACAAAATTTATGATTTATTTTAAGCAAAACGTGTTGATTTAAATAAATTCATAACTAAACATATGTTTATAATTTTGTATAATCAATTATTTATCACCCTGTAGAACGAGTAATTCTGTAACATTTTCGGTATCATAAACAATAGAATTTATAATTTAAAAGATGTCACTCTTGCCGGATGATATGTCACGTTAAAATAAACAATGAATCATGATAAAGATGACGATGATACGCTTTTAAAATCTGTTTTATACAGCAAAAACATTCAGAATCTGTATATGGGGTTTCATTTTAAAAATTTTGTATTTTTTATTCATACATTTTTTTAGTATAAATATTAGAACGAATGTATAAATTTATATTTATAAAAAGTGAAATTGTATATTTAATGTTAACCTACATTTTCAGTATATTTGTGATAATTAAACAAAAAATAATAAAAAAATAAATAAGAAATTAGAAAAAAATTTAAAACGCTTCTTTTTCTTTATGTGGCGTTTCACATAAATAAAACTTTTTTAATAATTTCAACAAAAAAGAAGAAAAATTTGTAGTACAAAAAATCTTGTTTTTAATGTTAAGACAGTGGTTTTCACAGTGAAGTATAATTTGGGTATATATCCTACTAAAATTATACATCACTGGAAAGCAAATTGTGTCTATTTTTATAAATAAGAAAAAAACTGTTCTAGTTTTGCAACATTTTTAATTATTTTTTAAGACGCATTGTTTAAGGTTTTTGTTCTGCAAACAATTTTATTTATTATACATCGACAGCGTGTTAATGCTTCAGGGCTTACCGCTGATGGTGAAAATAGTGGTAAGTAATAATTTTAATTAAAATTATTAAATACAGAAATTGATGTTGCTGCGAATGGGGCTCAAACCCAGAATAACTAATTCTTTCTATTAAAAATTGTTTAACAAACGCATGACCAATAAAAAACTGTCATGAGATTATATTTTATATAGGAAAACTGTTATATGATAGTATCGTCTATATAAAATTGTCGTAGCAAAGTGTTGTATACAAAAAAATTTCTTTTTGCAAAAACTGTTATACAAAAGTATTCTCTATAGGATAACTTTTATTCTTTATGGAAAAACTGTTATACAAAAATTTTCTCTATAGGAGAACTTTTATACAAACGTATTCTTTGTAGAAAAACTATTATACAAAAAGTATTATTTATGGAAAAACTGTTGTACAAAAATATTCTCTATAGGAAAACTGTTAAACAGAAATATTCTCAACGGAAAAACTGTTATACAAAAGTATTCTTTATAGAAAAACTGTTATACAAATGTATTCAATATATGATAACTGTTATACAAATGTATTCTTTATGGAAAAACCGTATTAAAAAAGTATAATCTAAAGGAAAACTTATATACAAAAGTTTTCTGTTATACACAATCATTCTCTATAGAAAAACTGTTATACAAAAGTATTCTTTATAGAAAAACTGTAGAACAAAAGTATTATTTGTAGGAAAACTGTTATACAAAAGTATTCCTGAAAGTAAAAATTGTATACAAAATTGTTATATATAGGGAAACTGCTATACAAAAATATTTTCTATAGGAAAACTGTTATACAGAAACATTCTCTATTGGAAAACTGTTATACAAAAGTATTATCTATAGGAGAACTGTTATACAAATGTATTCTTTATGGAAAAACTTTTATACAAAAGTTTTACCTAAAGAAAAACTTGTAAACAAAAGTTTTCTCTATAGAAAAACTGTAATACAAATATATTGTTTATAGGAAAACTGTTATACAAAAGAATTCTTATAGAAAAACTGTAATACAAATATATTATTTATAGAAAAACTGTTATACAAAAGTGTTCTTGAAAGTAAAAATTGTATACAAAATTGTTGCATATAAGAAAGCTATTATACAAAAATATTTTCTATAGGAAAACTGTTATACAAAAATATGCTCTTTAAGAGAACTGTTATACAAAAGTATTTTCTAAAAGAAAACTTGTATACAAAGGTATTATATATAGGAAAACTGTTATATAAATATTCTTTATATTGGAACTATAATACAAAAGTATAATTTATGGAAAAACTGTTATACAAAAATATTCTTCAAAGGAGAACTGATATACAAAAGTATTCTTAATGGAAAAACTGTTATACAAAAGTATTCTCTACAGGATAACTATTATACAAAAATATCTTTATTATGAAAAAAATGTTATACAAAAATATTCTCTATAGGAGAACTGTTATACAAAATTATTCTTTATGGAAGAAATATTATACAAAAATGTTCTCTGTAGGAAAACTGTTATACAAAAATATTTTCTACAGAAAAAGAAATATACAAAAGTTTTCTTTATGGGAAAACTGTTATACAAAAATATTCTCTACAGGAAAACTGTTATACAAAAGTATTATTTATTGGAAAACTGTTAAACAAAAGTATTTTAATGAAAAAACTGTTATACCAAAGCATTTTTTTAATGAAAAACTGTTATACAAAAATATTCTCTATGGGAAAACTGTTATACAACAATATTCTCCACAGGAAAACTGTTATAAAAAAGTATTCTTTATAGGAAAACTTTTATACAAAAGTATTCTTAATGAAAAAACTGTTATACAAAAGTATTTTTTTAAGGAAAACTGTTATACAAAATTATTCTCTATAGGAAAACTGTTATTCACAAGTATTCTCATAGAAAAACTGTTATACAAAAATATTCTCTATAGGAAAACTGTTATACAACAATATTCTCCACAGAAAAACTGTTATACAAAATTATTCTTTAGAGGAAAACTTTTATACAAAAGTATTCTTAATGGGAAAACTGTTATACAAAAGTATTTTTTTTAATGAAAAACTGTTATACAAAAGTTTTCTTTATAGAAAAACTGTTATACAGAAGTATTCTTAATGGAAAAACTGTTATACAAAAGTATTTTTTTTAAAACTGTCATACAAAAGTATTCTTTAAGGAACAAGTGCAATACAAAAGTATTATTCATAAGATAACTGTTATACAAAAGTATTCTTAATACAATAACTGTTATACAAAAGTATTTTCTATAGGATAACTGTTATATAAAAGTATTCTTTATTTAAGAACTGTTATTCAAAAATATTCTCTATAGGAAAACTGTTACACAAAATTATTTTCTATTGGAAAACTGAAATACAAATTTATTCTCTATTGGAAAACTCTTATACTTGTACAAACATTTCCTATATTTATAGATTTTTTTTCTTTTTTGTAGGAAAAAAACTTCCCTTGTTTTGTAGAAAATTTTAAAAATTTTCTTTAAAAATGGAAAATTTTCAATATTTCCTATAAAAATGGAAAATAAGTATAAAATTTCGGTATAAAATTTTTTTGTAGAAAATTTTTGGTACACATTTTTTTTATGGAAAATTTTCGGTATACAATTTTTCAATAGAAAATTTTTGGTATAAAATTTTTCTACAGAAAGTTTATATCGAAAATTTTCGGTATAAAATTTTTCTATAGCAAATTTTTGGAAACAATTTTTCTAAAGAAAATTTTTGGAAAAAATTTTTCTATAGAAAATTTTCGGTATAAAATTTTTCTATAGAAAATTTTCGGTATAAAATTTTTCTATAGAAAATTTTCGGTATAAAATTTTTCTATAGAAAATTTTCGGTATAAAATTTTTCTATAGAAAATTTTCGGTATAAAATTTTTCTATAGAAAATTTTCGGTATAAAATTTTTCTATAGAAAATTTTCGGTATAAAATTTTTCTATAGAAAATTTTTGGTATAAAATTTTTCTATAGAAAATTTTCGGTATAAAATTTTTCTATAGAAAATTTTCGGTATAAAATTTTTCTATAGAAAATTTTCGGTATAAAATTTTTCTATAGAAAATTTTCGGTATAAAATGTTTCTATGGAAAAATTTCGGTATAAAATGTTTCTATGGAAAAATTTCGGTATAAAATTTTTGTATAGAAAAATTTCGGTATAAAATTTTTCTATAGAAAATTTTCGGTATAAAATTTTTCTATAGAAAATTTTCGGTATAAAATTTTTCTATTAAAAATTTTCGTTATAAAATTTTTCTATAGAAAATTTTCGGTATAAAATTTTTCTATAGAAAATTTTCAGTACACAATTTTCCTATAGAAAATTTTCGGTATAAAATTTTTCTATAGAAAATTTTCGGTATAAAATTTTTCTACAGAAAATTTTCGGTATAAAATTTTTCTACAGAAAATTTTCGGTATAAAATTTTTATAGAAAATTTTCGGTATAAAATTTTTCTATAGAAAATTTCTGTATAAGATTTTTCTATAGAAAATTTTCGCTATAAAATTTTTCTATAAAAAAATTTTCGGTATAAAATTTTTCTATAAAAAAATTTTCGTTATAAAATTTTTCTATAGAAAATTTTCGGTAAAAAATTTTTCTATAGAAAATTTTTGGAAAAAATTTTTCTATAGAAGATTTTCGGTATAAAATTTTTCTATATAAAATTTTTGGTATACAATTTTTCTATAAAAAATTTTCGTTATAAAATGTTTCTATAGAAAATTTTCGTCATAAAATTTGTCTATAGAAAATTTCTGTATAAAATTTTTCTGTAGAAAATTTTCGGTATAAAATTTTTCTGTAGAAAATTTTCGGTATAAAATTTTTCTATAGAAAATTTTCGGTATAAAATTTTTCTATAGAAAATTTTCGGGATACAATTTTCTATAGAAAATTTTCGGCATACAATTTTCTATAGAAAATTTTCGGCATACAATTTTCTATAGAAAATTTTCGGTATAAAATTTTTCTATAGAAAATTTTCGGTATAAAATGTTTTTATAGAAAATTTTTGGTATAAAATGTTTTTATAGAAAATTTTTGGTATAAATTTTTTCTATAGAAAATTTTCGGTATAAAATTTTTCTATAGAAAATTTTCGGTATAAAATTTTTCTATAGAAAATTTTCGGTATAAAATTTTTCTATAGAAAATTTTCGGTATAAAATTTTTCTATAGAAAATTTTCGGTATAAAATTTTTCTATAGAAAATTTTCGGTATAAAATTTTTCTATAGAAAATTTTCGGTATAAAATTTTTCTATAGAAAATTTTCGGTATAAAATGTTTCTATGGAAAAATTTCGGTATAAAATGTTTCTATGGAAAAATTTCGGTATAAAATTTTTGTATAGAAAAATTTCGGTATAAAATTTTCGGTATAAAATTTTTCTATAGAAAATTTTCGGTATAAAATTTTTCTATTAAAAATTTTCGTTATAAAATTTTTCTATAGAAAATTTTCGGTATAAAATTTTTCTATAGAAAATTTTCAGTACACAATTTTCCTATAGAAAATTTTCGGTATAAAATTTTTCTATAGAAAATTTTCGGTATAAAATTTTTCTACAGAAAATTTTCGGTATAAAATTTTTATAGAAAATTTTCGGTATAAAATTTTTCTATAGAAAATTTCTGTATAAGATTTTTCTATAGAAAATTTTCGCTATAAAATTTTTCTATAAAAAAATTTTCGGTATAAAATTTTTCTATAAAAAAATTTTCGTTATAAAATTTTTCTATAGAAAATTTTCGGTAAAAAATTTTTCTATAGAAAATTTTCGGTATAAAATTTTTCTATAGAAAATTTTCGGTATAAAATTTTTCTATAGAAAATTTTCGGTATAAAATTTTTCTATAGAAAATTTTCGGTATAAAATTTTTCTATAGAAAATTTTCGGTATAAAATTTTTCTATAGAAAATTTTCGATATAAAATTTTTCTATAGAAAAATTTCGGTATAAAATTTTTCTATAGAAAATTATCGGTATAATATTTTTCTATAGAAAATTTTCGGTATAAAATTTTTCTATAGAAAATTTTAGGTATAAAATTTTTCTATAGAAAATTTTCGGTGTGAAGTTTTTCTATAGAAAATTTTCGGTATAAAATTTTTCTATAGAAAATTTTCGGTATAAAATTTACTATAGAAAATTTTCGGTATAAAATTTACTATAGAAAATTTTCGGTATAAAATTTACTATAGAAAATTTTCGGTATAAAACTTATAAGTTCAAAAAATACTTTCGGCACCACTGTGCCTAACACATAGGAAATTCCCTGCTCGTGGACACCAGTGGCACAGCCAGAGGATCCTAACAAAGCCATTAAAATGAGAAGACAAAACAAACACAAGAATGAATAAATAAAAACACACAATAAAAACCATAAGGAAACGTAAAAAAATCTCTATAAATCACGGACAATCTTTTTTTTGCTGTGGAAAAAACTGACTGATACACAAAAGGATAAATATTCACTTGGTGGTATATTGTTAAAAATTCTGTTTTTCTATGGTTCATTTTTTTCTCGGGGTCTTATGGTTTGTCATACGGAAACACAAAAGATTTGGTTGAATCAAATGAAAACTAACATGTTGTGTTTGTTCTGTTTTCTTTTCCTTAAATGCCAAAAAAGATTTGAACAATTTTTCAATGTTTTTTGTTGTTTCTGGTTTAATTAAATTTTAGGATGATTATGACCTTGACATGTTGTAAGTTCATCCCCTGGAGATATGACAAGTGAACTACAACTAGGTTTTATTAGAAGCCACCTAAGTGATTTACTAATACGTGACTTAATTAAAGATGAAATAGTTTGTGACAAGTCTGGGAATATGAGTAATTGTCCCTTAAACAGATTACCAGGAGACAGCAAGGTAGATGATAGATAACCCACTCATAGAATAAGAGAAGTTAGCCAATGTTAGACATTAGAGGCATTAAAAGCTTTAAAATCAGTTTTAATAACCTGTTCATAAAAAACACAATAGAGCCATAATCTATTACCAAGTAGGTAAAGGGGCTTACTAAAAGTCCCAGTCTTTTAATTTCACAAAAAAGTAAAAATTCAATATTCTTTATGCTTCAAAATATTATACAAAATTTTAATAAATATTACAAAAAAACTCCATTACTATTTATGTAAATCCCAGCAATAACCATAAAAAATAATCTTTAAATTGTTGCAAATTTAATGGAAATTTTAGCTAAACCTTTTCATATATATTAAATATTTAATTAATTTAATAAAATTCCTTTATTAGTTTATGTGTGTATGTGTGTGTGTTAAGTCATTCTCATACTATAATATAAAAAATTTCAATGCCATATTCTTGGCACGAGTAACAGAATATTCAAGAAAAAAAAAAAATTATATTTCTCTGAACTCTTGTCAGTAATAAACATGTTGACAGTGTTATATTATTTTCCTTTGTAATACAAACATCAGACGGTGGTCCGGTCCCTTGCTGTTTCGAGAAAACAGGTACTAGCACACAAAGATTATTACGTATCTACTAATACATATGTATATAAAAGTATAGGTTAAAATACAAACATAAACAATAGTCATAGTCTAGTCATAGTCTAGTCATAGTCTAGTCATAGTCTAGTCATAGTCTAGTCATAGTCTAGTCATAGTCTAGTCATAGTCTAGTCATAGTCTAGTCATAGTCTAGTCATAGTCTAGTCATAGTCTAGTCATAGTCTAGTCATAGTCTAGTCATAGTCTAGTCATAGTCTAGTCATAGTCTAGTCATAGTCTAGTCATAGTCTAGTCATAGTCTAGTCATAGTCTAGTCATAGTCTAGTCATAGTCTAGTCATAGTCTAGTCATAGTCTAGTCATAGTCTAGTCATAGTCTAGTCATAGTCTAGTCATAGTCTAGTCATAGTCTAGTCATAGTCTAGTCATAGTCTAGTCATAGTCTAGTCATAGTCTAGTCATAGTCTAGTCATAGTCTAGTCATAGTCTAGTCATAGTCTAGTCATAGTCTAGTCATAGTCTAGTCATAGTCTAGTCATAGTCTAGTCATAGTCTAGTCATAGTCTAGTCATAGTCTAGTCATAGTCTAGTCATAGTCTAGTCATAGTCTAGTCATAGTCTAGTCATAGTCTAGTCATAGTCTAGTCATAGTCTAGTCATAGTCTAGTCATAGTCTAGTCATAGTCTAGTCATAGTCTAGTCATAGTCTAGTCATAGTCTAGTCATAGTCTAGTCATAGTCTAGTCATAGTCTAGTCATAGTCTAGTCATAGTCTAGTCATAGTCTAGTCATAGTCTAGTCATAGTCTAGTCATAGTCTAGTCATAGTCTAGTCATAGTCTAGTCATAGTCTAGTCATAGTCTAGTCATAGTCTAGTCATAGTCTAGTCATAGTCTAGTCATAGTCTAGTCATAGTCTAGTCATAGTCTAGTCATAGTCTAGTCATAGTCTAGTCATAGTCTAGTCATAGTCTAGTCATAGTCTAGTCATAGTCTAGTCATAGTCTAGTCATAGTCTAGTCATAGTCTAGTCATAGTCTAGTCATAGTCTAGTCATAGTCTAGTCATAGTCTAGTCATAGTCTAGTCATAGTCTAGTCATAGTCTAGTCATAGTCTAGTCATAGTCTAGTCATAGTCTAGTCATAGTCTAGTCATAGTCTAGTCATAGTCTAGTCATAGTCTAGTCATAGTCTAGTCATAGTCTAGTCATAGTCTAGTCATAGTCTAGTCATAGTCTAGTCATAGTCTAGTCATAGTCTAGTCATAGTCTAGTCATAGTCTAGTCATAGTCTAGTCATAGTCTAGTCATAGTCTAGTCATAGTCTAGTCATAGTCTAGTCATAGTCTAGTCATAGTCTAGTCATAGTCTAGTCATAGTCTAGTCATAGTCTAGTCATAGTCTAGTCATAGTCTAGTCATAGTCTAGTCATAGTCTAGTCATAGTCTAGTCATAGTCTAGTCATAGTCTAGTCATAGTCTAGTCATAGTCTAGTCATAGTCTAGTCATAGTCTAGTCATAGTCTAGTCATAGTCTAGTCATAGTCTAGTCATAGTCTAGTCATAGTCTAGTCATAGTCTAGTCATAGTCTAGTCATAGTCTAGTCATAGTCTAGTCATAGTCTAGTCATAGTCTAGTCATAGTCTAGTCATAGTCTAGTCATAGTCTAGTCATAGTCTAGTCATAGTCTAGTCATAGTCTAGTCATAGTCTAGTCATAGTCTAGTCATAGTCTAGTCATAGTCTAGTCATAGTCTAGTCATAGTCTAGTCATAGTCTAGTCATAGTCTAGTCATAGTCTAGTCATAGTCTAGTCATAGTCTAGTCATAGTCTAGTCATAGTCTAGTCATAGTCTAGTCATAGTCTAGTCATAGTCTAGTCATAGTCTAGTCATAGTCTAGTCATAGTCTAGTCATAGTCTAGTCATAGTCTAGTCATAGTCTAGTCATAGTCTAGTCATAGTCTAGTCATAGTCTAGTCATAGTCTAGTCATAGTCTAGTCATAGTCTAGTCATAGTCTAGTCATAGTCTAGTCATAGTCTAGTCATAGTCTAGTCATAGTCTAGTCATAGTCTAGTCATAGTCTAGTCATAGTCTAGTCATAGTCTAGTCATAGTCTAGTCATAGTCTAGTCATAGTCTAGTCATAGTCTAGTCATAGTCTAGTCATAGTCTAGTCATAGTCTAGTCATAGTCTAGTCATAGTCTAGTCATAGTCTAGTCATAGTCTAGTCATAGTCTAGTCATAGTCTAGTCATAGTCTAGTCATAGTCTAGTCATAGTCTAGTCATAGTCTAGTCATAGTCTAGTCATAGTCTAGTCATAGTCTAGTCATAGTCTAGTCATAGTCTAGTCATAGTCTAGTCATAGTCTAGTCATAGTCTAGTCATAGTCTAGTCATAGTCTAGTCATAGTCTAGTCATAGTCTAGTCATAGTCTAGTCATAGTCTAGTCATAGTCTAGTCATAGTCTAGTCATAGTCTAGTCATAGTCTAGTCATAGTCTAGTCATAGTCTAGTCATAGTCTAGTCATAGTCTAGTCATAGTCTAGTCATAGTCTAGTCATAGTCTAGTCATAGTCTAGTCATAGTCTAGTCATAGTCTAGTCATAGTCTAGTCATAGTCTAGTCATAGTCTAGTCATAGTCTAGTCATAGTCTAGTCATAGTCTAGTCATAGTCTAGTCATAGTCTAGTCATAGTCTAGTCATAGTCTAGTCATAGTCTAGTCATAGTCTAGTCATAGTCTAGTCATAGTCTAGTCATAGTCTAGTCATAGTCTAGTCATAGTCTAGTCATAGTCTAGTCATAGTCTAGTCATAGTCTAGTCATAGTCTAGTCATAGTCTAGTCATAGTCTAGTCATAGTCTAGTCATAGTCTAGTCATAGTCTAGTCATAGTCTAGTCATAGTCTAGTCATAGTCTAGTCATAGTCTAGTCATAGTCTAGTCATAGTCTAGTCATAGTCTAGTCATAGTCTAGTCATAGTCTAGTCATAGTCTAGTCATAGTCTAGTCATAGTCTAGTCATAGTCTAGTCATAGTCTAGTCATAGTCTAGTCATAGTCTAGTCATAGTCTAGTCATAGTCTAGTCATAGTCTAGTCATAGTCTAGTCATAGTCTAGTCATAGTCTAGTCATAGTCTAGTCATAGTCTAGTCATAGTCTAGTCATAGTCTAGTCATAGTCTAGTCATAGTCTAGTCATAGTCTAGTCATAGTCTAGTCATAGTCTAGTCATAGTCTAGTCATAGTCTAGTCATAGTCTAGTCATAGTCTAGTCATAGTCTAGTCATAGTCTAGTCATAGTCTAGTCATAGTCTAGTCATAGTCTAGTCATAGTCTAGTCATAGTCTAGTCATAGTCTAGTCATAGTCTAGTCATAGTCTAGTCATAGTCTAGTCATAGTCTAGTCATAGTCTAGTCATAGTCTAGTCATAGTCTAGTCATAGTCTAGTCATAGTCTAGTCATAGTCTAGTCATAGTCTAGTCATAGTCTAGTCATAGTCTAGTCATAGTCTAGTCATAGTCTAGTCATAGTCTAGTCATAGTCTAGTCATAGTCTAGTCATAGTCTAGTCATAGTCTAGTCATAGTCTAGTCATAGTCTAGTCATAGTCTAGTCATAGTCTAGTCATAGTCTAGTCATAGTCTAGTCATAGTCTAGTCATAGTCTAGTCATAGTCTAGTCATAGTCTAGTCATAGTCTAGTCATAGTCTAGTCATAGTCTAGTCATAGTCTAGTCATAGTCTAGTCATAGTCTAGTCATAGTCTAGTCATAGTCTAGTCATAGTCTAGTCATAGTCTAGTCATAGTCTAGTCATAGTCTAGTCATAGTCTAGTCATAGTCTAGTCATAGTCTAGTCATAGTCTAGTCATAGTCTAGTCATAGTCTAGTCATAGTCTAGTCATAGTCTAGTCATAGTCTAGTCATAGTCTAGTCATAGTCTAGTCATAGTCTAGTCATAGTCTAGTCATAGTCTAGTCATAGTCTAGTCATAGTCTAGTCATAGTCTAGTCATAGTCTAGTCATAGTCTAGTCATAGTCTAGTCATAGTCTAGTCATAGTCTAGTCATAGTCTAGTCATAGTCTAGTCATAGTCTAGTCATAGTCTAGTCATAGTCTAGTCATAGTCTAGTCATAGTCTAGTCATAGTCTAGTCATAGTCTAGTCATAGTCTAGTCATAGTCTAGTCATAGTCTAGTCATAGTCTAGTCATAGTCTAGTCATAGTCTAGTCATAGTCTAGTCATAGTCTAGTCATAGTCTAGTCATAGTCTAGTCATAGTCTAGTCATAGTCTAGTCATAGTCTAGTCATAGTCTAGTCATAGTCTAGTCATAGTCTAGTCATAGTCTAGTCATAGTCTAGTCATAGTCTAGTCATAGTCTAGTCATAGTCTAGTCATAGTCTAGTCATAGTCTAGTCATAGTCTAGTCATAGTCTAGTCATAGTCTAGTCATAGTCTAGTCATAGTCTAGTCATAGTCTAGTCATAGTCTAGTCATAGTCTAGTCATAGTCTAGTCATAGTCTAGTCATAGTCTAGTCATAGTCTAGTCATAGTCTAGTCATAGTCTAGTCATAGTCTAGTCATAGTCTAGTCATAGTCTAGTCATAGTCTAGTCATAGTCTAGTCATAGTCTAGTCATAGTCTAGTCATAGTCTAGTCATAGTCTAGTCATAGTCTAGTCATAGTCTAGTCATAGTCTAGTCATAGTCTAGTCATAGTCTAGTCATAGTCTAGTCATAGTCTAGTCATAGTCTAGTCATAGTCTAGTCATAGTCTAGTCATAGTCTAGTCATAGTCTAGTCATAGTCTAGTCATAGTCTAGTCATAGTCTAGTCATAGTCTAGTCATAGTCTAGTCATAGTCTAGTCATAGTCTAGTCATAGTCTAGTCATAGTCTAGTCATAGTCTAGTCATAGTCTAGTCATAGTCTAGTCATAGTCTAGTCATAGTCTAGTCATAGTCTAGTCATAGTCTAGTCATAGTCTAGTCATAGTCTAGTCATAGTCTAGTCATAGTCTAGTCATAGTCTAGTCATAGTCTAGTCATAGTCTAGTCATAGTCTAGTCATAGTCTAGTCATAGTCTAGTCATAGTCTAGTCATAGTCTAGTCAAAGTCATATTTTAATTGTATTCATTCTTCATGAAGAATTTGTACCACATCACGTATGAGTATTCAAAAATTTAATATCACCAATCCCATAGTACTAAGTATACGCGGGGTTTAACAATTAACTAAATGTTTGCAACTCATACCTAGTTTCAACATTTAATGATTGTATTTATTCTAACCAGAAAATATTTTGTTGTTAAAGCAACCAGTTTAGAAATGAAGTATTTGTTTGTCTCAAACTTATATTAAATTAACTTGAATGATACGGATTCATTAGGTGGAAAAAGACATAGAAAAATATTTTAATTAGCAAATTATTTTTATATTATTTACATAAATATTTCTGTAACTTTTGTTAAAACGAGTATTCCTCCTGGCCTTTTATCATTGTATATAATAAAATACTTCAGGATACCTCAACAAAATATTTTCATGATAATAAAATTAAGACTAAATATTGTTTATTATATTTGGAAATTGTGGTTTAAAACTAGATTAGTTTTATTTTAATTGTTAACGATGTTGAGTAATTATGTCATGGGAAATGAAAAACTTTCCACCTTTTTTAGAATACCCAAATTTGTTTGCAATTAGTGAAATTAATTCAAAAATGGACGCTTTTAATCATAAATCTATATTTAATTCATGACACACTTTAAATGAAATCCGCAGTTAATTATGTGTATAAGTACATTTTGAAAATAAAATAAGAGTGTTATTTATTCATTCGACATTCCGTTTGTACTTTCTAAAATATTTCACAAATTATTTGGTTTCTTTTATAAACAAAATAAACCTGATATTGTCTGAGTGAAAATCAGCTTAAAAAGATTAAGGTATATAATCTAAGTATAAATATAATATATTCACGATGTATGATTTTCTTCTTGTATAAGGTTTGTTAAGATAAATGTTTTCAGTGTACGCTAACTAACTTTCAGTGTATTTGAATATTTTTAATTATCTTTAAAACTTTAAAAACATACAAATTTGACATCATTAAAATATTAACTCAGGACTTTACCACTAGGTTTAAATTAAACTGACACTTTATATGTACAATGATGGTGTTAAAGATACATAAATAAATGATATAAACCCCACAAGAATTGAAAAGGTGTCAACCCAAACTCCCCTATGTTTGCAATTAGTTCGCACAAAAAGAAACACTGGAAGCCCAGAAAACTCATAAACATATTCAAAAAAATATGCGCAGTCAATAATAATATTCTTTAATAAGTCTTCGACTAGACTATGACTAGACTATGACTAGACTATGACTAGACTATGACTAGACTATGACTAGACTATGACTAGACTATGACTAGACTATGACTAGACTATGACTAGACTATGACTAGACTATGACTAGACTATGACTAGACTATGACTAGACTATGACTAGACTATGACTAGACTATGATTAGACTATGACTAGACTATGACTAGACTATGACTAGACTATGACTAGACTATGACTAGACTATGACTAGACTATGACTAGACTATGACTAGACTATGACTAGACTATGACTAGACTATGACTAGACTATGACTAGACTATGACTAGACTATGACTAGACTATGACTAGACTATGACTAGACTATGACTAGACTATGACTAGACTATGACTAGACTATGACTAGACTATGACTAGACTATGACTAGACTATGACTAGACTATGACTAGACTATGACTAGACTATGACTAGACTATGACTAGACTATGACTAGACTATGACTAGACTATGACTAGACTATGACTAGACTATGACTAGACTATGACTAGACTATGACTAGACTATGACTAGACTATGACTAGACTATGACTAGACTATGACTAGACTATGACTAGACTATGACTAGACTATGACTAGACTATGACTAGACTATGACTAGACTATGACTAGACTATGACTAGACTATGACTAGACTATGACTAGACTATGACTAGACTATGACTAGACTATGACTAGACTATGACTAGACTATGACTAGACTATGACTAGACTATGACTAGACTATGACTAGACTATGACTAGACTATGACTAGACTATGACTAGACTATGACTAGACTATGACTAGACTATGACTAGACTATGACTAGACTATGACTAGACTATGACTAGACTATGACTAGACTATGACTAGACTATGACTAGACTATGACTAGACTATGACTAGACTATGACTAGACTATGACTAGACTATGACTAGACTATGACTAGACTATGACTAGACTATGACTAGACTATGACTAGACTATGACTAGACTATGACTAGACTATGACTAGACTATGACTAGACTATGACTAGACTATGACTAGACTATGACTAGACTATGACTAGACTATGACTAGACTATGACTAGACTATGACTAGACTATGACTAGACTATGACTAGACTATGACTAGACTATGACTAGACTATGACTAGACTATGACTAGACTATGACTAGACTATGACTAGACTATGACTAGACTATGACTAGACTATGACTAGACTATGACTAGACTATGACTAGACTATGACTAGACTATGACTAGACTATGACTAGACTATGACTAGACTATGACTAGACTATGACTAGACTATGACTAGACTATGACTAGACTATGACTAGACTATGACTAGACTATGACTAGACTATGACTAGACTATGACTAGACTATGACTAGACTATGACTAGACTATGACTAGACTATGACTAGACTATGACTAGACTATGACTAGACTATGACTAGACTATGACTAGACTATGACTAGACTATGACTAGACTATGACTAGACTATGACTAGACTATGACTAGACTATGACTAGACTATGACTAGACTATGACTAGACTATGACTAGACTATGACTAGACTATGACTAGACTATGACTAGACTATGACTAGACTATGACTAGACTATGACTAGACTATGACTAGACTATGACTAGACTATGACTAGACTATGACTAGACTATGACTAGACTATGACTAGACTATGACTAGACTATGACTAGACTATGACTAGACTATGACTAGACTATGACTAGACTATGACTAGACTATGACTAGACTATGACTAGACTATGACTAGACTATGACTAGACTATGACTAGACTATGACTAGACTATGACTAGACTATGACTAGACTATGACTAGACTATGACTAGACTATGACTAGACTATGACTAGACTATGACTATGTTCTATTGTCCAGCAGTTTCCCAATATGAATGTGCATTAAAAATTGATGTGTTAATTTTTAATTATTATTCCTCCATATGTTCATTTTAATTTAAGTGGTTTT
Organism: Stomorhina lunata; assembly: GCA_933228675.1. Taxonomy (NCBI): domain Eukaryota; kingdom Metazoa; phylum Arthropoda; class Insecta; order Diptera; family Rhiniidae; genus Stomorhina; species Stomorhina lunata. The sequence continues at coordinate 35,252,716 of OW121740.1, read as the reverse complement.
TAAAACCCTCATCAAATCAAAATGACGGTTTAATGTAAATTAGTTTTTGTTGAAAACAAAAACAAAATCTGCATAATCTTTGGAAAATACTCTATCGTTACCAATCACTATATATCGTTACCTTTCATTCGTTCAATTTAAAACTCGTTACAATTAATTGAGTTTTCAATAAAAATCTGTTTCTTTGTAGTTTTTTATTTAATATGGAAAATGAGGAAAAATCTATAACAAAATATTACAAGTGCTTTGGCATTTTATTTTTGTGTCATGAAATATCAAGGATTTTTTAACTAAATGGAGCATGAACAAATATTTGCATGTTCTGGATAAATGACTTATTTGCCAAATGGATTAAGTTGTGAAAAAAAAGGAAATAGGAGAGAAGTTTAAATAGAGTAAAATTTTCCATTTAATTTTCAGTGATTTAAAATATATTTCTAAAATTTCTTTTATGACAAACATATTTAATGCGCTTAACATCTCTGGCAAGCTCAAGGCTTATAATTTAAATACAAAAGTACACGTTCTTAACTTGCAGCTGCCACTTGCAGTTGAAACAAAAGTAAAGTAATGTAAAAAAAACTCATGTCTACCCTTAGGCGTTTGCAGCTTTTCTTTGTCTGATTTTTCTTACTTATAAATTTAGTTGTGAAATACAATGTAAAAAGCTTAAACATTTAAGTTCAATTTTTTTTTAAACACACGGGATTAAAGCAAATTCTCTATAAACTCATATATTAAAGTATTAAAATGTATTAGAGCGGAAGACGTAGTAGTTTCTGCTGCATCATTGTAATTTATGGTTTGGGAAAGGCATGAGCTATTAAAAAGATGGAAAAATTGCTGAGTATAAAGTAAAGTTTTTTTTTTTTTTATAAATTAAAACTTATTGGGGAATTATAAGAAACGTATAAGATATAAGCCCGGGTACAATAATAATTTTATTCAGTTTCACATTCTTCTTGGTTTAGTGTCAGTTGAGTTCCAAAATTTTCGGATAGATTTTGAATCAAACAAAACACACCGACATCAAACAATTGGTTTGTTGGGGGAATCAACATCAAACTAGCAAAAATAATAATAAATTTTTGATAAATTTCCTATTAAAATAATACATTTTTGAAAAATTTAAGATAAACATAAGAATTTTTTTTTAAAAATTCCTATAAAAATAAGAAATTTTTTAAAAATTTTCTATAAAAATAAGAAATTTTTAAAAAATTTCTTATAATAAGAAAATTTGTTTAAATAAGAAATTTTTAAAAAAGTTCCTATAAAAATAAGAAATTTTTGAAAAATTTCCTATAACAATTAATACATTTTGAAAAATTTCCTATAAAAATAAGAAATTTTTGAAAAGTTTCCTATAAAACTAAGAAATTTTTTAAAAATTTCTTATAAATAAGAAATTTCAAAAAAAATGTACTTTGAAAATAAGATATTTTTAAAAAAATTTCCTATAAAAATAAGAAATTTTTGAAAAAATATCCTATGAAAAAAAAATATATATTTGAAAAATTTGCCATAGAAATAAGAAATTTTGGAAAATTTCCTAAAATAATAAAAATTTTTTGAAGAATTTCCTGCAAAAATAAGAAAATTTTAAAAAATTTTTGAAAATTTTCTTGTAACAATAAGAAATTTTTGAAAAATTTTCTATAAAAAAAGATATTTTTCTTATTTTTATAGGAAATTTTAAAAAATTTTTTATTTTAATAGGAAATTTTTCAAAAATTTCTTATTGTTAAAGGAAATTTTTCAAAAATTTTTATGGAAAATCTTGCAAAAATGTCTTATTTTTATAGAAAATTTTCAAAAAAAAGTCTTATTTTTATAGGAAATTTTTAAAAAATTTGTTTTTTTTATAAGAATTTTTAAAAGATTTCTTATTTTTAAAGAAAATTTTTCAAAAACTTGTTATTTTTATAGGAAAGTTTTCAAGAGTTTCTTATTTTTATAGGAAATTTTGAAAAAAATTTTTACTTTTATAGGAAAATTTAAAAAATTTTTCAAAAATTTCTTGTTTTTATAGGAAAATTTTCAAAAATTTCTTATTTTTATAGGAAAATTTTCAAAAATTTCTTATTTTTATAGAAAACTTTTCAAAAATTTCTTATTTTTATAAGAAATTTTTCAAAAATTTCTTATTTTTATAAGAAATTTTTCAAAAATTTCTTATTTTTATAAGAAATTTTTCAAAAATTTCTTATTTTTATAAGAAATTTTTTAAAAATTTCTTATTTTTATAAGTAATTTTTCAAAAATTTCTTATTTTTATAAGTAATTTTTCAAAAATTTCTTATTTTTATAAGAAATTTTTCGAAAATTTCTTATTTTTATAAGAAATTTTTCAAAAATTTCTTATTTTTATAAGAAATTTTTCAAAAATTTCTTATTTTTATAAGAAATTTTTCAAAAATTTCTTATTTTTATAAGAAATTTTTCAAAAATTTCTTATTTTTATAAGAAATTTTTCAAAAATTTTTTATTTTCAAAGGAAATTTTTCAACCTTTTTTTATTTTTATAGGAAATTTTTCAAAAATTTCTTATTTTTATAGGAAATTTTTCAAAAATTTCTTATTTTTATAGGAAATTTTTCAAAAATTTTTTATTTTTATAAGAAATTTTTCAAAAATTTCTTATTTTTATAGGAGATTTTTTAAAAATTTCTTATTTTTATAGGAAATTTTTCAAAAATTTCTTACTTTTATAGAAAATTTTTCAAAAGTTTCTTAGTTTTATAGGAAATTTTTCAAAAATTTCTTAGTTTTATAGGAAATTTTTCAAAAATTTCTTATTTTCAAAGGAAATTTTTCAAAAATTTCTTATTTTTAAAGAAATTTTTCAAAAGTTTTTTATTTTGATAGAAATTTTCTCAAAAGATTTTTATTTTTAAAGGAAATTTCAAAGGAAATTTTTCAACCTTTTTTTATTTTTATAGGAAAATTTTCAAAAATTTCTTATTTTTATAGGAAATTTTTCAAAAATTTCTTATTTTTATAGGAAATTTTTCAAAAATTTTTTATTTTTATAAGAAATTTTTCAAAAATTTCTTATTTTTATAGGAGATTTTTTAAAAATTTCTTATTTTTATAGGAAATTTTTCAAAAATTTCTTACTTTTATAGAAAATTTTTCAAAAGTTTCTTAGTTTTATAGGAAATTTTTCAAAAATTTTTTAGTTTTATAGGAAATTTTTCAAAAATTTCTTATTTTCAAAGGAAATTTTTCAAAAATTTCTTATTTTTAAAGAAATTTTTCAAAAGTTTTTTATTTTGATAGAAATTTTCTCAAAAGATTTTTATTTTTAAAGGAAATTTCTCAAAAATTTTTTATTTTCAAAGTAAATTTTTCAAAAATTTCTTGTTTTTAGAGGAAATTTCCGAAACGTTCATATTTTTAAAGAAAACTTTTAAAAATTTTCTTATTTTTATAAGAAATTTTTCAAAAATTTCTACTTTGAGGGCATATAGCTTCCCTCCTGATACAGACTCCAAATTCTAAACTTAATCTAAAATACTCCTCTTCAATAGCCATGTGAAATTTTAATAATAATCGAGCCTATCGTTTAAAAGTTCTTTAATTATTTCCCTGAAGTTATACAGGCGTATGAGTATTACCTAATAGTGAAAATATAAATAATACTCATACGTAACCAGTTTAAAGTGTATGTATGTACAAGATTTGTTAATTTCAAAAACTTAAGAAACATTTTAAATTTACAAAATTTTTAAATTTTTAAGACTCTAAGGACATGATTGAAAGTGCCAATATTTAAATATATTAACGAATACAATATTTTATTACACTTGGGTTAGCAGGCGCCTAGTAGGTACTTTACTAAAGCCATTTACACTCGTGTCTATTTGCTGATATAAGAAATTCTCAATTTTGGATCATATGAATTGTATACTTAGATTTTATGTGTAATTTGTACATACATATATTTGTAGGAATCAATACATGTTCTAGCATTTCATATGAACTAAAATACATATAAACATATGTATGTACATTTGTATGTTATATGTAAACACATCTTTTGGCGCTCATATATATTTTTGTGTTTATCCTTCTTGCTACGATACGTTACGATGAGTTTGTTTTATTTCTAATACAAGTTTAATAAGGATATTTTTTTCCCCCTCATACATTCTTTGCCAAAGAAATCTTTCGCAACAACTCTCGATTTCTTTAATACTTGAACCTTGTACCAATGCAGAGCTGAAACAACAAAACCAACAACTATAATTTATAAAGAGGACTATAACAACAAATATATAGAGGCGAGCAAAAGGCGTTCGTTATAGTTGCCAGACTTTGAACAAGTTGTAGTAAATACTTGGAATATATTTCGTGGGACAATCAAGATTAAGTGTTATCAGTGGCCTTCATCACAAAGTTTGTTTTAAATATTTTTTTTTTTATTTTTTGGCAAACATTCAATAAATTTTATCCTTCCTCCTTGTTCTTTGTTGTGGTATTTTGGCGTTAAGTAGATGATTTAAGTTTGAAGACAAACAGAATTTATGGAATATCCTTTAAGTTTATGTTTGAGATTGAACATATGGTTGTAAGGATATTTGTTTGGTTTCATGTTTAAATTATTAGAAGCCACATGAAAATGTGGACATAATATTTTGGCAATTTAAGTAATTTTTGACATGAGTAGATTCTACTTTAGAAGAATGATTTTTATAAATTTATTTTAAATTTCTTCAAGTTATTGTCACAATTTAAACATTTTTTATATTTCCCATCTCAAACCCACTGTGCTTTCACTTTCTCAAGCAAAACTCTATTTAGTTATAGATACGATTTATATGCACTTCTTTAATTGAAGTCAAATGCACGTGTTCGAGTTTTTCTAGAAATCACAGCCTCAAAATAATGAAATTCCATCTGGCACTTTCGCAAAAAGGAAGAAGATTAAAAATTAAAAATGCATCTACTTTTTTTTTGTTTCTTCTTGCCTCTAGGAATAATTGTGGAAGAAGAAAATTTACAGAATAAAAAAAAAAAACAACAACTGAAAGTGGTTCAAAGCCAAATAAGAAAAGTAAGAAAAAAAAAATAAAGAAAAATCAGGTCGTGAGACAATGAGAGGAAAATTAAAGAAAAAATAAATTCACTTCGTAGTTCATTGGGTGAAGGACAATACTCGGTTATGAAGTGCATATACGAGTACAAGGAAAGAATATTTAAAGTTACTTAAATATACACACATGAGCTTAAAAGTGGCTCCTTACGAGTCATGTGTGTTATTGGAGTCATGTGTATTATTGGCATTACTTTTGCAGCTAAAATTTAAATTTAAGTTTTTTCAAAGTACCAAATCAATAGTGAAATAAGAATTGGATCAAATTAGAATGGAACGAGTTCGAAGCTTCCCAGCAAAACTTTTCATTCCCAAGTAATGAGATAAACAGCTCAAATATTGAATACGAACTACTTAATCATTGGCTGTTTAAGTCATTATATTAATATGATATGATAATGGCAAGTGTAAAGGTGATGTTTTATTGACTCTTCCCCCTCGTCAAAACAGCTCCTAGAAAAGTCCCACGTTGCAATTTTTAGCGCAACTGCTTGCCTTTCAATCAGGCAGTGTCATCATCTGAAGGACAAAATTAGGGATATATCAAGTCTAGACAGTGACAGTATCATATATTACATTTTCTTTATAAACGTCTCATTTGCTTATTTTCTATATAAACGTATCATTTGCGAAATCGCACGGTTTTTTACATTCTTTTGTAGATCATAAATAACACTAATCAACAAAATTTGACGAAAGTCGTGACCAAATAAATCTGACCCCTAATCTGCATGTAAAATTGTTTGATAAATCCGAATATGAAGACCTAATGGTAAAAAATAAAACAGATGGTGTCACTTTGATTAAATTATTTTGGAAAATAGTCTACCGATTTTCATCTCTTTCCTTTCGTGGAAAGATAATGAAGTTCTTGAGACAAACACAAATTGTTTGTAAAATGTAGTCGAGAAATGATTGAGTTACAGAGGACCTAAGTTGAAATTGCAGAAAAATTTTAATGATTTTTTGGTCTGTTCAACTTAATTTCTTAAAACCAAGCAATAAAAATTCTTTGTCACTTAATAAGATCAAGATCTGTGCAAAAATGACTATGTTACAGAAGAACAATTGAGTTATTCCAATATTAAAATTTTAAAAAATCAAGAGCAAAAACCTAAAAATATTAAAAGTAGAAAACTTTAGTAACAAAAACACGTAAGAAAAGCTATAGTCAGTCAAGCCCGACTATATTAAACCCTTCATTATTAAGGTCAACAATTTAACAAGTTTGCCTTAAGTCTAAGAGACATACATATATATACTGTCAAGAATTTTCCATTTTTCCACCCCATTGTGCAAAGTTCACTACTTATAATTCTTCCCCTTGTTGCCTAGAATGTTTCTGTTAATGTTGTTGTTTTGTTTGTGTCTATATGCAGAGCAACAGTTTTCTCTTAATGTTTTGCTTTAAAGAGCAAAGCAATATTTTCCCTTCATTTATTTATCGGCTCTCTCCCTCTCTCTGTTGCTGTTAACATCAGATAATTCATGTGTACAACGTATAGGTGATAGTGTTCTTGATGATGTGAGAATGTATTGGAACATGCATGAACATTCGTAAGCCGCATTGTTAGTGTAATCGACGACTGCAGCTCTTTGTTTATATCTGCAGCAAATGCTAGAAACTCTCTTGTCTGCTATAAAAAGCCTGATGAACTGAACTGTCGTGGAAGAGTTTTATTTGAGATGCGTATAAGGCAACAGTGAGACTAAGTATATTTGTAAAGCAATTTTGTGAAGTGTTTTTAAAGTGACTAATTCTAAAGTTAATAAAAATATAACGACATAAAGTGTTTTAACTTTGTTTCCGGCTGAGAGGGCCTGAGAGTTCAGGTCAATTGTAAATCGATTGTTATCAAATTTCGGTTATTGATTTATATTTACAGAATATTTATCCTTGAAAAGTTTTAGTAATAAAATTCAATTATCTTTAGATGTATAATCATTTTTTGCGCTTTTCTGCGTATTTAGAAGACTTTTGAGAATATGTATTGTATGTGAGATATGGTTAAATATGAGCCGATTCCTAAAAAAATCTGGTACACGAATTTAGGTTAGCATAGGCAATATTTATGCTGAATATTATTAAAATACGACTAAATTTGTGGTTGTAAAGAGCCAAAAACTCTGTTCCGGGAAGGCATCCCTATTAGAGGTACCCGAAATAGTGATCCGATTTTGTCCAAAAAGTATACTGATCGTACTTGGACCAAAATATGAATCTGTGCCAAATTTCATCAAATTATCTTTGACGACCTGTACTATAATAGCGAGCTTGCACGGATAACGGGCCAGCCAAACCGCCAGCCGGATGGACAACTCAGGGAGTGATTTTGAGTCAATCTATATACTAAAAGGTGGGTATCTGACCAATATTTCTATGCTTTGCATCTTGCGAGATGCAGCAGTTAATACAACTGGTACAATTTTCAATATAAAACATATAGTACTCGCGCTTGTCGACGACATTGATAACACTGCTCTGCAGCCAAATCCTCCTTTTAATAAAACTATGTGGACTACATGGATTTTGATGCGCTAAACTCAGATCCGTTGTCGGTTTTTTTCCATCAGATCTGGATTTTTTTTATGGGCGTGGCAAATTTTCCCCTTAAATTAGTTAGGTACGGAGACCTATTTCGTCCTAACTCGAGAACGACTCATCCGATTTTCAAAATTAAAACACTTGAAGATGCATAACAAAATTGCATTTATTTCAGTCTAATATAATTTTTCTGTATTGCTATTTAGAAATTAAGAGAGAAAAATTTTTTTTCGTGCGAAATTCGTAATTTTTTTCAGGTTAAAAATGTAATTAAAAAAAAAAGATAAAGTAAAATTTTAACATTTTAAACATTTTACTAAGAGCTACATATCTTGAGAATAAAGAATAAATAAGCTATAAACCATAAAAATCGGTTTAAAAATGTGAATTTTATTACCAATTTACCGCAAGTACCCAATATTGCAATGCAATATTTCTCCATTAATTTCTAAATAACTCCAAAACGATATGAGATACAGAAAAATTATTTTAGACTGAAATAAATGCAATTTTGTTATGCATCTTCAAGTGCTTTAATTTTGAAAATTGGATGAGTCGTTCTCGAGTTAGGACGAAATAGGTCTCCGTACCTGACTAATTTAAGGGGAAAAATTTGCCACGCCCATAAAAAAAAATCCAGATCTCATGGAGAAAAACCGAAAACGGATTTCAGTTTAGCGCATCAAGATCCATACAGTCCACATAGTTTTATTAAAATATATATATATATATAATTCCCCGACAACATTCCAATTGGAACAAGGGGTACTTCTCTCAGACAATGGGCTGCATCCGATTCTATTTTTATACTCATTGAAAGGGACCTACGTTTTAACGCCGGCTCCGAACGGCAAATGCATTAGTTAGAGAAGTTTTACATAGCCTAATACTCAATAACCAGTGGCTAGCTGAGTTATGAGGTGAACCGCCGCTTTTTTGAAAATTTATTTTTTCAAGTGAGTCTGGCCAGGGATCGAACTTGGGCCTCTGGTATGCTAGGCGGATGACTAACCTGCTATACCACGGCGGTTCACAGTTTTATTAAAAGGAAAGACAAAAAATGAATTTTTGCAGAGCAGTGTAATCTGGGATGAACATTGCGCGAGGTGAATGCTGTTTTTTTATGCTTTGAAATGGAATCAATGAAAATGGGTCTAGTTGTCAATGATTAAAAAACAAAACTAATGGTTTCTACAAGCAGGACTGTCTGCTTGTAGAAACCTAGAATTGGATCACATGTGATCGTTGAGAACTACAGCTTCGAAGTTGTAAAATAATTTGTTTATCTTGGTAATGCCGTCAACATAAAAAACGACATAAGTTTTTTATGAATCATACGTGGCATGAGCAGGCAACTAAGAAATAAAGCTTTATACGTAAGAACTAAAATTAAGCTCTTTAAAAAGCTTATTCTACCCGTGTTATTATATGATGCTGAGACATGGGTACTGCACAGGAAGATAAAGCTATTCTTGGAGTTTTTGAGAGAAAGATTCTATGAAAAATCTTTGGACCAGTCTGCGTCAACAATGAATATAGACATCGAATGAACCATGAGCTGTATGAGTCGACATAGTAAAACGCATTAAACAACAGCGGCTGCATTGGCTAGGACATGTCGTGCCTATGGATGAAAATACTTCAGCAAGAAAAGTATTCGAAAATGATCCCCAGAGAACTCGTAGCAGAGAAAGTCCGAAAGACCAAGTATAAGAAAAGCTTTCAAAGTTTGGACTATGAAATTGAGGAATATGCGCACAAGACCGATGGCCTTTGACCTTAACAGGTTGTAAATATAGGCCATTTAAGAAGAAAGTTAGTAAGACTGTATGTTTATTGTACAAAAAATCCTCTAATTCTGAAAGATATTTTACTATTATCGAGATGATTGGTAAAGTATGCAATAACTTTACGCCAATAATGTGGTAACTACAGTTTGTGGGTATTTCTGAATACACTTAGAAATGTTCTTCAGAGGACTCTTCTTAAATGGGATGACGGATAATGGGTAAAACCCAACAAACCCTGTTTACCAGAAGCTAAATAAAATTCCATCAGTTGAATCTATCTCCTTGTGTTACTGGCAAAAAATAATTGGATGTCTTCAAGTGAATGTATTTATTCCGGACAGGATACAGTGTTTGGTTCTCTAGCTGGCAAATTTGCTCAAAGACAAAAAGTTAAAAAAATCCGCCCACAGACACGCCCCCTATAATTATGTACAAAATTTAAAAGACCTCTTAGCGGTATCACCTGGTTAGCTACCGTAATACTCGTTAAATTAGTCAGCTAACAAGTACCGCTAGTTCACCCATGAGAACAATAAAAATATGGTTTGGAGATCGGGCTAGTTACCCACTCCTAGAAAAAACAATTACTTTGAAAAAGCTAAAACTGGAGCAAAAAAACGGGCACTTTAATGCAAGAAGAGGACGTCTGAAACTTCGATGGAAAGATCAAGTAGAATAAAATCTTTCAAAGCTTGGGCTACGAAATTGGAGAATAGCGCAGAAGATCGAAGCGCATGATCGGCCTTTGACCTTGACAGGTTGTAAATATAGGCTATTTAAGTAAGAAAGTAAGTAACTTCATAAGTACATGAAGGTGATTTTTGACCGTAAACTACTTGTTTTCCATAAAAGATTCTTGCAAAACTTTTCTTATGTAAAAAATATAAAATTTATAAAGCGTTTTTTTTATTTATTAATAGTTTCGAATATAAAAGTCATATAATGATAATTTCTTGAAAATAGACTACCGAAGTCAGATATGCCCACATTTCTTAAGTAAAAAATTGTATATTTTTAAACGACTTTTTGAATCTGTTAAAAACTTTGCAAATACAAGCCATACGTAGCTGATATCTTGCATAAAAGATATTTGGAAAAAAATCGAATACAGACACGCCCACTTCTCTTATGTAAAAATATAAAATTATTTTATGATATTAAAACTTCTTAAATAAAAGGCATATCACGTAAACTGCTAGGCCCCCATACAAGTTCCTCTCAATAACTAGGAAAAATCCGCTGGGTGTGTTTTTGCCCACATTTTTATCTAAAACATATAAAATGTTAAAACTACTTATATTTCAACAGATAACTTCGGAAATAGGAGGGAATTTCCGGTCATATCTTTCTCAAGAAAGATTCTTATAAAAAATTGAAAAAATCTGCCAAAAGGCGCGTCTAGGATGGGGACTGGGATGAGCGCTTTCGTACATACGAGATCTATCTCTGGAATTATTATCTCTAAGAGACCTTGGCAATCTGGTATATAGATATTGGTCAAATGGTACAACGGAAGAAGCCAGTGATAGGCGTTTGCTAGCTTCCAACTGATTTCATAGTCTACATATTGTAACAATGTAATTAGAGTTAAAACTGAACTTATGTGGGGTTTATATAACTAAAGCGGCTGACGATTGAGTGAAATTTACATGTATTTTGTTTTTATTACAATAACAAAACACATGTAAATTTCACTCAATCGTCAGCCGCTTGAGTTATATAAACCCCGCATTATTCTTAAGTGTTTTCTATTGAGTCTATAATAACCTAATCTGGGTTATTATACCCACCATAAAAAAGAATGGGGGGTATATTGAGATTGTCATTCCGTTTGTAATTTCCTTAATATTGGCTCAAAAACCAAAAACGATATATATTCTGAATCCTTATGAAATTCTAAGACGATTGAGCGATGTCCGTCTGTCTGTCTGTCTGTTGGAATCACGATAACGCCTAAACGAAGGAGGAGCTAGCTCACTGAAACTTAGTAAAAATATTCTTCATCTCTGAGAAAATTTTGGTATTGAAATTGGGCAAAATCGGTTCACATTTGACCATAGCTCCCGTATAACCTCGTCTAGGCTAATCGCTTATTTGTTAATAAATGATAAATTATAGCAGCTATGCTGATAAAATTTGGTATATTGAAGTTTTACATTAGCCCTAGACAGCGTATAAAATTTCATCAAAATCGGTTCACATTTAGCCATAGCTCCCATACAAAGAACTTACGAAAACAGCCTAAATTTCACCTTAAATACACTTAAATGCCAATAAATCTAAAAGTGTAACAGATATAACCACTAAATTTTGCACAGTGTGCAAAATTTTGTCGCAATCGGTCACCATTTGACCTAGCTCCCATATAAAAAACTTACGAAAACACAAAAATTCCAAAAGAAAAGGGAATTTATGTCCGTCTGTCCTTCAGATAAAATCGTGATAGCTCCTTAACTACAAGAGCTAGTAAGACTAAATTAGGCACAAGAAAGTCTTATGTTATTGTTAGCCAGTGTGCAAAATTTTGTCACAATCGGTCACCATTTGACCATAGCTCCTATATAAAAAACTTATGGAAACACAAAAATACATAAAGAAAAGGTTGTTTATGTCCGTCTGTCCGTCAGATAAAAGCACGATAGCGCCTTAACGAAAAGAGCTAGAGGAACAAAATTTTACAAAAGTATTTTGGATGTCTTGAAAAAGATGTGTGTTGAAAATGGATAAAATCGGTTCAAATTTAGTTAGATCTCCGATATAACCCCGCCCCAGGAAACACATTAATGCTGATAAATTGAATACAATTGTAATAGCTATGACGATTAAATTTAAAATAGGGAAGTTTTATGCAATTTTTCATCAGTTTATCAAATTTTATAGGAATCAGTCCATATTTGACTTTAGCTTTCATATAAAAAATACTCACGGAAACCAAAAATTTTAGCAATGGATAGTTAAAAGCTATTAAAATAGAAACTATGATAGCTATGGCCACTAAATTTTGCAAGAATAAGCTCTATATATATACCAGCCAGTGTGTACAATTTTGTTACAATCGGTCAATATTTGGCTATAATTCTTATATATATAACATGCCCTTGTTTATATCTACAATCAAAAAGATTTGGAGGTACATTCATTATATTATGATTGCACCTATGAAATTAGATAGGCATCAATCAATGTTCAGCCCAGACTTTATATATGATGAATGCATTAGGAACTCCTAACGAAATATATGGACCTGCCGTATTACTATTAACGTGTTTAGCCTAACTACATATTAATGTAAAACTATACCCGGTTATGAGACTAAATATATTTTTAAATGTTGAAATATTAAGCTACGGCAACCGAATTTAAGCTACGGCAACTGAATTTAGATTTTGAATTAGCTGCACCCTTGTAGATATATGAGATATATTTCTAAATTTAACACAACTTGATGGTGGGTATATAAGATTCGGCACAGCCGAATATAACACTCTTACTTGTTTTAAAATGATTTGCCAAAAAGTACCTTAAACTTAAAATCAATTTCTCGAACACACCCTCAAATATCTCCCTAAAGATTTATTTCTGAAGACAGAAGCTTTTTTTACAATATCTAAGTATTTTTAGACAAAGACAAATGCTTTTTTTTTTGTTACTTCGAATATATTTTAAAATGTTTTCCTTTATATCTTCTTTGATTGTGAAAAGAGTAATTGGTTTGACTGCATTGTCAAGATTGAATAATTTTAGTTTGTTTTTTCTTTTATAAATATTCAGAGGTTTCTATTTTTATTATATTTATTTTTTATTTGTCTTCAGTTCTTGTAATTCTGAGAATAGAAGAAAAAAAAAATAGGGCAATTTTTATTCATTGAGTTTTTGCTGCTGCTTTTGAGCTACGAGGACATTTTCAAGGATATAAAGTGACGATGATGATGATGGCACCAGTGAAAGGAAATGACTGGAATAGTTTTGTTTTGTTGTTAAAAGGAAAAGCCAAAGGTAAATTTTGTCTATTTAAATTTTGTGTTACTAAAAACAAGAAATATAATATTATCCCTCCTTTTTAGTTGGGCTTAAAAGGAGGGATAATATTTTTTAAATTGGAAAAAGATTTGTGGCTGCTTTATTAACCAAACATGACATAAGTATGAGTAAATTTCCTAGAATAAATTCATAGTTTTATAGGAAATTTTTTTAATAATTTATGGCCAAAATGAACATGATGTAATTTGTATCTAGTCAAAAGCACATCCTCCATAAATTCTTTAATTTAAGGACACTCGTGTTTGGGTACTTGAGTTGTAAAACAAATCCTATATATTATTTTTTACACTGACTGTCCATTAGGCTTTTCTAAAACAAATCGCATCATTTAAAAGGACTCTCTAATTTATGGCCTATCAATACAGTAGATTTTTGCCAATTTTCAAAATGTCATGAAACTTTATATTTGGGTATATAAGACAGACAGACAGACAGACAGACAGAAGATACACCCATAAAACTGAAAAGTTTCTCTTAGCAATGCCCATAAAAGACTAATTTATGCTTTTCTAAGCATTTTGGCAATTATCGGCCATGGAAGTCAATGAAAGTGTAAATGATGATGATGACACAAAAGAGGAAGTGGATATTTAAGACTGCCTCCATTAACGCAGAAACAGATAAAATGAGGTCACTTGATATTTACCCAAACCATTAGGATTCTTTATTGACCAAAAATGGCTTTAAATTTGTTTAAATTTGAAATCAGAATCTACAGAAAATTATCACTAACAAAACAATTTTCTTAGAAAAATATCACTATGAAAATTTATCACAAACGTTTTTTGAAAAGTTATCACTTACTTTCTTTAGAAAAATTTAGAAAAAACGTTAAAAGTTTTCTATAGAAAATTCATCACTAACGTTAAAAATTTTCTATAGAAAATTCATCACTAACCTTAAAAATTTTCTATAGAAAATTCATCACTAACGTTAAAAATTTTCTATAGAAAATTCATCACTAACCTTAAAAATTTTCTATAGAAAATTCATCACTAACGTTAGAAATTTTCTAAAGAAAATTCATCACTAACGTTAAAAATTTTCTATAGAAAATTCATCACTAACGTTAAAAATTTTCTATAGAAAATTCATCACTAACGTTAAAAATTTTCTATAGAAAATTCATCACTAACCTTAAAAATTTTCTATAGAAAATTCATCACTAACGTTAGAAATTTTCTAAAGAAAATTCATCACTAACGTTAAAAATTTTCTATAGAAAATTCATCACTAACGTTAAAAACTTTCTATAGAAAATTCATCACTAACGTTAAAAATTTTCTATAGAAAATTCATCACTAACCTTAAAAATTTTCTATAGAAAATTCATCACTAACCTTAAAAATTTTCTATAGAAAATTCATCACTAACGTTAGAAATTTTCTATAGAAAATTCATCACTAACGTTAAAAATTTTCTATAGAAAATTCATCACTAACCTTAAAAATTTTCTATAGAAAATTCATCACTAACGTTAAAAATTTTCTATAGAAAATTCATCACTAACCTTAAACATTTTCTATAGAAAATTCATCACTAACGTTAGAAATTTTCTATAGAAAATTCATCACTAACCTTAAAAATTTTCTATAGAAAATTCATCACTAACGTTAGAAATTTTCTATAGAAAATTCATCACTAACCTTAAAAATTTTCTATAGAAAATTCATCACTAACGTTAGAAATTTTCTAAAGAAAATTCATCACTAACGTTAAAAATTTTCTATAGAAAATTCATCATTAACGTTAAAAGTTTTCTATAGAAAATTCATCACTAACCTTAAAAATTTTCTATAGAAAATTCATCACTAACGTTAAAAATTTTCTATAGAAAATTCATCACTAGCGTTAAAAATTTTCTATAGAAAATTCATCACTAGCTTTAAAAATTTTCTATAGAAAATTCATCACTAACGTTAAAAATTTTCTATAGAAAATTCATCACTAACGTTAAAAATTTTCTATAGAAAATTCATCACTAACGTTAAAAATTTTCTATAGAAAATTCATCACTAACCTTAAAAATTTTCTATTGAAAATTCATCACTAACGTTAAAAATTTTCTATAGAAAATTCATCACTAACGTTAGAAATTTTCTATAGAAAATTCATTACTAACGTTAAACATTTTCTATAGAAAATTATCACTAACGTTAACATTTTCTACAGAAAATTATCACTAACGTTAAAAATTTTCTATAAAAATTATCACTATCGTAAAGTTTTTTATAGAAAATTATTACTTTCTTAAAATTTTCTATAAAAAATTATCAGTTTAAAAAAATGTTCTATCACTTTCGTTAAATTTCTATAGAAAACTATCAATAACGTAAAATTTTCTATATAAGATTAACACTAACGCAAAATTTTCTACTAAAATTATCACTACCGAATAGTTTTCTATAGAAAATTATTACAAATGTAAAATTATCTATAGAAAATTATAACTGACGTAAAATTTTCTATATAAAATTGTCACTAACGCAAAATTTTCTATAGAAAATGAATTAAAAATTTGTATAAAAAGTTATCACTTTAGTAGGGTTTCTATAGAAATTTATCATCTTCGTAAAATTTTCTTTAGAAAGTTATCCCTTTCGTAAAATTTTCTTTAGAAAATTATTTTCTATAGGAAATTGTCACTGTAGTCAAATGTTCTAGGGAAAATTATCACTTTTGTAAAATTTTCTGCAAAAAATTATCACTATCGCCAAACATTTAATAGAAAATTGTCAGTATCGTATAGAAAATTATCACTTAGGTAAAGATTTCTTAGAAAATGATAACTAATGTAAAATTTTGTATATAAAATATCTAAAGTAAAAGTTTCTAAAGGAAATTTTCTCTAGAAAATTATCACTTTAATTTACAATATCAGTATCATCAAATTTTCAAAAGAAAATTATTATTTTCGTAAAATTTTCTTTAGGAACATATCGGTATAGTAAAATTTAATACAGAAAATTATCACTATCATATAAATTTTTTTTAGAAAATTATCACTATCTTCAAATTTTCTATAGAAAAATATCACAATCGTCAAATTTTCTATAAAAAATTATCACAAACGCAAAGTTTTCTACAGAAAATTATCACTAAGGTCAAATTTTCTATAGGAAATTATCACTAACGTTTCATATTGAAAATTTGAAAGGAAATTTTAAAATTTGAAAGAAAATTCATCATATTCTTTGGAAAGTCTTATCTCATTATTGATAATAATCTTATGAAAATTACATCTTATTGAAAAATCCTTTTACTTTTATGATATACATTTTTTATGTGGCCAATTAAATTTAAAAACTTTCTTTCTTATCTTAATTAAAATTAAACTGTGCGTTAGTGAAAGTGTTTTAAAGAGATAAAATAAAACTAAATGCAGTCGGTCGGTATTTGGCCATAAAAAAGTAGCAATTTTGCAAACATTTAACTTAATTATAATATGGTTTTATAATCTCGTTGAGGTTTTTCCATCTTTAGTTTTAATTTATTTCAACAAAGTAGAGTTTTCTGGTTACGAGATGACTCTGATAATGAAAAATAAACTTTGTTTTATTATACTTTTGCGGTTTATTTCAGGGTTAAAATGAATTTGTGACTGAGTAAATTTTGTTGGCAATTGCTAATTACATTTTGTTTCGAAAAACTTTTATTTAAGATTTCAAAGTTGATTTCCAGGAAAATATGTTCTAGAGGAAAAATATATAAAAAAACCTAAACCATAAATTTTTCTTGAATACTAAACTTAAAACTTAATTTATATAGTATTTGTGAAACACCTTCAAAATTCCTAGAATTTTTCAAAATTCTTGAAAAAATTCTAACATTCCAATTTTATTTGCCCACATACTCGTAAATTGCAGATACTCTAAAATGTTGATACAATTTAAATTTAATAAATTGAATTACATCAAAATCTAAAGAAAATGTGTCTCAAATATTAAAAAAAAATATGAAATTTCCAATTTAACATTTTGACACCTTATATTTATTTTTTGATATCTTATCATCTTTTGTTGCTGTTGTTCGCCCTCAAAACCTTCATAAAAATGTATTTTTATTTAATAATGTCATGGGATTAGAAATGTTTGTGTTGATGGATCGAAATGATAGACAGACACGAGTTAGTAAATCAAAATATAAAGAAGAAAGGAAGGAAACCTTTGACATTTCAACATTTTATATTAAAATAATAAAAATCTGACATCAAAAAAATTCTATAGAAAATTTTAAGATCAAAAAAATTTTTTTATAGAAAAATTTTTTTTGACATAGAAAATTTTCTGTAGCAAAAAATTACTTAATTTTCACTAACAAAATTTATTTTACATTAGTAATAATTTTCGATAGAAAATTTTCAACGTTAGTGATAATTTTCTATAGAAAATTTTACGATAGTGATAATTTTCTATAGAAACTTTTACGACAGTGATAGTTTTCTTTAGAAAATTTTACGATAGTGATAATTTTCTACAGAAAATTTTACTTTTTGTAGATATTTTTACAAAAGTGGTAGTCTTGTTTAGAAAATTTTCAATGTTAGTGATAGTTTTCTATAGAAAATTTTTAACGTTAGTTATAATTTTCTATAGAAAATTTTTAACGTTAGTGATAATTTTCTATAGAAAATTTTTAAAGTTAGTGATAATTTTCTATAGAAAATTATTAACATTAGTGATAATTTTCTATAGAAAATTATTAACATTAGTGATAATTTTCGATAGAAAATTTTTAACGTTAGTGATAATTTTCTATAGAAAAATTTTAACGTTACTGATAATTTTCTATAGAAAATTTTTAACGTTAGTGATAATTTTCTATAGAAAATTATTAACATTAGTAATAATTTTTTATAGAAAATTTTTAACGTTAGTGTAAATTTTCTATAGAAAATTTTTAACGTTAGTGTAAATTTTCTATAGAAAATTTTTAACGTTAGTGTAAATTTTCTATAGAAAATTTTTAACGTTAGTGTAAATTTTCTATAGAAAATTTTTAACGTTAGTGTAAATTTTCTATAGAAAATTTGTAACGTTAGTGTAAATTTTCTATAGAAAATTTTTAACGTTAGTGTAAATTTTCTATAGAAAATTTTTAACGTTAGTGTAAATTTTCTATAGAAAATTTTTAACGTTAGTGTAAATTTTCTATAGAAAATTTTTAACGTTAGTGTAAATTTTCTATAGAAAATTTTTAACGTTAGTGTAAATTTTCTATAGAAAATTTTTAACGTTAGTGTAAATTTTCTATAGAAAATTTTTAACGTTAGTGTAAATTTTCTATAGAAAATTTTTAACGTTAGTGTAAATTTTCTATAGAAAATTTTTAACGTTAGTGTAAATTTTCTATAGAAAATTTTTAACGTTAGTGTAAATTTTCTAAAGAAAATTTTTAACGTTAGTGTAAATTTTCTATAGAAAATTTTTAACGTTAGTGTAAATTTTCTATAGAAAATTTTTAACGTTAGTGTAAATTTTCTATAGAAAATTTTTAACGTTAGTGTAAATTTTCTATAGAAAATTCTTAAAGTTAGTCATAATTTTCTATAGAAAATTTTTAACGTTAGTGTAAATTTTCTATAGAAAATTTTTAACGTTAGTGTAAATTTTCTATAGAAAATTTTTAACGTTAGTGTAAATTTTCTATAGAAAATTTTTAACGTTAGTGTAAATTTTCTATAGAAAATTCTTAAAGTTAGTCATAATTTTCTATAGAAAATTTTTAACGTTAGTGTAAATTTTCTATAGAAAATTTTTAACGTTAGTGTAAATTTTCTATAGAAAATTTTTAACGTTAGTGTAAATTTTCTATAGAAAATTTTTAACGTTAGTGTAAATTTTCTATAGAAAATTCTTAAAGTTAGTCATAATTTTCTATAGAAAATTTTTAACATTAGTGTAAATTTTCTATAGAAAATTTTTAACGTTAGTGTAAATTTTCTATAGAAAATTTTTAACGTTAGTGTAAATTTTCTATAGAAAATTTTTAACGTTAGTGTAAATTTTCTATAGAAAATTTTTAACGTTAGTGTAAATTTTCTATAGAAAATTTTTAACGTTAGTGTAAATTTTCTATAGAAAATTTTTAACGTTAGTGTAAATTTTCTATAGAAAATTTTTAACGTTAGTGTAAATTTTCTATAGAAAATTTTTAACGTTAGTGTAAATTTTCTATAGAAAATTTTTAACGTTAGTGTAAATTTTCTATAGAAAATTTTTAACGTTAGTGTAAATTTTCTATAGAAAATTTTTAACGTTAGTGTAAATTTTCTATAGAAAATTTTTAACGTTAGTGTAAATTTTCTATAGAAAATTTTTAACGTTAGTGTAAATTTTCTATAGAAAATTTTTAACGTTAGTGTAAATTTTCTATAGAAAATTTTTAACGTTAGTGTAAATTTTCTATAGAAAATTTTTAACGTTAGTGTAAATTTTCTATAGAAAATTTTTAACGTTAGTGTAAATTTTCTATAGAAAATTTTTAACGTTAGTGTAAATTTTCTATAGAAAATTTTTAACGTTAGTGTAAATTTTCTATAGAAAATTTGTAACGTTAGTGTAAATTTTCTATAGAAAATTTTTAACGTTAGTGTAAATTTTCTATAGAAAATTTTTAACGTTAGTGTAAATTTTCTATAGAAAATTTTTAACGTTAGTGTAAATTTTCTATAGAAAATTTTTAACGTTAGTGTAAATTTTCTATAGAAAATTTGTAACGTTAGTGTAAATTTTCTATAGAAAATTTTTAACGTTAGTGTAAATTTTCTATAGAAAATTTTTAACGTTAGTGTAAATTTTCCATAGAAAATTTTTAACGTTAGTGTAAATTTTCTATAGAAAATTTTTAACGTTAGTGTAAATTTTCTATAGAAAATTTTTAACGTTAGTGTAAATTTTCCATAGAAAATTTTTAACGTTAGTGTAAATTTTCTATAGAAAATTTTTAACGTTAGTGTAAATTTTCTATAGAAAATTTTTAACGTTAGTGTAAATTTTCTATAGAAAATTTTTAACGTTAGTATAAATTTTCTATAGAAAATTTTTAACGTTAGTGTAAATTTTCTATAGAAAATTTTTAACGTTAGTGTAAATTTTCTATAGAAAATTTTTAACGTTAGTGTAAATTTTCTATAGAAAATTTTTAACGTTAGTGTAAATTTTCTATAGAAAATTTTTAACGTAAGTGTAAATTTTCTATAGAAAATTTTTAACGTTAGTGTAAATTTTCTATAGAAAATTTTTAACGTTAGTGTAAATTTTCTATAGAAAATTTTTAACGTTAGTGTAAATTTTCTATAGAAAATTTTCATTGAAAAATTTCCTTTTGTTTAGGTTTTACCCTTCAATGCGTAAATCCATTAGTTATTTTTTTATACGTGTATTTATGTGTGACGCATGATTTTGAATTGATTTTACATTAAAACATGAAATTAATGTATATTTTTGGTATTTATTGTTGATTTTATGACATAAATTTCCGGCATGAAACACAATAAAAAAATACCATATAACAGCATGAATGTGGTGGTATTTCAAAGGACACAGGACAGACATACAAATAAATAGAAGACAATTGTACAAATTCATTCGAGTACACATACACATGAAATTTACAAGGAGCTCAAGGACAAATACAGCAATAAAACTTTAAAGCCTTCCTCTATGACCAAGCAAAAGCCATTAGATAAATAAATAGAAATACTAGAAAATTGTAAATGTTCTTCATATGAAGAATTTAATTATTTCTCAAGTTTATAGTTTAAATAAAGAAATTTTCATGAAATTAAGGTTGACATTCAGAAAAATGATAATATTTAGTTGTGCAAATAAATTAAAACAATTTTTGGTTGTAGGGAATATTTTTTTAGGAACTTAATGCGTATAAAAAACCATTCAGGTGAAATGAGTACTAGAGACTTGGGTACACAGAACTCGTAAAGCCAGACACACCTAAACAAACAAGTTTTGACATAAAATTGAAAAAGGGACTGATGAAGCGGAAAAGTCAACAACAGAAGAAAAACAATGAAGGAGAACCTGTCAAAGGCGATAAAGCGAAAATAAACCCAAACTAAATTGGATATAAAACTAATTCTAGGAATTTTACGGTCATAAGAATACAATGAAACGACAAAGAAAATTTTTTATAGAAAATTTTTACTAACGTAAAATTTTGTCCCAAAATTATATTTCTATAGAAAATTTTGCCCCAAAATGTATTTTCTATGGAAAATTTTGTCTTGAAATTAATTTTCTTTAAAAAATTTTGTACCAAACAAAATTTTCTATAGAAAATTTTGTCCCAAACTAAATTTTCTGTAGAAAACTTTGTCTCAAAATAAATTTTCTATTAAAAATTTTGCCCCAAAGTAAATTTTCTATAGAAAATTTTATCCCACACAAAATTTTCTATAGAAAATTTTGTCGCACTAAACTAAATTTTCTATAGAAAATTTTGTCCCAAAATGAATTTTTTATAGAAAATTTTGTCACAATCTAAATTTTTTATAGAAAATGTTGTGCTAAACTGAATTTTCTATATAAAATTTTGTCCCAAACTGAATTTTCTATAAAAAAATGTTGTCCCAAACTAAATTTTCTATAGAAAGTTTTGTCCCAAACTAAATTTTCTATATAAAATTTTGTCCCAAACTTAATTTTCTATAGACAATTTTGTCCCAAAATGAATTGTCTATAGAAAGTTTTGTCCCAAAATTAATTTTCTATAGAAAATTTTGTCCCAAACTGAATTTTTTGTAGAAAGTTTTGTCCTAAACTGAATTTTCTACAGAAAATTTTGTCCCAAAATGAATTTTCTATAAAAAATTTTGTAAGAATCTAAAATTTCTATGAAAAATTTAATTTTCTATAGAAATTTTTGTCCCAAACTAAATTTTCTATAAAAAACGTTGTCCCAAACTAAATTTACTCTAAAAATTTTGTCCCAAACTAAATTTTCTATAGAATATTTTGTCCCAAACTGAATTTTCTGTAGGAAGTTATTCCAAACTGAATTTTCTATATAGAAAATTTTGTCCCAAAATGAATTTTCTATTAAACATTTTGTAAGAATCTAAAATTTCTATAAAAAATTTTGTCCCAAGCTAAAATTTTTATAGAAAATTTTGTCCCAAATTTAATTTTCTATAGAAATTTTTGTCCCAAACTAAATTTTCTATAAAAAACGTTGTCCCAAAAAAAATTTACACTAAAAATTTTGTCCCAAACTAAATTTTCTATAGAAAATTTTGTCCTAAACTGAATTTTCTGTAGAAAGTTTTATACCAAACTGAATTTTCTATAGAAAATGTTGTCCCAAAATGAATTTTCTATAAAAAATTTTGTAAGAATCTAAAATTTCTATAAAAAATGTTGTCCCAAACTAAAATTTCTATAGAAAATTTTGTCCCAAATTTAATTTTCTATAGAAATTTTTGTACCAAACTAAATTTTCTATAAAAAATTTTGTCCCAAACTAAATTTTCTATAGAAGACTTTGTTTCAAACTGAATTTTTTGTAGAAAATTTTGTCGCCGAATTAAATTTTCTATAGAAAATTTTGTCGCAAACTGAATTTTCCATTGAAAATTTTGTCCCAAACTGAATAACGTTAAAAATTTTCTATAGAAAATCCTAACTAACGTTAAAAATTACAACTTAGATTAATAATTTTCTATAGAAAATTACTTCTTTTACCACTTTTTTCGTCGCAAAGATATTTTAATATTTTTGTTGCAATTTTAAGGTTTTTATCCCACTGTATCATCCGGATAAAACCACACTTAACAAATAAAACCCTCTAATAACAGGTTAAATATTAAAGGACATTCATAAAACACAAGTAGAAAAATAACAACTGCTAGAACAAAAAACCACAAGTATCATGTACAAAAATAACGGTCAATGGAAACGGAAACTGTAACGAATACAAACACAAAACAACTTATACAAACACACAAATACACAAATCGAACACTAATCTAACAACACGAACTACTAAAGGGGAAGGGAAATCACAACAAAATATACAAACAAAGAGAGGAAAATACAGAGAGTGAGAAACAAAACTAACCTTTGTATCCTTTCAATTTTGCACTTATACGAGCAATTGACAAACGCATTGTTTTTTAGTTTCAGTTACAGTTTCAGCTTTTGTTTGTGTCTATTATTGTTGCTGTTGTTGGGCCCTGTTGTTTCAAACTGAGAAACAACCGTTTAGCAAAAAGTTCAAAGTTTAATTCACAAAACACTTTTTCCACCAAAACAATAGGCGACAACATGGAAATTGTAGTTTTGAGCTCCGGAAGTTTTTGAAAATCAAGAAAAACAGGATGTTAAAGATGAAAAACAGTTAAAATTAGTTTTTTCGCAAATTTTCTGAAATGTAAAAAATATAAACTAAATAATTATAACAAATGAGTGGTATTTAATGTTAAATCTTTTATTTCTTAATACTTTAAAGGGTTCCAATTGTTGGAGACCGCACAAAACATTTGGAAATTGAAATAAACAGAAACAGCTGGAGGCTATTTCCGGACATAAACAGGCTAAACTGTAAGTGATAAATGGAAATTTTGTAATAAATAGCTAAAGATTTCTTAAAAAATCTACAATTTAAAGTCTAAATAAATAATTTGCAAGAGATTTATAACATAATATAAAACAAGGATAAGGGGTAATATATTTTGGTAGAATAACAAATAAATAAATAAATACAAACTCAAGTTTCAAAAATGTTTCTCCAAACCGAATTTTCTATAGAAAATTTAGTCCAATACTGAATTTTCTAGCTAAAATTTCCTAATCAGAATTTGCTATTGAAAATATTGTCCAAATTTTGTTTCCCAAACTAAATTTTCTTTAGAAAATTGTTTCCCAAACTAAATTGTCTATAAAAAATTTTGTCCCAAACTAAATTTTCTATAAAAAAAAAAATGCCCCAAACTAAATTTTCTATAAAAAATGTTGTCCCAAAATAAATTTTCGATAAAAAGTTTAGTCCCAAAATAAATTTTCGATAGAAAATTTTTCCCAAAAAAATATTTTCTTTAAAAAATTTTGTCCCAAAAAATATTTTCTTTAAAAAATTTTGTCTCAAACTAAATTGTCTATAGAAAATTTTGTCCCAAACTAAATTTTCTTCAGATAATTTTGTGCCAAACTAAATTTTATACAGACAATTTTGCCCAAACTAAATTTTCTATAGTAAATTTTGTCCCAAACTAAATTTTCTACAGAAAATGTTGTCCCAAACTAAATTTTCTATAGGAATTTTGTCCCAAACTAAATTTTCTAAAGAAAATTTTATATTGAAAATTTTGTCCCAAACTAAATTTTCTATAGAAAATTTTGTCCCAAATTTAAATTTTCCATAGAAATTTTGCCTCAAATATTAATTTTCTATAGAAAATTTTCCACCAAATTTAAATTTTCTGTAGAAAATTTGGTCCAAAACTAAATTTTCTCCAGAAAATTTTATCACAAACTTTATTTTCTATAGAAAATTTTAAATTTAAATTTTCTATAGAAAATTTTGTTCCAAACTAAATTTTCTATAGAAAATTTTGTCCCAAACTAAATTTTCTATAGAAAATTTTGCCAAACTAAATTTTCTAAAGAAAATTTTATATTGAAAATTTTGTCCCAAACTAAATTTTCTATAGAAAATTTTGTCCCAAATTTAAATTTTCCATAGAAATTTTGCCCCAAATATTAATTTTCTATAGAAAATTTTCCACCAAATTTAAATTTTCTGTAGAAAATTTGGTCCAAAACTAAATTTTCTCCAGAAAATTTTATCACAAACTTTATTTTCTATAGAAAATTTTGTTCCAAACTAAATTTTCTATAGAAAATTTTGTCCCAAACTAAATTTTCTATAGAAAATTTTGTACCAAACTAAATTTTCTATAGAAAATTTTGTCCCAAACTAAATTTTCTATAGAAAATTTTGTCCCAAACTAAATTTTCTATAGAAAATTTTGTGCCAAACTAAATTTTCTATAGAAAATTTTGTGCCAAACTAAATTTTCTATAGAAAATTTTGTGCCAAACTAAATTTTCTATAGAAAATTTTGTAACAAATTAAATTTTCTATAGAAAATTTTGTCCCAAACTAAATTTTCTATAGAAAATTTTGTTCCAAACTAAATTTTCTATAGAAAATTTTGTCCCAAACTAAATTTTCTATAGAAAATTTTGTCCCAAACTAAATTTTCTATAGAAAATTTTGTCCCAAACTAAATTTTCTATAGGAAATTTTGTCCCAAACTAAATTTTCTATAGAAAATATTTTTCCAAATTAAATATTCTCCAAAACTTAATACTTATATTTTGCCTCTGTCATTTTTTTATATCCAAATGTTTTTAAAACTTTATTATTTAATTATAACTTTTACTTTTTTATTTATTTGCTTTTGTCGATGGTATAATGAAACAATTTTTGCATAAAATAAATAATTTAATATGAAAGTGTTCATACGTGCGTATTGACACTTAAATTTTTTTTAATTAATTTTATAAATAAAGAGATAAAGTCACAAAAATGTATATAAAATGTTTATTTAATATACAACTTAATTAGGAAAAGTACACATTAAAGTTAATATTGAGTTTAAATTAAACTGGCATTAAAAGTTTGAAAGCTCTTAATATAAAGCCTTCATTTAAATCGTATATATTTGAAATATATTTTGAATTTCTTAAAATTTGTTTTTATTAAAATTTAATTTTTTGACATTTTTCTAGGCACCACCCTAATATATTTAATCATAGTCATTCATAAATCCATAAAAAACTATGAATTTATTATAGACATACATATGTATGTGCAAAGAGTACATAATTGTTTAACAATACATACATGAGTGAACACATCATTCTTTAACAAAAACATATCCTTGTTTTATTCTATATGTAAGTGTGTGTGTGAACTCATGTGTTTGTAGTATTTATGTGCAAATGTGCATAAGTAGATAATATTTTATACTGTAACAGTTTTCAAAGAATTAACCCGCATTATGCATTTCTGAATATTTCACCATTTAAAACCAAATATTGTTTCTCGATTAATATCAAGCATAATCAGTTTGGGATAAAAGTATGGTGAGATAAACAATTGTTCAATAGAAAATTCGGTTTGGAACAAAAGTTTTTTTTATCAAAAATTTAGTTTGGGACAAAATTATTTATAGAAAATTTAGTTTGGGCAAAATTTTCTAAAATTTCCTTCAGAAAATTTTGTTTGGGACAAAATTTTGTATACAAAATTTTGTATTGGGACAAAATTTCTATAGAAAATTTTGATTTGGGACAAAATTTTCTATAGAAAATTAATTTTGTTTGGGACAACATTTTCTATAGAAAATTTAGTTTTGGGACAAAATTTTCTATAGAAAATTTAGTTTGGGATAAAATTTTCTATAGAAAATTTTGATTTGGGACAAAATTTTCTATAGAAAATTTTGATTTGGGACAAAATTTTCTATAGAAAATTTTGATTTGGGACAAAATTTTCTATAGAAAATTTTGATTTGGGACAAAATTTTCTATAGAAAATTTTGATTTGGGACAAAATTTTCTATAGAAAATTTTGATTTGGGACAAAATTGTCTATAGAAAATTTTGATTTGGGACAAAATTTTCTATAGAAAATTTTGATTTGGGACAAAATTTTTTCTACAGAAAATTTTGTCCGAAACAAAATTTTTTCTATAGAAAATTTTGTCCCAAATCAAAATTTTCTATAGAAAATGTTGTCCCAAATCAAAATTTTCTATAGGAAATTTTATCCCAAATCAAAATTTTCTATAGAAAATTTTGTCCCAAATCAAAATTTTCTATAGAAAATTTTGTCCCAAATCAAAATTTTCTATAGAAAATTTTGATTTGGGACAAAATTTTCTATAGAAAAAATTTTGTTTCGGACAAAATTTTCTATAGAAAAAATTTTGTTTCGGACAAAATTTGTTATAGAAATAATTTTGTTTCGGACAAGATTTAGTTGGAAGAAAATTTAGTTCGGGCCGAATTTTCTATAAAAATTTTAGTTTGGGACCAAATTTTCTATAGAAAATTTAGTTTGGTTAAAATTTTTTTTAGAAAATTTCAGAAATAGTTTGGTATAAAATTTTCTATAGAAAATTTAGGTTGGGACAAAATTTTTTATAAAAACAATTATTTTGGGACAAAACTTTGTACAGAAAATTTAGTTTGGGACAAAATTTTCTGAAGAAAATTTAGTTTGGGACAAATTTGTTGAAAAAGAATTTAGTTTGAGACAATATTCTTTTTTTTTGGGGCTTTTTCGTTCTAAAGCCATTTTTATTTATTTTACTTCTACGGAGTGTTATTGCTATAGGTTGACCGCCTATGGAGGATGATGTAGTAATTCATAATTTTAATAATATTATTATTAATAGAAGTTGATGTTGCAGTGACCGGGGATAGAACCTTAGCTAAAAATGATATGTTATGCCTAGTAGTCAACATGCTTACCAACTTAGCAACAATATCCTCGAATATAAACCATTCAATAAGGAACTTAGAAGAAGCGACTTCATTTGGCCAAGAAAACAGTTTTTTTCCACATGGAAAGTGCAAGGGTAAACATATGTGCAGTTTTCATGGCAAAAATTCATGAACTGGACTATAAGTTGTACCTTATCCGCCGTATTCTAAAACTAGAATAAATGATTTAAAAAGAGATATGATTCCAACAAAAGAATTCTTACTTTGGAGACCCCTTTTTTTAGAAGGGATACAAAAATTGAAGATGCTTTGGATAAAGTGATTAAATAGAACTAAAAAAAGACTATGTTGAAAACAAATGAACTTTTTGTATAAAAACACTGACTTATTGGCCTGACCTCGTATCTGCAGAATAGTTTGTCCCACGATAAATTTTCTATAATTTGTTTACCTCAACTAGGGCCAAATCGCCGCATTCGATATCGTTCGGAAACTCAGACTTTTAAGCAAATATTTTGTAACATATTTAGGGGATTTTCAAAATAATTAATTTTGCAAACAGTTTAATAAAATTTGATACCTAAACATATCCTTTTGTCTGTCAAAACAATTAATTTAAACAAGTAAGGAAGTGCTATAGTCGGTCAAGCCCGATCATACTATACCCTTCACCATTAAGGTCAAAGGTGCTATTTTTCCTGTATAAAGACAAATATTTGCTAAATTTTGCCATCATACAAACATTTTCTCAAAACTTATATATTTAAACTGTTTCCGTCATTTGGACTTATATGAAAGCTAGGGTCAAATGTGAAGCGATTACCTCGAAGTTTGGCAAATTGATTACAGTTGTTACAAAAATTATGTGTGTCAAAAATAAACTTGAAATTCGCATTATCTTTAGATTTACGG
Organism: Stomorhina lunata; assembly: GCA_933228675.1. Taxonomy (NCBI): domain Eukaryota; kingdom Metazoa; phylum Arthropoda; class Insecta; order Diptera; family Rhiniidae; genus Stomorhina; species Stomorhina lunata. The sequence goes on along the minus strand of OW121740.1, from coordinate 35,223,859 downwards.
GCGTTTAAGTGATTTTTGTCTTTTGTATTTTAATGAAGAGTTTGTATGTGAGCTATGGTCAAATGTGGACCGAAATTTGGTACAGTGATTTTGGTTTACATAAGCAGTATTTGTTTTAAATTTCATGAAAAAATATTTATATTTGTGGCCAATATATCAATTTCGGGAAGTGGGACCTATGGGAGGTACCATAAATAATATACCGATTTTGACGTATTTCAATAGCCATGGTTCCATTATCAAAAAAATGATCTGTGCTTAATTTCATCAAATTATCTTTAGAATTACGACCTGTAGTTTGATTACAAGGTTTACATGGGGGTCCAGCCAGCCAGACGGACGAACATCGCTAAATCGACTCAGAAAGTGATTCTAAGCCTATTGGAATACTAAAAGGTGGGTCTAAGACAAATATTTCCATGCGTTATATTCATCAGCACAAACTTATAATACCCTTTCCACCTATGGTGGTGAAGGGTATAATTATTTTACTATAAGGGAACATTTGACAAATAAGTTACAATGCAGCGAACCTTAATTTTACATATTATGAGGATTATCCTAAAAGTATGCCATACAAATGTTTTTGAAATATCACACATTTTGATTGATATCGAAGGCGACGATTTTTCCCCCGAAATCTCATATTAAAAAAGATTTTTGCTCACCTCAAATGCGATTTGAACATATCATATTAGAGTACCTTACTTTCAACTTTACCACCTTTAAGTTCTGATACTCATATGTATGTAGTACAAATTATAATTATGTAAATTACACATACAATTCTTAACGAGTTTAAGTGGATACTTCTTCTGTATATAAAATTTTCTGCGAGCATGTTAATATAGACCATAAAATACATACAAGTACCATTAACTCTATTTGAGAATGTAAATTTTATTAAAGAATCTTTGCAACGATATTCTGCATTATGTTATGCAATTAAAAGCCATAATAAACCCATAAAACATATGTAACATATACTATTTTTTCTGTATGTATTTTCCTTTTAAAAGCAAATATTTGCTTTAGTAAATTAAAAATTATAAATCAAATGTGTTCATTATATAAATAAATATTGAAAAATACTATGTAACCAACATGAATGCTTAAATATGCCTGCATAAGTACTTATGTATATATTTTTTCAAATACCTATAACAGAGAAGACCAAACATTGATGTTGCTACCACTTGTGGCAGGAAAAGACACAACAGTTGTAAAGACACAAAAATACTTTAATTCTCCACCTTTTTACAAACTTAGGGAGTTAAGCCATTCGCTTTGAAACACTTGATGAAGCAAAATTTTATTCTCCTTTGCTACCAGTACGATCACTGTGTTAGTGGGCACCACTGACCTATCGAAATATAATTTATACATATACACATGTAGTTCTATAAAATTTTTATAGATATTTCCCTATTTTCATGTTTTCAAAATAAAATCACTTATTTAACATTTTTATTGATTGATTGATGGATTTTAGTGAAAGCCATTCGAAAAAAATATAGTAAAACAGAATATCCTTCAAAAGCTATAAAAATCTATTATATGAGATTTTATATAAGTTTGCCTGTAGATTTTTTTCCTTAAAACTGATTTTATTTTTGCTGAATATAAAAATGTTTGTGACATGAATATAAATTTTGTTCATATTAAAGAAATTTTAATTTTCATTACTATTTTGTTTAATGGAACTTTTAATGAATATTAAAGGCAAACAAAAAGAAGAATAAATTTTTAATGTAAAACTCTAATCAATTTGAAAGTAGGAAAAGAATGCATACAAAAGGACAAAATTGTTAAAGGTTGGAAAATTTATGAATATTTTAGGATTCTATGAGAAAATTTTTTTGTTTTTTTTCTTTGAATGAGGAATTTTTGAAAAATTTCCCATAAAACTAGGAAATTTTTTAAAAGTAGGAAATTTTTGAAAAATAGGAAAATTTTTCATAAAAAAAAAAATTTCCTATAAAAATAGGAAATTTTTGAAAAATTTCCTATAAAAATAGGAAATTTTTGAAAAATTTCCTATAAAAATAGGAAATTTTTGAAAAATTTCCTATAAAAATAGGAAATTTTTGAAAAATTTCCTATAAAAATAGGAAATTTTTGAAAAATTTCCTATAAAAATAGGAAATTTTTGAAAAATTTCCTATAAAATAGGAAATTTTTGAAAAATTTCCTATAAAATAGGAAATTTTTGAAAAATTTCCTATAAAAATAGGAAATTTTTGAAAAATTTCCTATAAAAATAGGAAATTTTTGAAAAATTTCCTATAAAAATAGGAAATTTTTGAAAAATTTCCTATAAAAATAGGAAATTTTTGAAAAATTTCCTATAAAAATAGGAAATTTTTGAAAAATTTCCTATAAAAATAGGAAATTTTTGAAAAATTTCCTATAAAAATAGGAAATTTTTGAAAAATTTTCTATAAAAATAGGAAATTTTTGAAAAATTTCCTATAAAAATAGGAAATTTTTGAAAAATTTCCTATAAAAATAGGAAATTTTTGAAAAATTTCCTATAAAAATAGGAAATTTTTGAAAAATTTCCTATAAAAATAGGAAATTTTTGAAAAATTTCCTATAAAAATAGGAAATTTTTGAAAAATTTCCTATAAAAATAGGAAATTTTTGAAAAATTTCCTATAAAAATAGGAAATTTTTGAAAAATTTCCTATAAAAATAGGAAATTTTTGAAAAATTTCCTATAAAAATAGGAAATTTTTGAAAAATTTCCTATAAAAATAGGAAATTTTTGAAAAATTTCCTATAAAAATAGGAAATTTTTGAAAAATTTCCTATAAAAATAGGAAATTTTTGAAAAATTTCCTATAAAAATAGGAAATTTTTGAAAAATTTCCTATAAAAATAGGAAATTTTTGAAAAATTTCCTATAAAAATAGGAAATTTTTGAAAAATTTCCTATAAAAATAGGAAATTTTTGAAAAATTTCCTATAAAAATAGGAAATTTTTGAAAAATTTCCTATAAAAATAGGAAATTTTTGAAAAATTTCCTATAAAAATAGGAAATTTTTGAAAAATTTCCTATAAAAATAGGAAATTTTTGAAAAATTTCCTATAAAAATAGGAAATTTTTGAAAAATTTCCTATAAAAATAGGAAATTTTTGAAAAATTTCCTATAAAAATAGGAAATTTTTGAAAAATTTCCTATAAAAATAGGAAATTTTTGAAAAATTTCCTATAAAAATAGGAAATTTTTGAAAAATTTCCTATAAAAATAGGAAATTTTTGAAAAATTTCCTATAAAAATAGGAAATTTTTGAAAAATTTCCTATAAAAATAGGAAATTTTTGAAAAATTTCCTATAAAAATAGGAAATTTTTGAAAAATTTCCTATAAAAATAGGAAATTTTTGAAAAATTTCCTATAAAAATAGGAAATTTTTGAAAAATTTGCTATAAAAATAGGAAATTTTTGAAAAATTTCCTATAAAAATAGGAAATTTTTGAAAAATTTCCTATAAAAATAGGAAATTTTTGAAAAATTTCCTATAAAAATAGGAAATTTTTGAAAAATTTGCTATGAAAATGAGAAATTTAAAAAAAATTAGTATAAAAATATATTTTTTTTAATTTCCTGTTACTAGGGTAAAAATATAATGTAAAGGGTTCTAATCAGCTTAACTTATCAAGTTAAGAATGCACTACAAAATTCAATTATACCTTGTCTCCCATCCCTTATATTTTTTAAGTTTAGAACAAATTTTCTTCTTGCACTTTATCTCATTTTAAAGTTTATGGGTACGTATGAGCAATTTTGAAAAGGTTGCAATAACTTATATTAAGTATACGCAACATATGTTTAAATTTAACAATTCAGAATATTTATAATACAGCGCCAGCCAATGATGTTTTTCCCCTCAACGATACTAAATAGAAGTGAAAACATGTCATCAGTAGACCATAATCCTCCATTAGAAATGGGTATTTTAGTTTCAAAGATTTAAGTTTTTAGATGCAAGGATTTAAGTTTAAATTTTATGGCATTTTCCACAAAATTGCAAATATTGCCTAAATATAGCAATGGGTCAACTGAAGATTTGATAAATATGGCCCTGGATGGCTCTTGTTTTGTTAATTGATACCTTAATTGTGATTTTACATGATGTTATTTTGGGAATTAATACCATAATATTTTACAAATTTTCATAACTCATTTTACTTAAATCAACTTAGGATTTTTTTTTCTTCTTTTTAATACAATAGCTTATTTTTAATTATAAGAAGTCAAATATTTTAATAAACATATTTACAGCAAAAGTTATAAAATTTACATACAAAATTTTAAAAGAAATTAAAAAGAGTTTTATTTGAATTTTTTCTTAAAGTTTTACCAAACAAAATCTAAAAATAAAACTTAAAAAAATTAGCATGAAACAAGAAGAAAAAAAGAACAAACATTAAAAAACATGTTTAAAACATAAACAACAAAAAATTCTTAATGAAGCAACAAAAATGACAACAGACAACAAAATTGTTTAGAATTACAAATTTGTGTGTAAATTGTTAATAAACATGATTCTTTTTTTTCTGTAGGTACAAATACAAATACAATATTATGTTATGGTTTTACGGTTATTTCTTTCCTTTTTTGCATACAAGTAAGTTTTTGGTTTGGTTACACAGACACCAACAAATTAAACGAGCCAACAAACGAGCAGTGAGTGAGTAAAACGATGAGTAGAACGGAAGAACGAGAATATAATAGCCAAACCAACACACACACACCAACATCAACAACAACCATTACAAAATGTTGTGGTATAATAGTTAAAAGATAGATATTATGTTTATGAATAACAATAAAAACAATAAACACATACAAATAAAGAAAAATAAAATAAATACAAAAATTTAAGAAAAAATGAAAAGTCAAGTCAAAAAACAAGAACATTAATAATAAATACAGTTACAGTTATTTTTATTCAAGGAACAACAAAATTTGAATAAGAAAATTATAAGGAAAATTCTTTCATTCAAGAAAAAGAGAAAAGTGTTAGAGTAATTCCAAAAATAGACCGATTTTTGAATTTAAGAGAAAGTTAACAGTTTAATTCTAAAACAAAAATATATAATAATACGAAACATATCTTTTCAAACAAAAATTTTGTTATTTTTATTGGAAATTTTTAAAAATAAGAAATTTTTGAAAAATTTCTAATAAAAATAGGAAACTTTTGAAAAATTTCCTATAAAAATAAGAAATTTTTGAAAAATTTCCTATAAAAATAAGAAATGTTTGAAAAATTTCCTGTAAAAATAAGAAATTTTTTAAACATTTTTTATAAAAATAAGAAATTTTTGAAAAATTTCCTATAAAAATAAGAAATTTTTGAAAAATTTCCTATAAAAATAAGAAATTTTTGAAAAATTTCCTATAAATATAGGAAATTTTTGAAAACTTTCCTATTAAAATAAGAAATTTTTGAAAAATTTCCTATAAAAATAAGAAATTTTTAAAAAATTTCACATAAAAATAAGAAATGTTTGAAAAATTTCCTTTAAAAATAAGAAATTTTTGAAAAATTTCCTATTAAAATAAAAAATTTTCTTTAAAAATAAGAAATTTTTGAAAAATTTCTTATAAAAATAATTTTTGAAAAAATTTTGACAACTTTCTTATCGAAATAAAAAATTTTTGAAAAATTTTCTACAAAAATAAGATTTTTTTGAAAAATTTCCTAAAAAAAATAAAAAAATGTTGAAAAATTTCATAAAAAATAAGAAATGTTTGAAAAATTTCCAATAAAAATAAGAAATTTTTGAAACAAATCTTATAAAAATAAATAATGTTTGAAAAAATTCCTATAAAAATATATAATTTTTGAATAATTTCCTATAAAAAAAAAGAAATTTTTGAAAGAATGAAAAAAAAATTGAAAACTTTCTTATAAAAATAAGAAATTTTTGAAAATTTTCCAATAAAAACAAAAAATTTTTGAGAGATTTCCTATAAAAATAAGAAACTATTAAAAATTTCCTATAAAAACAAGAAATTATCAAAAAGTTTAACATTAAAATAAGAAAATTTTAATAAGTTTCTTATAAAAATATCAAATTTTTAAAAAATTTCCTATTTCCTAAAAAAAAGAAAATTTTGAAAAATTTCCTTTAAAAATAAGAAATTTTTAATAAATGATAATAAAAAGAAAAAATTTTTTCTACAAAAATAAGACATTTCTGAAAAATTTCGTATAAAAATAAAAATTTGTTAAAAAATTTCCTATAAAAATACGAAATTTAAAAAGAGAATTTTCAAAAATTTCTTGTTTTTATAGGAAATTTTTCAAAAATTTCTGATTTTTCAAACATTTTTTAAAAGATTCTTATTTTTATAGAAAAATTTTTCTAAATATTCTTATTTTTTTAAGGATTTTTTTTATAATTTCTTATTTTTATAAGAAAATTTTCAAAAAGTTCTTCTTCTTATAGGAAATTTTTTAAAAGATTATTATTTTTATAGAAAATTTTTCAAAAAATTCTCATTTTTATAAGAATTTTTTCAAAATTTTTTTTTTATTTTATACGAAATTTTTTCAAAAATTCCTTATTATTTTTAGGAAATTTCTTATTTTTTTAGGAAATTTTTCAAAAATTTCTTATTTTTATAGGAAATTTCTCAAAAATTTCTTATATTTTTTAGGAATTTTTTTCAAAAATTTGTATTTTTATAGGAAATTTTTCAAAAATTTCTTATTTTTATATGAAATTTTTCAAAAATTTCTTCTTCTTATAGAAAATTTTTCAAAAATTGGTTATTCTTATAGGAAATTTTTAAAAAATTTCTTATTTTTATAGGAAATATTTCAAAATTTTTTTATTTTTATAAGAAATTTTTTTAGGAAATTTATAAGAAATTTTTCAAAAATTTTTAATTTTTATATGAAATTTTTCAAAAATTTCTTATTTTTATAAGAAATTTTTCAAAAATTTTTTAGAAAATTTTTCAAAAAAAATTCCTATATTTTTAAGAAAATTTTCAAAAATTTCTTATTTTTATAGGAAAGTTTGTAAAAATTTGTTATTTTTATAGGAAGTTTTGTAAAAATTTGTTATTTTTATAGGAAATTTTTTAAAAATTTCTTATTTTTATGGGAAGTTTTTCAAAAATTTCTTATTTTGATAGCCAATTTTTCAAAAATTTTATATGTAGTCTTATATAAAAAAAATACCTCTAAATTTTTTGGAATTACTCTTATGGAAAATATTGTTAAAAATAGACAATTAAATAAATACCTATATAAAAGAAAACCATACAAACGAACAAACATACATGTACGCTCTGACATACACGCTTTAATGAGGACATACAAATATTTAAATAAAAATTAAAGAAAAATCAATCAAAAATTTATAACAAAAAATATGAAAATTAAACCAGGTTTAAACATTTACATACCAATTTAACATTGAATCTGCAGAAATCTGAAGAAAATTAAGGCTGGAATATATAAATGGGGTTACAAACCATCCAAACGTTTCTTAACACTTTCAAGTAATATTATCAGCTGTTGGGGGAGGTAAAATTCTTTCCTTTTTTTTCACAAGTTATTGTTGTTTGTTTCCTTTAATTTTTGGAATCCTTTCTTTTTTTTGTAAGGTTTCCTCCTGCTGTTGTTGATTTCACAAATTATTTACGTTCACTAAAATTTGCTTAATTTATATTTGCACGAGTTAATAATTTCTTTATTTATAAAATAAGTGGGAGTTTACGAATTTGATTATTTTCTAAAGCTTTTGTTTATGTTTTTGTTATTTGATATATTTTATAGAATATTTTGTTATTTACTTTAGACTGTTTTTAAACAATAGGTTAATGATTAATTACATATTCAAAAACATAAAAGAACTCAATCCTTTTGTTTATGGCAATATTTACTCCATTTAATCGTTGCACAGTGGTTTGAAACAAAAAAAAAGTGGCAATAAATTTGTATCTTCTAAAATGTAAGTCTGATTGCATTAGTCTGTATGAGAGAATTGTTAAGGAGGACCCAAGCTTTCTAAATTTTGTATTTATGGTTACCCTAAACCTTACCCTGACCTATTGTGCATTCGATATTAAACCCATGATTTTTTCAAAAATATTTACATAAAGCCAACAGTTTAGAAAATAAAACTGAAAAATGAAAATATCTTAAACCGTTTAAGGTTGAGAGATTTCTAAACTCAAATATTTTTCGCTAATCGAAAAAAGTACATTTCAAATAAAAATAAGAAATTTTTTAAAAATTTCGTATAAAAATAAGAAAATTAAAAAAAAATTGAAAAAAAAGTTCTATAAACTTCTAAAAATGAGAACTTTTTTAAAAAATTTTGAACAATTTTCTATAAAAATAAGGAATTTTTGAAATGTTTCCTACAAAAATACGAAATTTTAAAATAATTTTCTATAAAAATGAGAAATTTTTGAAAAATTCCTATAAAATTAAGGAATTTAAAAAAAATCCTATAAAAATAAAAAAACTTTTTAAAAAAGTCCTATAAAAATAAGAAATTTTCTAAAATTGTTCCTTTAGAGACAAGAAACTTTTTTAAAATTTTCTATAAATAAAAAACTTTTTAAAAATTTCCTATAAAAATTATTATTGAAAAATTTTCTATAAAAATAGGAAATTATTAAAAAATTTCCTATAAAAATATCAAATTATTGAAAAATTTTCAATAAAAATAAGAATTTTTTTAAAAAAATTCCCATAAAAATGAGAAATTTTTGAAAATTTTCTTATTAATATATAATAAATTTTTACAAAAATTTTCTGTTAAAATAAGAAATTTTTAAAAAATTTCTTTAAAAACTTCGTACACAAATAAGAAATTTTTAAATAATTTGCTATAAATATAAGAAATTTTTAAAAAATTTCTATTAAAATCAGAAATTAAAAAAAAATTCCTTTAAAAATAAGAAACTTTTTCAAAATTTTTCAATAAAAATAAGAAATTTTTGAAAAATTTCCTTTAAAAATAAGAAATTTTTGAAAAATTTCCTATAAAAAAGGAAATTTTTGAAAAATTTCCTATAAAAATAAGAAATTTTTGAAAAATTTCCTATAAAAATATAAATTTTTGAAAAATTTCCTATAAAGTTAAGAAATTTTTGAAAAATTTTCCTATAAAAATAAGAAATTTTTGACAAAATTCCTAAAAAAAAAAGAAATTTTTGAAAATTTTCCTATATAAAAACGACATTTTTGAAAAATTCCTATAAAAATAAGAAATTTTTAAAAAATTTCCTATAAAGATAAGAAATTTTTGAAAAATTTCCTATAAAGATAAGAAATTTTTGAAAAATTTCCTATAAAGATAAAAAATTTTTGAAAAATTTCCTATAAAGATAAGAAATTTTTGAAAAATTTCCTATAAAGATAAGAAATTTTTGAAAAATTTCCTATAAAGATAAGAAATTTTTGAAAAATTTCCTATAAAGATAAGAAATTTTTGAAAAATTTCCCATAAAGATAAGAAATTTTTGAAAAATTTTCTATAAAAATAAGAAATTTTTGAAAAATTTCCTAAATAAAAACGACATTTTTGAAAAATTTCCTATAAAAATAAGAAATTTTTGAAAAAAATTCCTATAAAAATAAGAAATTTTTGAAAAATTCCTATAAAAATAAGAAATTTTTAAAAAATTTCCTATAAAGATAAGAAATTTTTGAAAAATTTCCTATAAAGATAAGAAATTTTTGAAAAATTTCCTATAAAGATAAGAAATTTTTGAAAAATTTCCCATAAAGATAAGAAATTTTTGAAAAATTTTCTATAAAAATAAGAAATTTTTGAAAAATTTCCTACAAAAATAAGAAATTTTTAAAAAATTCCTTATAAAACTAAGAAATTTATGAAACATTTCCTATAAAAGTAAGAAATTTTTAAAAAATGTTCAATCAAAAGAAGAAACATTTTAAAAACTTCCTATAAAAATAAGAAAGTTTTTAAAAATTTCCTACAAAAAGACGAAATTTCCTATAAAAATAAGAAATTTTTGAAAAAATTTCTATGAAAATAGAACATTTTTAAAAAATTTTTTTAAATATTTCCTATTAAAATAAGAATTTTTTTTAAATCTTCCTTTAAAAGTAAGACATTTTTTAAAAATTTTCTATAAAAATAAAAAATTTTTGTAAATTTTCTTATAGATGTAAGAAATTTTCGAAAAATTTCTATAAAAATAAGAATTTTTGAAAAATTCCTATAAAAAAAGAAATTTTTGAAAAATTTCCTATAAATATAATAAATTGTTGAAAATTTTCCTATAAAAATAAGAAATTTTTGAAAAGTTTCCTATAAAAATAAAAAATTGTTGAAAAGCTTCCTATAAAAATAAGAAATTTTTTAAAATTTTTGTTCTGAAAATAAGAAATTTTTGAAAAATTTCTTATAAAAATAAGTAATTTTTGAAAAATTTCGTAGAAAAATAAAAATTGTTAAAAGTATTTCCTATAAAAATTAGAAAATTTTGAAAAGTTTCCCATAAAAATATGAAATTTTTAAAATTTTTTTTATAAAAATAGTAAAATTTTTAAATTGTAAAATTTTTCTTCGAATATACAATAAAAAATTGAATTTAAATAAAAATTTTCTTCGTAAAAATAAAAAATTGATACCAGCTTTTTTGAAAAAAAAATCACATTTTTCGATCAGAGTAAAATATTTGACTTTGGAAATTTCTCAACATAAAACGGCTTAAAATATTTTAAAACTGGTTTCACAGTTGTATTTCCTTAAGTATTGGCTTAATGCCAGTATTTTGAAAAAATATATGGGTTTATTATAGAATGCACAATCGGTCAAACACTAAAATAGTCAAAGAGAAAAAGGTTTTTTTTTTGGTTTTTGAAATGAAATAACTTAAAATTTATATTAGTTATCAGATTAAGTATGTTTTATATTCGTTTATTAAAGGTCATTCTTAAATGTATAAAATCAACCATATTGGAGCATAAATAAAAGAGCTACACGGTCCAAGACCTTTTTTTACCTCTGAGGTAGTCTACTTTGATGCCCAATTATTCACCCTGTGTGAACACATGATACCCATAGATGCAAAATTCAGAAAGTTTGGATCCTCCTTAACAATTCTGTCATGCATACGGAAGCATTCTGTCGTACAGTTTAGAAGATACAGACTTATTACCACTTTTTTCCGTTTCAAACCACTGTGCGCTATTCTTGTAATAAATGATTTGAAAAATAGACATTTGACGTAGGCGTTTTCATAAATATTACGAATATTACGAAATTAAGTACAAAAAATATTGAATTAATTTTCTTTTCTTTTGTTAAATCGATTTTGATTGGTTTTTAAATGATTTCGGCATTAGTTTTAATAGCAAATCAATTACTTAACTGACGTCATTCAAAAATGTTTGATGATGGATTAAATTTCCAGTTAAATAAAGTGAAGCGAATAAAGTGTTAATACATCTAAAGCCTAGATATTAAATTTCATATTCAAAGTTTGCCCTATACTTATTAAAGCACAATAACGCATTTTAAAATTTGTGAACTTTATTGAAATTAAGTGATTGAACTAACAGTCAAGAATGGTAAGGTCCCACACCAAACTCTGAAAATCTAGTACAATAGACTTCCTCTTAAAAGTAAAAACTATAGTAAGAAAAAAAGCAACCATAAAACGTAAAGAATTATTTACTATATTCATAGCATTTACAACTAAAACAAACATTGGTTTTTTAAACCAAGAAACTTTTAAACCGACTTGAATTCTATAATACCCCTGATTAATTTCTAAACATTAACTATTCTATAGAACTTACATAACAAACATACAAGTATTATTATTATATTCTTAAACGAGCAATAATTGTATGTATATATATATCTAGTACCTGGTAGACCGAGCCTTGCTCGGAGCTTTATGATAAGCATTTTGAGGAAAATTTTAAAGTTTTTATATATTTTATATTATAAAGTGCTAAAATAAATTTAGAGGAAAGACATTGTAGAAATATTCAGTTAATTTTGAATTATTTGATTTATTTTGTCCGACCAACACATAGTTTGCATAGTTTACAGTTTAACTCATTTTGAATAATTTTGGAAATTATTCATATCAACAGAAACCTCTGTCGACTCATGCGCAACAACTTTGCTAAAGATTATAGTCTGATCGATTTAATACATTTTGAGTAGTTTTCTGTGGCGCCACCTGTCGGACTTTGCTTATTCCAATTCATAAACCTTCTTCGGCTTATCCGTAACAACTTTGCTGAAGATTATAGCATGATTAAATGTACAGCATACGATTAAATTGACTTTGAGTAAATTTCAGTAGCGCCACCTGTCGAAATTTCTTCATACCAACTAAGAAACTTTCGTCGGCTCATGTGCAACAACTTTGCTAAAGATTGTAGCATGATTAAATGTACAGATTACGATTAAATTGACTTTGAGTAAGTTTCTGTAGCGCCAACTGTCGGAAATTATTCATACCAACTAAAAAGCCTTCGTCGGCTCATGCGCTACAACTTTGCTAAAGATCATAGCATGATCAAATGTACAGTTTACGATTTTATTAATTTTTAGTAATTTTCAGTGGCGCCATCTGTCGGAAATTAGTCTTATCAACTTTAAAACCTTCGCCGGCTTATCCGCAACATCTTCGCTAAAGAGCATAACACAATCAAATTCACAGTTTACTATTCTATAAAGAACATACATACAGACAAACATTCATTTGTTTAAAATAATACTAATTTTTCCCCCTTTTTATTCCCTAATTTCTAAAAGTTCCATATGTATATTTGGTACTTTTTTGGTGCCAATTGAATTCGGTACATTTTTTTAAAACGCATTTAACATAATGTATAATGTTCCTATTCATATTACTTTGGAGATGTCAAGTTATCATTTTATCCCTTTTTTACCCATTTTGGCTCCAAAATCAAAAAAGTACCAAATACGTGTTTCATGTTTTTTTTACATCTATTGATTGCAGTACCAAGTTTGTTTCTATATTCTTTAGTTTAAAATATAAGAGTGGGTTAAAAAGGTGCCAAAAAAACTATTTTCACCCTTTTTTAAACCCTACCGGACATAGTTTCAAAAAAGTACCAAACACCTGTCCGCTTATTTAGGAGACATAGCGTTTTCGATTTTTTCCCCTTTTTACCCGTTTTTACCCTCTTAGAGGTATATATATATATATATATATATATATATATATATATATATATATATATATATATATATATATAGATATATATATAGATATATATATATATATATATATATATATATAAAATTTTTGCTCGTTTAAGAATATAAGATAAGATATATATATAGAATGGCTATCTCGAAAACGGCTTTGATAAAATTTGGGCAGTGGGTACCTTTTTTGATGTATAGGTCGAATAAGAAGGGACTTTTGGAACCTTTGCCTCTAAGAGGGTAAAAACGGGTAAAAAGGGGAAAAAATCGAAAATGCTATATCTACTAAAATAATAGGCATTGAAAGAAACTTGAAATTATGTTTTCAATAGCTGTTAAAATAAGCGGACAGGTGTTTGGTACTTTTTTCTATCTATGCCCGATAGTGGTAAAAAGGGTGAAAATAATTTTTTTCTACCATTTTCAGAAAAGAATTTTGTAATGCAATCAATAAATGTGAGAAAGATATTGAACACGTGTTTGGTACTTTTTTGATTTCTGGGCCCAAAATGGGTAAAAAAGGTATAAAATGATAACACCTCATGAAATAATATGAATAGTAACGATATGTTAACTGCGTTATTATAAAAAATACCGAATTCAATTGGTACCAAGTGCCAAATATGCATATGTAACTTTTTAGAAATAAGGGGAAAAAATTGGTAATGTTATAACTTTTTAATAAATTAATGTTTTTCTGTTTGTATGTCCTTTATAGAATAGTAAACTATGCATTTAACCATGTTATGCTCATGCAATGTTCTTTACCTAAAGTTGTTGCGCATGAGACGACAAATGTTTTAAAGTTGGTATCACTATCCGACAGGTGGCGCCACTGAAAATTACTCAAATTGAATTAAATTGTAAACTGTGCATTTGTGTCTTTAGCGAAGTTGTATATGATCCTTAGCGAAGTTGCTTTAAATGAGCCGGCGAAGGTTTTTTACTTAGTATGAACAAATTCCAACAGGTGGCGCCACTGAAAATTACTCAAATTGAATAAATCGTAAACTGTGCATTTGATCTTGCTATGATCTTTAGCAAAGTTGTTACCAATGAGACGACGAAGGTTTCTTAGTTGGCATGAACAATTTTCAATAGGTGGCGCCACTATAATTACACAAAGTGAATTAAATCGTTAGCTGTACATTTGATTATGCAATGATTTTCAGCAAAGTTGTTACACATGAGTAGACAAAGGTTTCTTAGTTGTTATCAACAATTTGCGATAGGTGGCGCCACTGAAAAAAAATACTCCAAATGAATTAAATCGTATTTTGTGTTATCAGGCTATGATCTTTAGCAAAGTTCTAGCGCATGAGTCGATGGAGGTTTCTAAGTCGGTATGACCAATTTCCAAAATATTAAACTATGCATTTGGTCATGTGTTGATTGAACAAAATAAATAAAATAATTCAAAATTAATTGGATATTTGTGTACCGTATTTTCTTTTAATTTATTTTAATTGGTTAGCACTTTATAAAATAAAATATATAAAAACTTTAAAATTCGCCTCGAAATGCTTATTATTAATCTCCGAGCAAGGCTCGGTCGCCCAGGTACTAATTATAAAGTAACAAAATGGATTTACATAAATATGAAAAGTGTTTTTCAATTAAATCTATTTCTTTCCAAAATCTTTTAAAAACTCATTACATTTAGAGAAACTAATTTATTTAATTGATTTGTCTTAGTTTAATTAAATCCATTAAGTTCCAGACGTCACAAAATATCTTAAGCAATGTTCAATCTGTGATAAGTGAAAACGCTTATGTATGATTAATTTGTACATCTTAGTTAACTATAGAATGAATATCCATTTGTAAATTAATTAGTATAGGTTACCTAAAATTAGATCAAGGACATTAAACATATACTAATCACATTAAATTTTAAATCCTAACAAAATTTTGGCAGCTTTGTCTGGGAATAAACAAGTTTTAAGTGTTCATTATTTGTGTAGAACGAGGGCTGTTTAATAAATTAGTTAATTTATGTTAAAATGATGGACACATTTTATTTATGATCAAATAACTTAAAGCAATAACTCCGAAAATAATTATCTCCGATTTCGATATATACCTTCTTCTACCTTATAAAATTTTTAGAGTTTTTCAAAATTCTGAATTCTGCTTTTGTGCAGATTTTATGGTGGTTCAAAGTCTGTTTTTTAAGATTTTTTTAAAACATATCCAGTTTGTATGCCTATAACTTTACGGTTATCAGATTTTTATAAAATTAGGCTCATATTTCAGTGTATGTCATGTAGTTTCATATTTTTTTACTAAAGTTTCAAAATATCATTCAAAAAGAATGACTATTCGCATTTGATCCCAAATCTGTTACATTTATTTATTAATGTAACAGACCAATTTATTGATAAAAAGTCAAAAATTGTTTGCGGAGAAACCAAAATTCCTCGACGCGTTTCGATGGTTGGTTACGCCATCTCTTCAGGAGGATTATCCCCAATTTAGACAGATCGAAAACCTCGCATTATTACTTATTTTACAAACAAAACCTTTTAGAATTTTGTTCATAAACCATAAGTAAATGCGTAGATCATCGACTGAATAGCTTTGGCCACTAAATTAAGCACAAGGAAGTCTTATATCAATGACAACCAGTGTGCAAATTTTCTCACAATCCATAGTTGACCATAGCTTCAATATAAACAAGTAAGAAAGTGCTATAGTCGGTCAAGCCCGACCATACGATACCCTTCACCACTAAGGTCAAACTTGTTCTTTTTCCTGTATAAAGACAAATATTTGCTAAATTTTGCCATCACACAAACATATTCTCAAAACTTATACATTTAAGCTATTTCCGTCATTTGGACTTACATGAGAGCTAGGGTCAAATGTGGACCGATTATCCCGAAATTTGGTGAATTGATTACAGTTGTTACAACAATTATGTGTGCAAAAAATAAACCTAAAATTCTCATTATCTTCATTATCTTTACGAGCGTTTTAGTGAATTTTGTCCCATTTAGTGCGTTTTGAGAAAAGAGTTTGTATGGGAGCTATAGTCAAATGTGGACCAATTTCAACGAAATTTGGTACAGTAATTTAGGTTGACATAAGCAGTATTTGTTTTAAATTTCGCGAAAAAATATTTTTGTGGCCAATATATCAATTCCGGGAAGTGGGACCTATGGGAGGTACCATAAATAATAGACCGATTTTGACGAATTTCAATAGCTATGGTCCCATTATCA
This sequence comes from Stomorhina lunata, assembly GCA_933228675.1. Classification (NCBI taxonomy): domain Eukaryota; kingdom Metazoa; phylum Arthropoda; class Insecta; order Diptera; family Rhiniidae; genus Stomorhina; species Stomorhina lunata. The sequence goes on along the minus strand of OW121740.1, from coordinate 35,207,428 downwards.
AAAGAGTGATCTGTGCCAAATTTCATCAAATTATCTTTAGAATTGCGACCTGTAGTTTGATTACAAGGTTAACATGGGGGTCCAGCCAACCGTCCAGCTAGCCAGACGGACGGACGAACATCGCTAAATCGACTCAGAAAGTGATTCTAAGCTTATTTGTATACTAAAAGATGGGTCTAAGACAAATATTTCTATGCGTTACATACATCAGCACAAACTTATAATACCCCAGCAAAACTTTGGTAATGGCAAGTACTCTGATAACTGGTTACCTTGTAACGACTACAACATACCATCCGAATAAATAATAAGTTATTACAGAAGTACTTATTTGTAATTAAGATGGTAATTTAAACTGAATGGCCCCGGTTCAAATCCCACCAAGGGCAACAATTTTTTTTATTTTTTTTTTATTTAAAGAGTCTTTTTAAATGATTTTTGAGTTTTAAGAACTTAAATATTATCTTCTGTAAAAAAAATTTGTAAAACTAACTCACGTTAATGAAAAAATACCATCATGAGTTAATTTTGATTATGTAGGGGATGTTGAATACCAAACACGATTCTAATTGGTCTTAACTTGGTAAGCCCAACTTATCTGGGTCATCCTTCATCTCAACTGTGGACACACACCTCCTCATGGTATCACCCGGGGAGCTAGTTTAACACCCATTAATATTGTGAGCTAACATGTTCCGAGAGTTGTCCCATAAGATCGATAAAAATGGGTTAGGATTACGGGCTAGTAACCCTCTCTTGAAAAAAAATACAATGAAGTGGATAAAATTAGAATTGAAATGTCCCACTATCTAATGTTAGAGGAGGATGTCCGAAACTTCGATAGAAAGAACAAGTAGAGGAACATTCTTCAAAGCTTGGCCTATAAAATTGGAGAAAATTCGCACAAGTTCGAAATCCATGGAATTCTAAAATATGCTCGGACTTTGACCTTAACAGGTTGTAACATTTAAGTAAGTAAGAGTCAATCTTATGTAAAAACTTATACAAAAAAGAAGATTTAAATTGTTTAAGTTTTAAAATAATTTTAAAAAAGTTTTAAAATAATTACAAAAAATCGTATAAAAATATTTTTTCAAAAATTACAACAAAGCAAAAAAAAGCAGGGAAAAACAAAGTTATTTTCACATGATTTTGGATCTAAAAATAAAAATTTTTTATATTAATTATAAGCTGCTAAGTTTTCAACATATGAAGTAGGTCAGTGGAAGAGTCTCTGCCTAGCAGTCGGAGGGTCTGGGTTCGAGCCCCCATGGGATCATAAAAAAAATTTTGTATTTCGTTTAAAAATATATGTTTTTAATAAAACAACAACAAAAAAGTTGTTGCTGTTGTTGTTGTTGCTTTCAAATTGCTTACCCAAGTCATTACAGTTCTGCAATTGGTTAGTACTTGCCTCCAATGACATCCCCATGTTAATGTAATGACTTAAACAGCGAATGAGTAAGTAGTTCGTGTTCAATAGTTTAACTGTTTAACTCATTATTTGGTAATGAAAAGTTTTACTGGGACCCTTTCCACATATGGTGGTGAAGGGTATAAAAATTTACGGAAACACAAAAATAGAAAAAACGAGTTTATGTCCGTCTGTCCGACAGATAAAAGCGCAATAGCGCCTTAATGAAAAGAGCTAGAGGGACAAAATTTTACAAAAGTATTTTCGATATCTTGAGAAAGTTGTGTCTTGAAAATATACGAAATCAGTTCACATTTAATTAGAGCTCCAATATAACCCATCCCCGGGAATCGCATTAATGCTGATAAATTGAACACAATTGTAATAGCTATGACCACTAAATTTAGAATACGGAAGTTTTATGCAACTATTGGTCAGTATATCAAATTTTATAGGAATCGGTATATATTTAACTATAGCTTTCATATAAAAAACACTCCCAGAACTATAAAGCTACTGCAATCGAATTTAGTCCAAAGATTTTAACAACAATATCAATTAGCTTAACAAGTTTTTTCAAATTTAGTACACATTTTGAATTATCTGCACCCTCGTAGATATATGAGATAGCTTTTAAATTTATATAAGATTCGGCATAGCCGAATATAACACAGTTACTTGTTCGTATTTGATTTGGGTTAAGAATAATATGTTCTTCGATTAGCGTTCTTATAGATATAGTGATATTCCGGAGATAAGTTATTCATTAACTCCAATTACGCTCAGTCTGTTTGCATTAGGTCATGGAAAGTTAACACCTTTTAGTTCCTTATATCTTATATATCTTATTATAAAACGGATTTCGCCAATTTTATTTATACAATTATACAAAAGTTGAAGTCAGGATTAATCCAAGCTAATTGTCAGTATTAAGGAACTAATATGGTTTCCGAAGCGAAGGTGTCGCGAAACGGAAGGAGACGCAAAGGATGTTTCACATGACAAAGCTACAGTCTCAACAAAGTCTTAACGATTTAAGGCCAGAGGTAATGAGTTGACAAGGAGCTTGTTCTTACTTAGAAGAACGATTGGGGTCTGAATGTCCTTTGTCCAGTGCGCAAAAAGGTTTCAGCTTCCTTTCAATTACATATAAAATTCCATCGACTATACTGTGTGAAAGTCAAAAAAAAAAAAATAATTAAGACCTACCAATGTGACTTTGGACAAGGGACCAAATCGCCGCATTCGAAATATCTTTCATTTCGATCAATATCGAATGCGGCCACAAATATAAATATTTTTCATGAAATTTACAACAAATACTGCTTATGTAAACTAAAATCACTGTACTAAATTTCGTTAAAATCGGTCCACATTTGACCATAGCTCCCATACAAACTCTTCTTTAAAAACGCCCTAAATGAGACAAAAATCTCTAAAACTCGTAAATCTAAAGATAATGAGAATTTCAAGTTTATTTTTTGCACGCATAATTTCTGTAACAACTGTAATCAATTTGCTTAATTTCGAGATAATCGGTCCACATTTGACCCTAGCTCTCATATAAGTCCAAATGACGGAAACAGCTTAAATATATAAGATTTGAGAAAACGTTTGTATGATGGCAAAATTTAGCAAATGTTTGTCTTTATACAGGAAAATAACACCTTTGACCTTAGTGGTGAAGGGTATCGTATGGTCGGGCTTGACCGACTATAGCATTTTCTTACTTGTTATACCCTTCACCACCATAGGTGGAAAGGGTATTATAAGTTTGTGCTGATGTATGTAACGCATGGAAATATTTGTCTTAGACCCACCTTTTAGTATACCAATAGGCTTAGAATCACTTTCTGAGTCGATTTAGCGATGTCCGTCCGTCCGTCTGGCTGGCTGGACCCCCATGTAAACCTTGTAATCAAACTACAGGTCGCAATTCTAAAGATATTTCGATTAAATTTGGCACAGATCTTTTTTTTGATAATGGGACCATGGCTATTGAAATTCATCAAAATCAGTCCATTTTCTATGGTACCTCCCATAGGTCCCACTTCCCGGAATTGATATATTGGCCACAAATATCAATATTTTTTCATGAAATTTAAACCAAATAGTGCTTATGTCAACTTAAATCACTGTACCAAATTTCGTTAAAATCGGTCCACATTTGACCATAGCTCCCATACAAACTTTTCTTTAAAAACGCACTAAATGAGACAAAAATCACTAAAAAGCTCGTAAATCTAAAGATAATAAGAATTTTAAGTTTATTTTTTACATACATAATTTTTGTAACAACTGTAATCAATTTGCCAAATTTCGAGAAAATCGGTCCACATTTGACCCTAGCTCTCACATAAGTCCAAATATAAAAGTTTTGAGAAAATGTTTGTATGATGGCAAAATTTAGCAAATATTTGTCTTTATACAGAAAAAATAACACTTTTGACCTTAGTGGTGAAGGGTATCGTATGGTCGGGCTTGACCGACTATAGCACTTTCTTACTTGTTTTTTTTATTAAGTTTAGTAATGGAATGTTTATATTTTATATTAAAAGTTACCTATGGAAAAGTTTTATATAAGAAAACTATAGATAATGGCAGTTTTTTATTTGGAAAGCGATCCATGTGATTTTAGGAGTACTTTTGATTTCAATCCGAAATATTTCGTTTTATACAGAAATCATTATACACCAAATCGAAAGCTTTAAGATTTAAAAATTTTCTGTTTTTTGTCGATGCAAGAACTTGGACTTTTATAATAACTTAAAAAATTTACAGTTTATTTTAAAACAAATTGCCTTAAATTTTTGTGATTAGGTTTATTTGCGTTAAATGCATGGGAATCATAAAAAAATCAATTTCGAAAAAGTGCGAGTTAGGGCCTTTCTGCATGAGACAGACGAAATTGTCTTTCCAGTTTTGTAAAACAAGCATGAGGTCGATATCTTTCGCCTTACCATCGATTTGTAATCGTAGAATTAAGCAAAAATGTATTTTCATAATTTACATATATTATTGTTATATTTTAAATATGTTCAGTTTTAATAAAAATAATAATAAATATAATTTTTCTTCTGCTTGATTTCTGCGAATAATTTATGAATTAATATATTGGTAATATGTTTATTAGAGAAGAAGGATGAATATTAAAAAAAAATGTTGTTAAATTAAACTCGTTAAGCTATTTTTCGAAACTAGAATTTGCCTTGGTCTAGACCTTAACTAACTTTAGCAGTTCTATTTAAATAAAAAGAATATATTGTGTAGTTTTATGCGAACATATCGAAATAGTTATATGATGAAAGAAAAATATGAATATGTACACAAAAATATGTGTACATAAGTTGTTTTGATCAAGGCATTATTGATTCAAAAAACTTAAGCTAAAAAGTAAACGTACATGACATTGACAAAAACCCGATGTTTTTAAAATGGACTAAACACATATAAGCTCCTTTGCTCCTGTAATGCAATAAACGCCTTAACTCAATTCTCTCTTATGTTGACTTAAGCTACTCTTCCATATTGCCACAGATATGTTTGTGAGACTTTTATAATAAAATTTCAAACCCAAATTTCCTAATATTTTAGTCTAACAAAATTGAAATATCTTGTGATAATTAGATTTATATATTATAGGAAATTTTAAAATATTCTAAATATTAAAACTCTTGCTTTATGCATTAAACACATAGACAACAGCAGGCTACACGAACACCGACTACAAAAGTCGTTGGCTGCAATCGTCGCCTCGTAGTCAGCTACTTAATTATTTTGTGGACGGCAGCTACATTTAATTCGGCAGCTACATTTCGAAACATCTGTTTATGAGTGGTGCCACTATCGAATTTATAAGATGGACAAAATAACAATTTCAATTTTGATAAAACCGACCTAAATTCATTTTATTTATTAATCTCCGAAATCAACGGTTTTCCTGTACTTGATAGTATGTCTACATCAAAAAAAAAAAAAATATAGAAAGATTTTGGTGTGATCTCTTATAGTTTAAGAGTTATGCGCTTATATCCGGTATTAACTTTTTTGGTATCAAACAAAAGCTACTGAAAATATCTCTTATATTCCTATATATTTTATATAATATTCTTTATAATGGATTAAGAGCTATATTTCTGCATTCGACTTTTTTTATAAAAATTCGCATATCTTTAAACAATATAGATATAAGTATTTTATAAAGGACATACTGGGCTTTTATAAAACATGAACTACGTAACTCTAGCACACGTAGCGTGTGAGTTAGACAGTTTGAAAAATAACTTTTTAAAATTTTACTTATATTGAGTTAGAGTTATATAAATATAAATTTTTACATAATATTTTATTAGATATTATTATATACATTAAATATATAAATATTTGATAAGTATGTAAATTGTTTACATAAATTCTCCCCATTGTATTTATGGTAAATAAAGTCAAGTGGCTTAAATCGCTCATTTATTTCAATATAATATGGTGTTGACAGCACTTAATCTATTATTGTCGCCAACAAAAATAGAAAAAAGTTTAATTTTGGCTACAGCTACAACGGTGGTCGGTAGTCGTGTAGCTGTGTCGACTCTAAAAAATTTATTTTTATTTGAATGCATGTATTCTAATTTTGACAGGTTGTAGCCCGTAGCATGCTGTTGTCTATGTGTTTAATGCATTAATTATACCCTTCACCACCATAGGTGGAAAGGGTATTATAAGGGAAATATTTGTCTTATACCCATCTTTTAGCATACCAATAGGCTTAGAATCACTTTCTGAGTCGATTTAGCGATGTCCGTCCGTCTGGCTGGCTGGCTGGACCCCCATGTAAACCTTGTAATCAAACTACAGGTCGCAATTCTAAAGATAATTTGATGAAATTTGGCACAGATCATTTTCTTGATAATGGAACCATGGCTATTGAAATTCGTCAAAATCGGTTCATTATTTATGGTACCTCCCATAGGTCCCACTTCCCGAAATTGAAGTGGCCACAAAAATCAATATTTTTTCATGAAATTTAAAATAAATACTGCTTATGTAAACTTAAATCACTGTGCCAAATTTCGTTGAAATCGGTCCACATTTGATCATAGCTCCCATACAAACTCTTTTCTGAAAACGCACTAAATGATACAAAATTCACTAAAACTCTCGTAAATCCGAAGATAATGAGAATTTTAAGTGTATTTTTTGGATACATAATTTTTGTAACAACTATAATCAATTTGCCATATTTCGAGATAATCGGTTCATATTTGACCCTAGCTCTCATATAAGTCCAAATGGCGGAAACAGCTTAAATGTATAAGTTTTGAGAATATGTTTGTATTATGGCAAAATTTAGCAAATATTTGTCTTTATACAGGAAAAAGAACACCTTTGACCTTAGTGGTGAAGGGTATCGTATGGTCGGGCTTGACCGACTATAGCACTTTCTTACTTGTTTTAATACAAAATTTCAATGAATATTTCAATATTAACCTTATAAAATATAGACAGATTTTCAGATTATAAAATTTTTATGATTTTAGTAGAATATATTAAATATTTATTTCAATTGTTGGTTCATATGTCTACTTTTCAAAACATTTAGTTAAATTGAATAAATTAATATTTAATTACCGAAAAATGTTATTTTTTCAAATATTTCATCAAACTTATATGTATTAAGTGATTCACAAGAATTTGTTAAAGTCAATTTATATATATGTTAACAATGAGTTTCTTATTCAAACCTTCTAAACGTATGATAAATTGTTTAGTTCATTTCAAAATTTTACTGCTTTAAGAGAAAAAAAATAAGCAAAATTTGTATATTTTTTCCACATAATTTTATAAAAATTTCGAGACTTAATGACGACATCAAGGACAAAATTTCTATATGATTACGCGTTCGTTTGAAAGGACCCCATAGAAAAGAAAAAACAACTAAAACTAAAATAATATAAAAGCGAAACTATGAAATAAAATAAAACAAAACTATGTCATACAAAAACATTATATCTTCTACTGTACGATTAAGTATAACTACAAATATCATACGCTTTTAGTTAGAATAAAGTACAAAATGCTTTTGAAATCGAAAACTGGAAAAAAAACTAGAAAAAAGGACGAAACAATAACTACAAAAAACAATGTCATGAAAGAAAAAAAAAAAAAGTTAGAAGAAGGGGAGAAAGTATTTATTTTTATTTTAAGTATTTTTTACTAGTTCCGCTGCCGCTGCTGTTCTTAAGTACCAGAAGTCTGACGCCAAGTATTTCTATTTTTTTCTACTTTACATAAAATATTTTATTAAATATTACATATTAAGTAAACGCAGTTTTAGTTATATGAAAACTATTCGTTTAAAAACTTTATTAACTTTCTTTTTTTCTTCATATAATTTTTTTTGTTAACACTGACTCACTCACTTTCTTTTGGTTACACAACACTGGTATGATTAAACATTTAACAAATTTTTTAATATTCAAGGAAAATTTTTTGCTTGATTTCTTAATCAATTTAAAAATTTTTGAAATTATCAAATTTTCAAATTTAATTATTGCACTTTCCTAATTCCTGCAATTTATACAATTTTCTTTACTTTAAACTTTTCACTCAAACCAACAAATTATCAAAACTTCCACATTTATCCTTTTTATTCGGAAAAAAAACTATTGTTTTTGTTATTGTTGGTTTTCTGGAAAAACACTTTCTCCTTGTTTCACTTTCTATTAAATTCACTTCTTTTTTTTTTCCTTCTTTATTATAACTTAAGTAATTATTATGTTTTAATTATGTTTCTGATTTATCGCGTTTTCTTTAGTTTCAAACACGTCTGTTGCTTGAGAACTCTGAGGACGGACTGGCAGAAAAATTTGAAATATTTCGAATAACAAAGGAAACACTTGTAGTTTGGTCCCCAAAGGACTTTCTTTCAGAAACTCACCACAAACAAAAGAGAGAACACTAAGAAGGGAAGAGAAAATTAGAAACAGAGAGTAATAGAGGAGAGTAAGTTAAATGAAGAGTAAATCTAACTAATTACCTAGACTATGGCTAGAGTCTAGTCACTAGACTATGGCTAGAGTCTAGTCACTAGACTATGACTAGCCAAAACAATTTATTGCTGTTAATTCATACTAATACTAGTATTGGGTCTACCTTTCTAAAGAAAATTTTTTTATCAAAAACTTTTCTATAGAAATTTTTTTATTTATAAAAATTTTTTTATCAAAGCCCTTTCTATAGAAAATGGTCTGATCAAAAATTTTATTATAGAAAAGCTTTTTTTCACAAAAAATTTTAAATAGAAAATTATTTTATCAACAACTTTTCTATAGAAATATTTTGTATCAACAACTTTTCTTTAGAAATATTTTTTATCAAAAACTTTTCTATAGAAAATTTTTTTATCAAAAACTTTTCTATAGAAAATTTTTTTATCGAAAACTTTTTTTAGAAAATTTTTTTATCAAAAACTTTTCTAGAGAAAATTTTTTATCAAAAATTTGTTTCATAGAAAATTTTATAAAAAATTGTTTCATAGAAAATTTTATAAAAAATTGTTTCATAGAAAATTTTGTAAAAAATTTTTTCATAGAAAATTTTATCAAAAATTTTTCTATAGAAAATTTTTTTATCAAAAACTTTTCTATAGGATTTTTTTTTTTTAAACTTTTATATAGAAAATTATTTATAAAAAAACATTTCTGTAGAAATTTTTTTAGCTAAAACTTTTTTATCGAAATTTTTTTATCAAAAACTTTTCTATAGAAAATTTGTTTATCAAAAATTTTTCCATAGAAAATTTTTTTTTATTAAAAATTTTTCTATAGACAATTTTTTGATAAAAAAATTTTCCATAGGACAACAATTTTTCTGTAGACAATTTTTTATCAAAATCTTTTCTATCGAAAATTTTTTTATAAACAACTTTTTTATCAAAAACTTTACTATAGAAATTTTTTATCAAAAACTTTTCTATAGAAAATTTTTTTATCAAAAACTTTTGTATAGAAATTTTTTTTATCAAAAACTTTTCTATAGAAATTTTTTTATCAAAAACTTTTCTATAGAAAATTTTTTTATCAAAAACTTTTTTATAGAAAATTTTTTTATCAAAAACTTTTCTATAGAAATTTTTTTTCATCAAAAACTTTTCTATAGAAAATTTTTTTATCAAAAACTTTTCCATAGAAAATTTTTTTGTCAAAAACTTGTCTATAGAAACTTTTTTGATAAAAAAAATTTTTCTAGAGAATATTTTTTTATCAAAAATTTTTTCATAGAAAATTTTATCAAAAATTTTTCTATAGACAATTTTTTTTATCAAAAACTTTTCTATAGAAAATTTTTTATCATAAAAATTTTCCATAGGAATTTTTTTAAGCTTTCTATCGAAATTTTTTTATCAAAAACTTTTCTATAGAAAATTTGTTTATCAAAAATTTTTCCATAAAAAGTTTTTTATCAAAAGTTTTTCCATAGAAAATTTTTTTTTATTAAAAATTTTTCTATAGACAATTTTTTGATAAAAAAAATTTTCCATAGAATAACAATCTCCTGTAGACAATTTTTTATCAAAATCTTTTCTATCGAAAAGAAAATTTGTTTATTAAAAACTTTTCCATTGAAAATTTTTTTATCAAAAACTTTTCTATAGAAAATTTTTTTATTAAAAACTTCTCTATAGAAATTTTTTTTTAATCAAAAACTTTTCTAAAGAAATTTTTTTTTAGCAAAAACTTTTCTATAGAAAATTTATTTATCAAAAACTTTTCTATTGAATTTTTTTTTGACAAAAAAATTTTCCATAGAAAATTTTTGATAAAATAATTTTCCATCGAAAAGTTTTTGATAAAAAGTAATTCTATGGAAAAGTTTTTGATAAAAAAAATTTTCTTTAGAAAAGTTTTTGATTAAAAAAAAATTTGAATTTTCTATAGATAAAAAAATTTTTCTATAGAAAATTTTTTTATCAAAAATTTTTTCATAGAAAATTTTATCAAAAATTTTTCTAAAGACAATTTTTTTATCAAAAACTTTCCTATAGAAAATTTTTTATCAAAAAAATTTTCCATAGGAATTTTTTTTTTAAACTTTCTATCGAAATTTTTTTATCAAAAACTTTTCTATAGAAAATTTGTTTATCAAACATTTTTCCATAAAAAATTTTTTATCAAAAGTTTTTCCATAGAAAATTGTTTTTATTAAAAATTTTTCTATAGACAATTTTTTGATACAAAAATTTTCCATAGAATAACAATCTTCTGTAGACAATTTTTTATCAAAATCTTTTCTATCGAAAAGAAAATTTGTTTATTAAAAACTTTTCCATTGAAAATTTTTTTATCAAAAACTTTTCTATAGAAAATTTTTTTATTAAAAACTTCTCTATAGAAATTTTTTTTTAATCAAAAACTTTTCTAAAGAAATTTTTTTTTAGCAAAAACTTTTCTATAGAAAATTTATTTATCAAAAACTTTTCTATTGAATTTTTTTTGATAAAAAAATTTTCCATAGAAAATTTTTGATAAAATAATTTTCCATCGAAGAGTTTTTGATAAAAAGAAATTCTATGGAAAAGTTTTTGATAAAAAAAATTTTCTTTAAAAAAGTTTTTGATTAAAAAAAATTTGAATTTTCTATAGATAAAAAAATTTTTCTAGAGAAAATTTTTTTATCAAAAAAATTTTCCATAGGAATTTTTTTTTAAACTTTCTATCGAAATTTTTTTATCAAAAACTTTTCTATAGAAAATTTGTTTATCAAAAATTTTTCCATAAAAAATTTTTTATCAAAAGTTTTTCCATAGAAAATTGTTTTTATTAAAAATTTTTCTATAGACAATTTTTTGATAAAAAAATTTTCCATAGAATAACAATTTTCTGTAGACAATTTTTTCTCAAAATCTTTTCTATCGAAAAGAAAAATTTGTTTATTAAAAACTTTTTTATTGAAAATTTTTTTTATCAAAAACTTTTCTATATAAATTTTTTTTATTAAAAACTTCTCTATAAAAAATTTTTTTAATCAAAAACTTTTCTAAAGAATATTTTTTATCAAAAACTTTTCTATAGAATTTCTTTTTATCAAAAACTTTTCGATAGACATTTTTTTTATCAAAAACTTCTCTATAGAAAATTTTTTTTAATCAAAAACTTTTCTAAAGAAAATTATTTTGTCAAAAAGTTTTCTATTGATTTTTTTTTTGATAAAAAAAATTTCCATATAAAATTTTTTAGCAAAAATTTTATATAGACAATTTTTTATCAAAAACTTTTCTGTAGACAATTTTTTTTATCGAAAAGTTTTCTGTAGAACATTTTGTTGTGAAAAATTTTTCTATACAAATTTGTTTATCAAAAACTTATCCACAGAATTTTTTTATCAACAACTTTTCTATATACATTTTTTTTATCAAAAACTTTTCTATGGTAAATTTTTATATCAAAAACTTTTTTATGGAAAATTTTTATCAAAAATTTTTCTATAGAAAATTTTTTTATCAACAATTTTTCTATAGACAATTTTTTATCAAAATCTTTTCTATCGAAATTTTTTTTATCAACAACTTTTCTAAAAAAAATTTTTTATCAAAAATTTTTTTGCAGAAATTTTATTTATTAAAAACTTTTATTTAGAAATTTTTTTTATCAAAAACTTTTCTATAGAAATTATTTTATCAAAAAATTTTGTATAGAAAATTTTTTTATTAAAAACTTTTATATTGATAATTTTTTTTATCAAAAACTTTTCTATAGAATTTATCAAAAACTTCTCTTTAGAAATTTTTTTTAATCAAAATCTTTTCTAAAGAAATTTTTTTTATCAAAAACTTTTTTATAGAATTTCTTTTTATCTTTTTTATTTATTTATATTTTTATAACTTTTCTATAGAAAATTATTTTATCAAAAATTTTTCTATAGAAAATTTTTTAGCAAATATTTTTTTATCAAAAGCTTTTCTATAGAAAATTTTTCTATAGAATATATTTTTATCAATAACATTTCTATACAAAATTTTTTTATCAAAAAAATTTTTTATCAAAAACTTTTCTATAGAAAATTTTTTTATCAAAAACTTTTCTATAGAAAATTTTTTTATCAAAAACTTTTCTATAGAAAATTTTTTTATCAAAAACTTTTCTATAGAAAATTTTTTTATCAAAAATTTTTTTATAGAAAATTTTTTTATCAAAAACTTTTCTATGGAAGTTTTTTTTATCAAAAATTTTTTTTATCAACAATTTGATAGAAACGAGTCGTGAAATTGGTTATCCCACAAACATTTTCTGGCTTTAATCAATAAATTGTCTGTTACATTAATAAATAAATGTAACAGATCGATTTCAAATGCAAATAAATTATCTTTTTGAAATTATATTTATAATTTATAAGCCAAAAAAGGCCAGAAGTCATGCCAAAAAATGCAAAAAGTATTAGAGTCAAATGTCTCTAATACTGTAAGATATATTGTAGTACAATAAACATGTTTTGCTTAAGTTTTCAAAAATGTAAAAAGCTTTTGGATCGGACTTAATTGGATATATACGCACCCAAAGGTTTTACATACCCGAGGTGGGAAACTTTGCTCCACTGTAGAGCCCACTGTGCTACAAATAGATGCATCTTTTATCCTATTTAATCCTTTGTAAATTCTCTTAAAATTTGTTCTCTTTCGTAAACTTTGAAACTGCGCATTGCTTTTGTTATTTGTTATGGTTTATTTAAAAAAGTTCACCACTTCCAACAAAAATATTTATTGAAACTATGCATTTGGTTGCCGATTAATATCAAACCAATATTTAAACTATAGTTTTATAATAGGATAGGATTTGCTGTAAATACAATTTTATCCCAAAATAGCGGTAACGCATTTCGCGTATACCCATAATATCCTATTGGGTCTTTACTTTTCTTAAAAAAATGGCACGAGTTTATTTTGTTTAGTTTTTTTTTTTTTGTTCTTGGTACTTTTTTACTTTTTGAAAGTTTTTCAAAACGAAAATGTAAACAAACAAAAAGGTAATAAATATCCGATATTTACAGTTATTTGTCATATCTCTCTAGTGTGTGTTAACGTGTCTGTGTAGTTTACAACTACTATAATTTTTTTTGAATATTATCATTTTTACATGAGTATAAGTGAGTCATTGTTATAAAGTTGTTTTTCTATTACACTTGTCTTTTGTACTTTTGTTTTTGAATAAGAAAAACTGATACTAGGTCTAACTTGAAAGGTATTTACTTTTGAAATATAGATACCTATAATCACAGTTTTAGCCCAGGGTGCCAAATAAATTGTTACAATTCCATTTATTCGAATTAAAACGATTTTAATGTGATCCTACATATCAAATATTTTAATTTTTCTAACTTTATTTATCAGCTTCTTAATAACTCTTTACTTTCATCAACGAACCCACTGTGCAAATCACATTTACCGAAACAAATTCTTTACGTTATTGAAAGATTCCCTTTTTTCATAATTTAAAAGAAGAAGGTCAAACAAGTAACAACAATTGAGAACGATATAAATTATCCAAAGAATTATGGATGAAAAACAACAAAATAAAAGTAAGGATAAGGATCAAGGTTGTCTACAGTTAGTTATCTTCATAATTTTGGACAGTGGTGCAGATTGGCAAATATGTTAAAGGTTAACAAATGATATTTCTTTTGAAAATTTTTCTATAGAAAAATATATCTAACGAAATTTTTTCTATAGAAAAATATTTCTAACGAAAATTTTTATATACAAAAATATTTCTAATGAAAATTATTCTATAGAAAAATATTTCTATCGAAATTGTTTCTATACAAAAATATTTCTAACGAAAATTATTCTATAGAAAAATATTTCTATCGACATTTTTTCTATAGAAAAATATTTCTATCGAAATTTTTTCTATAGAAAAATATTTCTATCGAAATTTTTTCTATAGAAAAATATTTCTATCGAAATTTTTTCTATAGAAAAATATTTCTATCGAAATTTTTTCTATAGAAAAATATTTCTATCGAAATTTTTTCTATAGAAAAATATTTCTATCGAAATTTTTTCTATAGAAAAATATTTCTATCAAAATTTTTTCTATAGAAAAATATTTCTATCGAAATTTTTTCTATAGAAAAATATTTCTATCGAAATTTTTTCTATAGAAAAATATTTCTATCGAAATTTTTTCTATAGAAAAATATTTCTACCGAAATTTTTTCTATAGAAAAATATTTCTATCCAAATTTTTTCTATAGAAAAATATTTCTATCGAAATTTTTTCTATAGAAAAATATTTCTATCGAAATTTTTTCTATAGAAAAATATTTCTATCGAAATTTTTTCTATAGAAAAATATTTCTATCGAAATTTTTTCTATAGAAAAATATTTCTATCGAAATTTTTTCTATAGAAAAATATTTCTATCGAAATTTTTTCTATAGAAAAATATTTCTATCGAAATTTTTTCTATAGAAAAATATTTCTATCGAAATTTTTTCTATAGAAAAATATTTCTATCGAAATTTTTTCTATAGAAAAATATTTCTATCGAAATTTTTTCTATAGAAAAATATTTCTATCGAAATTTTTTCTATAGAAAAATATTTCTATCGAAATTTTTTCTATAGAAAAATATTTCTATCGAAATTTTTTCTATAGAAAAATATTTCTATCGAAATTTTTTCTATAGAAAAATATTTCTATCGAAATTTTTTCTATAGAAAAATATTTCTATCGAAATTTTTTCTATAGAAAAATATTTCTATCGAAATTTTTTCTATAGAAAAATATTTCTATCGAAATTTTTTCTATAGAAAAATATTTCTATCGAAATTTTTTCTATAGAAAAATATTTCTATCGAAATTTTTTCTATAGAAAAATATTTCTATCGAAATTTTTTCTATAGAAAAATATTTCTATCGAAATTTTTTCTATAGAAAAATATTTCTATCGAAATTTTTTCTATAGAAAAATATTTCTATCGAAATTTTTTCTATAGAAAAATATTTCTATCGAAATTTTTTCTATAGAAAAATATTTCTATCGAAATTTTTTCTATAGAAAAATATTTCTATCGAAATTTTTTCTATAGAAAAATATTTCTATCGAAATTTTTTCTATAGAAAATTTTTGACGTCCAATTCTCAATTGAATGTTTTGGGTGCTCATTTTCGAGAGTTTATTATATAATCGTGATATTTACAAATATAACAAAAAGTCTTCGGCTCCTGGCGGCATAGGCTGCCTATCTGCCCTAAACCCATAAAGAAGAATACACCTGTTAATTATATTATAATATGATTTATTTCAATAAATACAAGAAAAGGTTGTCTGTTTAATGAATTGATTTAATTAATATTTAAATTTATACTTTATTTTACATATAAAATAACATTTATTCATTCTCTGACTATCTTTTACTCAATATAAAGAAAACTATTTATTATAAAATTAAAATAAAGAATTTATTCTTAGAATACGCATTACATCCAAATTTTCATGAAAATATTAATGATTTCAATAGAATATTTAAATGAAAAAGGAACGCCATAAACTTCAGGACAAATTGGCCACTAGACATAAATAACAGAGCGATGAATTGTTAATGGAGACTTAAATGGTTGAAATTAGTAGTCCGAATTGTTATTTTTGTTGTTTTTGCTGTTGTCAACTACGAAGCTAAAATTGTTTGTATCCATGGTAAATATGTGGCAACATTTACATAAACACCAGGTACTCCAGAAGCAGCACATCCGATACCCCATGCCACCATACCAATCACATACCAAATGTTATTCGTCTGACACACTAAAGGTGAACCACCGTCGCCCTGTGTGACATAAATATGTAAAGGAAGAAATAGGGGGAAAGTATTAAGACTAACATAAAGTTAGGGAAACAATAATGTTAATGACTAGAAGGCAGTGGTTCCAAGATGATTTATAAATGCTAATTAAAATTGCTTTGAATGACCACGATTCCCGCTAAAATATGACTATATGAAAGACCACGATTGCTACTACAAAATGACTACGTTTGCTACTAAAATATGACTATATAGAAGACAACGATTACTACTATAAAGTGACTACGGTTGCTAATAAAATATAACTATATATAAAGGACCACGATTGCTACTACAAAATGACTATGTTTGCTACTAAAATATGACTACATGGAAGACCACTATTGCTACTATAAAATGACTACGTTTGATACTAAAATATGACTGTATAGAAGAGCAAGATTGTGACTACGATATGACTACGTTTGCTACTAAAATATGAATATATAGAAGACCACGATTGCTTATACAAAATGACTACGTTTGCTACTAAAATATGATTATGAAGAAGACCACGATTGCTACTACAAAATGACTTCGTTTGCTACTAAAATATGATTGTATAGAAGAGCAAGATTGCTACTACAAAATGATTACGTTTGCTACTAAAATATGATTATATAGAAGAACACGATTGCTACTACAAAATGACTACGTTGACTATGACTACTAAAATATGACTATATAGAAGACCACGATTGCTACTACAAAATGACTACGTTGACTATGACTACTAATATATGACTATATAGAAGACCACGATTGTTACTACAAAATGACTACGTTTGCTACTAAAATATGACTATATAGAAGAACACGATTGCTACTACAAAATGACTACGTTGACTATGACTACTAAAATATGACTATATAGAAGACCACGATTGCTACTACAAAATGACTACGTTTGCAACTTAAATATGACTGTATAGAAAAGAAAGATTGCTACTACGAAATGATTACGTTTGCTATTAAAATATGATTATATAGAAGACCACGATTGCTACTACAAAATGACTACGTTTGCTTCTAAAATATAACTATATAGAATACCACGATTGCTACCACAAAATGACTTAGTTTGCTACTAAAATATGACTATATAGAAGAACACGATTTGCTACTAAAATATGACTATATAGCGGAACACGATTGCTACTACAAAATGACTACGTTTTCTACTAAAATATGATTATATAGAAGAACACGATTGCTACTAAAAAATGACTACGTTTGGTACTAAAATATGACTATATGAAAGACCACGATTGTTACTACAAAATGACTACGTTTGCTACTAAAATATGACTATATAGCGGACCACGATTGCTACTACAAAATGACTACGTTTGCTACTAAAATATGATTATATAGAAGAACACGATTGCTACTAAAAAAATGACTACGTTTGGTACTAAAATATGACTATATGAAAGACCACGATTGTTACTACAAAATGACTACGTTTGCTACTAAAATATGACTATATAGAGGACCACGATTGCTACTACAAAATGACTACGTTTGCTACTAAAATATGATTATATAGAAGAACACGATTGCTACTAAAAAATGACTACGTTTAGTACTAAAATATGACTATATAGAAGACCACCATTGCTACTGCAAAATGACTACGTTTGCTACTAAGATATGACTTTTTAGAGGACCACGATTGCTACTAAAATATGACTATATTAAGTCTACTATTGCTACTAAAATATGACTATATAGAAGACCACGATTGCTACTACAAAATGACTACGTTTGCTACTATTGCTACTAAAATATGACTATATTAAGTCTACTATTGCTACTAAAATATGACTATATAGAAGACCACGATTGCTACTACAAAACGACTACGTTTGCTACTAAAATATGACTATATAGAAGACCACGATTGCTACTACAAAACGACTACGTTTTCTACTAAAATATGACTATATAGAAGACTACGATTGCTACTAAAATGTGACTATAAGAAAGACTACGATTGCTTCTAAAACATGACTATATGAAAGACCGCCATTGCACTTAAAATATGACTACCTTCATTTTTACAAAAGTAGCCTAAAACCACCGTTTCAGATCCTCTGTATCTATGAACACATATAATTATCTATGTTTGTATATTTTTCATTATTCTCGTATATTTCCCTTAATACTCACCGTACAGGCATCTTTACCCGCTTCCCCTCCGGCACATATAAAACTGGAATTATTTAAAACGAATGAGGCACCCAAACGCGTTGTCCTCAAAGCAGTTTGACAATTTGCATTTGGTATCAAAGGTACATCTACCTCACGTTGTATGGCTTGATAAGCGCCCGTAGGACCAAAATCATTTTTACCCCAACCCGCCACATAACAACGTTGACCCACAAAAGCTACGGTAGGCAAACAAACGGTAGCAATTGTAGAGGTAGTGCCCAGCGAAACAGGAGTGGCCAATTTTAAAATGGCCACATCATTTTGTAGATTATCTTTGTTAAAAGTGGGATTGATATAGACATTGGAGACCATAACATCTATGGCGGGTATGGGTTCGCCAGTGCCGGAGGCATCCCATTCTCCCAGGCGCACTTTAAAGGAGTTAAGTCTAAAAAAATGTTTATTAATTTATAACAAAACCATGTATTTTAATTTTCTTTTAGGGACTTACGCCAAATTGTACACCTTGTGAGCCACTGTCAATACATATTGGGAAGACAGGAGCGCTCCCGAACCTAAGTATACATCACTGGTTGTTAGTAGGGCTGCTTGCCAGGGATATTCCCCAAAACTAGCTTGACCTGGACCAGCTGTTGCACTATTAGGTGGTGGCGGGAAATTTTTACCACATTGATAAGTACCAGCTTGACAGCAAGAGGTCAAACCATAGTTGCATGTTAGTGGGGCCGCAGTGGTGCTTGCAGTGGGCTTGAAATATATATAAAGGAGTTAGACCGGTTTTCGATATACCTTATATTATATTGGTATATTTAGATACTTACATTGTTTACAATACGTATATCTATTTGACCACTACCATCGGTTGGAGCTGTGGGCAATGGATTTGTACAAGATCCTGGCGGGACACATATACAATAATAGGGGGAGCCGGGTGTAAGTGTTCCAGTTATTAGTTGACGTGTGAGCGCTAGAAGAAAAATACAATAAAGAAACATTTTTTTTAAATTCGTAAGCTTTAAAAAAGAGCAAAACTTTTATAAGATCGGTTTATAGGTTTGACCTATAAACCGGAAGAATTTCAAAACAATAGAAACAGTATTAAATGTTATCATTAGCAGTATTTGTAGTAGTGCAGGTCTTTAATTATGTGTTTCGTCTATATAACTCGAAAACTACTAGACTGATTTCAAAGATATTTTAATTTAGATCGGTAACGGTACTTAACGGTTACGTTTCTTAGAAGTAACGTTCTTGTAGCGGTTCTTGTAACAGTTTTTTGGAATTTCAACTTAAACTTTTGAAATTTTATCAATTTGATATTTATGAGGGATCTGGAAATAAATTGTGGATGATTCCGCAAATCCTCAGAACCGCAATCATTAAATTATTGTAAGCTATTCTAAGGGCTCTTCACATGCTGCATCCTTTCTGCATAATTTATCTGATCTATCGAACCTAAATGTTTGTGAAATAGGTACATTTATCGAAGCTACTAAGCCAGCCAATAAGATTTCACTGCTGGTAGTCTATGTAGTATACATTATCTTTCTACTCTATTCCTTGCAGGTACCACAAAGTGACCACTTTAGGACCCAAGTGACGCTAACTTAGTCATCCGACACCTGTCCAACCTAACCATTCGTTTTGGGGATTGGCCTGACATTAGCAACCTTCTAACAACAAGGAAATTTACCGGCATATTACAAGCTGCTGAAAAGGTTAGCTAATATACCCGCAAACGTCTAACAGTATTGCTAAAAGGCCAATGCTGGAATGCATGGAGACTTGTTTCTGTTGAGATTCCATCAATGCTTATTGCCTTGGAAGGCTTTACTGTATGGATGGCCTAGGCAGATATTGCTGTTTGCAAACATTACTGATGTTCAACATGTCTTTGGGTACTCAATAAATAATAGGCATTTGGATCGGATATACTGTTGTTGGCAAACGTTTTCTCGACCCTATCATCCTTCTCTCTGTGGTCAGCTTACTATCATTGATCACAAACAATCTTAAGATCATCAGGATTAATGCTGCTGATTGTATCACTGCTTCTGCTACTTTCTACTGGGTTTCTCTACCCTATCATCCTTCTTCCCTGTGTTTGAAAGAGATCGAACTGTAGTCCGATCACTTTCATTGATCATAAACAATCTTAAGATTAATCTTAAGAATCATCTGCGCCCTGTATCACTGTTTCTGCTGGGAAGTGTGGCTTCTATACTGGTATTCTACTGGAGAGGATGAAGCAAGTTCTCGATACTTCCTTTCTATGTCGTACATACTAAAAGGGTATCAAACTTTAGTGCGACCCTATCGTCCTTCTTCTCTGGGTTCAAAGAAAATCGAACTTTAGTCCACAACTTACCAATTCCCATGCTTAAGTTGCCAGTTCTTCAAATGATTTAAAATCCTTAGATCATCTGGTTTGGTACTTCTGATTATATCACTGTTACATGAGGATAGTATCACTGATTGTATCTGCTCGGAAGGGTATCGTATTCTACTAGAGAGTGCGAAGCTAAAATAATTTTACGAAACTTTATCTCTGCGTCTGGTATATTAAAGCGTATCTGTTGTCGGGAAACTTTATCGCTACTCAATCATCCATCTTCTCCGGGTTTGAAAAAGATCGAACTGTGGTTCACAACTTACCAAATTCCATCGGTTCCACTTATTCTCATTGATTATAAACTGACGTTTATGTACTAACGAAGCTGGAGTTTTACTTCTTTCATCAAGGATATCTTCAGGTTCCGTTCAGTGAAGTAACCAATTCCAGGTTGCAGTTCTTCAAATGAACTATTGCAGACTGGAATCCTACTTAAGAGTATAAAGCGAGTGGCTGGTGCATTAACGATTTCGCGAAACTTTGTCTCTGTGTCGTGCTTAGTAAAGGGTGTCTGTTGTCGGCAAACTTTATAGCGACCCTATCATTTTTCTTCTCTGAGTTAAAAGAAGATCGAACTGTGATCCATAACTTACAAATTCCTGTGCTTAAGTTGGAGTTCTTCAAATGATCTGACAATTTTTAGATCATCTGGATTGTTACAGCTGAATGTATCACTGTTTCTGCTGGGAAGTGCGGCCTTACTACGGCCTATTCTACTAGAGAGTACAAAACTAGAGCTGCTGCATTAATGGTTTCGCGAAACTTTGTCTCTGCGTCTGGCATATTTAAGCGTATCTATTGTCGGCAAACTTTATGGCGACACTATCATCTTCTATGGGTTTGAAAAAGAACGCACTATGGCCCACAACTTACCAATTCCTATCGGTTCCTCATTGATCATAAGCTGTCGTTTATGTGCTAACAATGTATTTGTATTGATTTCAACCTTAAGCTGCAGTTTTACTTCTTTCATCAAAGTTATCTTCAGGTTGCGTTTAGTAAAATAATCAGTTCTTTAAATGATCGGTTCCGCTTATTCTCATTGATCGTACACAATACTTAGATTATCTGGATTATTACTGTAGATTGTATCATGATTATCTACGGATTGTATCACTGCTTCTGCTGGGAAGTGCTGGTATTGGTACTGCGGATTTTATAACTTCTTCTGTTGGGAAATGCGACCTTACTACGTGTATCGCTTCCATATCATCCTTCTTCTCTCGTTTTATAGAGTTCGAACTGTGGTCACACAAGTTATCAATTCCAGTGTATAGGTTGCAGTTCTTCAAATGACCTTACTTCGGTTACGATTAGTCTTATTGTTTATAAGCTGTCGTTTATGTACTTACGAAGTATTTGTACACCATTGATCTCAAAGCCAAGCTGCAGTATTACTTCTTTCATAGAGGATATCTTCAGGTTGCTTTCAGTGAACCAATTCCAGAGCTTGGGTTGTAGTTCTTCAAATAATCTAGTTCCGCTTATTCTCATTGATCATAAACAATTTTTAGATCATCTGAATTAGTACTGGAGATTGTATCAATGCTTAAGAGTATCCTACAGAAGAGTATAAAGCGAATGGCTGTTGCTTTACTGGTTTCTCGAATCTTCATCTCTGCGTCATGCTTAGTAAAGGGAGTCTGTTGAAAGCAAACTTAATAGCGACCCACACCCTATTATTCTTTTTTTCTGGTTTTGAATGAGTTTGAACTGTTGTCCACAATTTACCAATTCTAGAGCTTAGCTTGCAGTTCTTCAAATGATCTAACTTCGGTTCCACTTATTCTCATTGATCACTGCTTACGGGTATCCTATTGTAGAGTATAAAGGGAGTGTCTGTTGCATTAATGATTTCTCGAAACTTTGTCTCTGCGTCAAGCTTAGTAAAGGGCATTTGTTGTCGGCAAACTTTAAAGCGACCCTATCGTTCTTCTTGCCTGTTTTTGAAAGAGATCGAACTGTGTTCCACAAATTACCAATTCTAGTGCTTAGGTTTTAGCTCTTCAAATGATCGGTTCCACTTATTCTCATTGATCATACACAATACTTAGATCATCTGGATTATTACTGGATTGTATCACTGCTTCTGCTGGGAAGTGCTTTCTCACTCGTGGATCAAACCATCATAAAATAATCGGGATTGGTACTGCGAATTGTATCATTTCTTCTGCTGGAATTGCGGCCTTACTAGGTGTATTCTACTGTAGAGTATGAAGCAAGTGGATGCTACTTTAATGGTTTCGAGAAACTCCATGCACATTAAAGGGTTTCTGTAGTCGGCAAACTCTATCGCTTCCATATCATTATTCTTCTCTCGTCTTATAGAGTTCGAACTTTGGTTCACAACTTACCAAATGATCTAACATCGGTTCCGTTTAGTCTCATTGATCACCTTTGACCTCAAAGCCAAGACGCAGTATTATTTCTTTCATGAAGGCTATCTTTAGGTTGCTTTCAGTGAACTTTCCAATTCCAATACTTGTTCTATTAACAATCCTTAAATCATCATTAATCGGTTCCGATTGGTCTCATTGATCACCTTTGACCTCAAAGCCAAGCTGCAGTATTATTTCTTTCATGAAGGCTATCTTCAGGTTGCTTTCAGTGAACTTACCAATTCCAATACTTGTTCTATTTACAATCCTTAAATCATCTGTATTAGTTCTGCAGATTGTATCATGATCATCTGCGGATTGTTTCAATTCTTCTGCTGGGATGTGAGGCCTAACTACGGATATTCTACTGTAGAGTATGAGTCAAGTGGCATTAATGGTTTCAGGAATCTTTCTCACTTCGTCATATATATAAAAGGGTTTCTATAGATCATTGAAACGGCTGTTGAAGAATTGTCTGAAGCCGTTTTAGTCTGCTTTGTTCTAGTAAATGTATGTCGGAGTTCAGAGACGATGAAATAGTAGCGTCGTTACATTTAAACGATTAGGGTTAAGTTATCTAATGCTAGAGACAAAACTTCTTGTCAGGTTTCGCAGTTAATCAAGCCAGGGCCTGCAATGTGCAGTGCAGAAAGCGGACCCATCTATGTGTTCCGTATGACTGTTATTATTCTTGCTTAAAACCTTTCAACTTACATTGATTCCAAGAAATCTGGTTGACTTACATGCTAGATAATCATATTGATTAATCAACATCTATTATATTTTAGAAATGACAAAATATTTCTCAATACATAACAACGTATAAATCTTATTACAAACACGCAATTTGAAAATGTTTCCAAAAAAAAAAAAAACAAACAAATTAATTCCGAAATCAAATGAAGCCGGAATATGTATCTGTAATATTACGTGACCAATTTGGTAATGATGACAAACAAGTATTAAAAATCAAATCTTTATGTTTTTGACATGTCTATAATTCAAGGACCTAAAGGACTGACTATACGCACAAAATTAAACGATTACGTCTAAACGTGTAACAAAAAAAGATTTGTTTTATGCAATAAACTTATATATATTTCCACTTTGTCCTCAATATTAAATTTAAGTACATACATACCTGTTGCCATACCCGCTGAACCGGCTGCTGCTGGGGGAGCAGGTGACTGCTGCTGCTGATTGTTGTCATCTGTGGCAAAGGTAAATTGTTTTGTTTGGGAATTTTTTACGAATGTTAATCCTTGAATGGTGGCCAAACGGCAACAGCTTAATAATACCAGCCATAATAATAAAAGGTAAACGTTTTTTATGGATTTCATATGTAAAACCATTTTCAAAGACCAGACAATAAAATAAATATTTATACACGGTTGGATTTAAACGTTATATAACTTTTTTTTGTATACCAATTTAATGGTAATATCCTTTTCTATATAATCCTTTTTTATTTTGTCAGCTTTTTTTATTTAAATTATTTTTTGCGAAACACATTCACAGTTTAGTTGACCCGAAATCACTGAAAAATATGTTACCAATCTCAAATGTTTTATGGTAATTGCTACTAACGTTAGAGAATTTTCTAACTATATATAGAAATGGTTATTTCAAATACTTTAAAACGTAGGTATTGTTGACACACGAACAAAAAAACTGCACCAGATAATTGGTCAATGAATGTAATTTGAAGTACTTAAACTAAGTGGGCAAACAGTGGCACGCAAATAGAAGAAATTTTAATAAATAGACTACCACTAAGGAAAAATCATAGCAAAGAGTCTATAAAATATTTCTTACAAAAATAAGAAATTTTTGAAAAATTTCCTATAAGAATAAGAAATTTTTGAAAAATTTCCTATAAGAATAAGAAATTTTTGAAAAATTTCCTATAAAAATAAGAAATTTTTGAAAAATTTCCTATAAAAATAAGAAATTTTTGAAAAATTTCCTATAAAAATAAGAAATTTTTGAAAAATTTCCTATAAAAATAAGAAATTTTTGAAAAATTTCCTGTAAAAATAAGAAATTTTTGAAAAATTTCCTATAAAAATAAGAAATTTTTGAAAAATTTCCTATAAAAATAAGAAATTTTTGAAAAATTTCCTATAAAAATAAGAAATTTTTGAAAAATTTTCTATAAAAATAAGTAATTTTTAATTGTTTTCTATAAAAAAAGAAATTTTTGAAAAATTTCCTATAAAAATAAGAAATTTTTGAAAAATTTCCTATAAAAATAAGAAATTTTTGAAAAATTTTCTATAAAAATAAGAAATTTTTGAAAAATTTCCTATAAAAATAAGAAATTTTTGAAAAATTTCCTATAAAAATAAGAAATTTTTGAAAAATTTCCTATAAAAATAAGAAATTTTTGAAAAATTTCCTATAAAAATAAGAAATTTTTGAAAAATTTCCTATAAAAATAAGAAATTTTTGAAAAATTTTCTATAAAAATAAGTAATTTTTAATTATTTTCTATAAAAATAAGAAATTTTTGAAAAATTTCCTATAAAAATAAGAAATTTTTGAAAAATTTCCTATAAAAATAAGAAATTTTTGAAAAATTTCCTATAAAAATAGGAAATTTTTGAAAAATTTCCTATAAAAATAAGAAATTTTTGAAAAATTTCCTATAAAAATAAGAAATTTTTGAAAAATTTCCTATAAAAATAGGAAATTTTTGAAAAATTTCCTATAAAGAAAGAAATTTTTGAAAATTTTCCTATAAAAATAAGAAATTTTTAAAAAATTTCCTATAAAAATAAGAAATTTTTGAAAAATTTCCTATAAAAATAAGAAATTTTTGAAAAATTTCCTATAACAATAAGAAATTTTTGAAAAATTTCCTATAAAAATAAGAAATTTTAGAAAAATTTCCTATAAAAATTAAGAAATTTTTAAAAAATTTCCTATAAAAATAAGAAATTTTTGAAAAATTTCCTATAAAAATAAGAAATTTTTGAAAAATTTCCTATAAAAATAAGAAATTTTTGAAAAATTTCCTATAAAAATAAGAAATTTTTGAAAAATTTCCTATAAAAATAAGAAATTTTTGAAAAATTTCCTATAAAAATAAGAAATTTTTGAAAAATTTCCTATAAAAATAAGAAATTTTTGAAAAATTTCCTATAAAAATAAGAAATTTTTGAAAAATTTCCTATAAAAATAAGAAGTTTTTGAAAAATTTCCTATAAAAATAAGAAATTTTTGAAAAATTTCCTATAAAAATAAGAAATTTTTGAAAAATTTCCTATAAAAATAAGAAATTTTTGAAAAATTTCCTATAAAAATAAGAAATTTTTGAAAAACTTCCTATAAAAATAAGAAATTTTTAAAAAATTTCCTATAAACATAAGAAATTTTTGAAAAATTTCAAATAAAAATACAAATTTTTAAAAATTTTTCTATTAAAATAAGAAATTTTTAGAAAATTTCCTTTAAAAAAAAGAAATTTTTAGAAAATTTCCTTTAAAAATAAGAAATTTTTTAAAAATTTCCTATAAAAATAAGAAATTTTTGAAAACTTTCTTATAAAATAAGAAAATTTTGAAAAATTTCTTATAAAAATAAGAAATTTTAAAAAAAGACATTTTTGAAAATTTTTTTATAAAAATAAGAAATTTTTGAAAATTTCCTATAAAAATGAGAAATTAAAAAACAATTTCCTATAAAAAAAGGAATTTTTGAAAAATTTCCTATAAAAATAAAAAATTTTTTTAAAATTTTCTATAAAAATAAGAAATTTTAGAAAAATTTCCTATAAAAATTAAGAAATTTTTAAAAAATTTCCTATAAAAATAAGAAATTTTTGAAAAATTTCCTATAAAAATTAAGAAATTTTTGAAAAATTTTCTAAAAAAATAAGAAATTTTTAAAAAAATTTCCTATTAAAATAAAAAATTTCCTATTAAAATAAGAAATTTTTGAAAAATTTCCTATAAAAATAAGAAATTTTTTAAAAATTTCCTGTAAAAATAAGAAATTTTTGAAAAATTTCCTATAAAATAAGAAATTTTTGAAAAATTTCCTATAAAAATAAGAAATTTTTGGAAAATTTCTTATAAAAATAAGAAATTTTTGAAAAATTTCCTATAAAAATAAGAAATTTTTTGAAAAATTTCCTATAAAATAAGAAATTTTTGAAAAATTTCCTATAAAAATAAGAAATTTTTGGAAAATTTCCTATAAAAATAAGAAATTTTTGAAAAATTTCCTATAAAAATAAGAAATTTTTTGAAAAATTTGTTATAAAAATAAGAAATTTTTGAAAATTTTCTTATAAAAATAAAAAATTTTTGAAAAATTTCCTATAAAAATAAGAAATTTTTGAAAAATTTTTTTCTTCAATACGAAAAAAAGTCGCTTGCATTTTGTGCTGAATATGAAATTTGTAGTGTCTTTAAATAAGTGAACCGGAGTGTATGACTAAATATCTTGGTCAAAAGGAGACTTGCAAGAACTTCTATACTAGTGTAAAGGCGTTCTTTTGTTTCAAATATTTGTTTAATATTATTTCAAATATAACTTAGTAGGTTTTGAAAAACTGACCAGTCAAAAATATTTATATAAAAAAGAAATTTTATTTGCATGATAAACGTTTTAAATATTGAAATTTAGAAGCCAGATTTAAAAGAATTCAACACTTTTCTGGAAATAAATTTTCTTTGATTTTTTTAAATAGCAAGATAATCGTTTCGAAATGGCACCCTTTTGGCGTGAAGCTGGTATAACTTATATCCAATATTCTAATATTTGTGCCCATGTGGTGCGTCAGGCTCTGAAATCTGATTTGCGTAATGAGGCACTTAAACGGGACATTAGTTTTGTTGAATTTACAAAATGGGTAAATGGAAAACCAGTGAAAAAGGAAAAGAAGGTGTCATCAAATTAATAAATATGAGTTCATTAACAAACTCATGTATGTTTATGAATGTTTGCAAATCCGTTTATTTAAAATATTGTATTAATTTGTGCTATTAAACTGTACTAATAAAAATGTATTCATAAAAATAATTGTAACTCGCCTGTGGTTTTCATTATACATTTAAGGATAGCTTAAGATATCGTCGGCTAAATATGACAACCAGCTAAGTCCACTTTTTAAGAAATTTGAGATTTTTATGACAAATGGTAGAGAAAGATAGGCTCCGTCGACCAGGATGTAATTATACCCTTCACCACTATAGGTGGAAAGGGTATTATAAGTTTGTGCTGATGTATGTAACGCATGGAAATATTTATCTTAGACCCACCTTTTAGTATACCAATAGGCTTAGAATCACTTTCTGAGTCGATTTAGCGATGTCCGTCCGTCCGTCTGACTGGCTGGACCCCCATGTAAACCTTGTAATCAAACTACAGTTCGCAATTCTAAAGATAATTTGATGAAACTTGGCACAGATCATTTTTTTGATAATGGGACCATGGCTATTGAAATTTGTCAAAATCGGTCCATTATTAATGTACCTCCCATAGGTCCCACTTCCCGGAATTGATATATTGGCCACAAATATCAATATTTTTTCACGAAATTTAAATCAAATACTGCTTATGTAAACCTAAATCACTGTACCAAATTTCGTTAAAATCGGTCCACATTTGACCATAGCTCCCATACAAACTTTTCTTAAAAAACGCACTAAATGGGACAAAATTTTTGTCACAAAAATCACGCTCTTAAATCTGAAGATAATGGGAATTTTAAGTTTATTTTTTGCATACATAATTTTTGTTACAACTGTAATCAATTTGCCAAATTCGAGATAATCGGTCCACATTTGACCCTAGCTCTCATATAAGTCCAAATGTCGGAAGCAGCTTAAATATATAAGTTTTAAGAAAATGTTTGTATGATGGCAAAATTTAGCAAATATTTGTCTTTATACAGAAAAAATAACACTTTTGACCTAAGTGGTGAAGGGTATCGTATGGTCTGGCTTGACCGACTATAGCACTTTCTTACTTGTTTTTCTTTAATTTTGGTCTTGAAGTGTGTGAAAAGGTTCGATAAGAAAAACTGCTTAATCCATTAATAGAAAATGTTTCGAAGAAAAACTGCTAAGTCCAGTACAACGTACTATATTTTTGTTTCTGAAATATGGGCAAATCCGAAAAGCATTAAACTAAGGACAAAATTTGAAAACTGTTAAAATCACATATTTGTGTTTATGGAAAAATTTTCCATATATTGATACTTTAGAATATAAAATGAATACAATTTTCGATTGCTCTCTTCGTGAATGGCAGGTCTTTATTTGCGCCCATCTCGAATTTTTATAAATTTTTTAAAATAATAGGTTTTTTTTTAAAGTTCATAAAAATTCGCAATAACATACATTTAGGTATCAAGTTTCAGTAGGGGCTCAAAGTCTGCTTAATTTTATACAATTAGATGTAAAAGACCCCATCAAAGGAAATTAGAGTGATATAAATAACTTCAAGTAAAAAAAGGGCCCACTGTGTGTTGCGTCCGTCACAGAAATAAATGTCTTCTTTAATTTGACTAGTGCAATTTTTCTTTTTTCTCCAATTGAACTTGGTTTGTAAAGAGAACTTATAGCATGCTTTACATTAGGCCAAAAATATATAGATGTTTATATAGCATTTTACAGAATAATATGTACAGGAAAGTGTGTAGCGTCCGTCACAGTATATATTTTTTACAAAATAATATTTATTTAATACAAAATTTACGAACACATGTCTGTCTTATTCATAAAGCAATAACACTATCTATATCCATAGATTAAATTTAAGGTATTAGGTGCTAAAAAAAAAATACAGTGGGGCAAATTTGATGCTTTTTAAAAAATATATATTTTTTTTTTGATTTTTGGGGCACTTTAACATCTAGCACCAGCATTCTTGGGGCGTAACATTTAATGTAAAATGTGTAAAACTTTAAATAAATATATCGTTACTTTAATATAGAAAAGCGCTAACTAATATTTTTCTTAAAGAGTGTTCTAAAAAAAATATGCATTTACTATTTTAGACAAAATTTATCCATAGTGCAAGAAATAATTTATTTTTTGATCAAGTTAGTTTCTATAGATATGTCAGATACTATTATTTTAGAAATTATTAATTTTCAATAGTTATTTCAATCAAAATGGACTGCGAAAAAAAAGTTCGTGAAAATATAATTAAAACTCTTCAAAAAAATCCGTCATGGACTTTTAAAAAAATAGCTAAAAATTTGAAAGTTGACCCTCGAACGGTTTCTAATGCCATCAGACGGTATAAGGAAAACCTGAGCATTGAAAGAACACCTGGATCAGGGAGGAAAAAAGGTCCTACAGATATTGGTAAGGCAAAAGAAGTCGAGCGACTCTTTCGAAGAGCGTTTAACACTTCTTTAAGAAAAGCAGCTCTTACGGTGAAATGTTCTACGAATTTTGCACATAGAGTCAAAGCTTATGCTGGACTGAAGACATACAAAGTCCAAAAGGTTCCAGATCGCAATGCTATAAAGAACTTAGAAGCAAAAAAACGAGCGAAAAAATTGAAGTCTGATTTTATAAAAAAAATACACCTGTTGTGTGATGGATGATGAAACATACGTACTGGCTAGGGTGTTTACTCGAGTTATGTTTGCTCGATTAATCGGAAAAATAAAATCGATTAATCGCTCGAGTAAATAAAAATTACTAATTTCAAATAAAGATTTATTTGAGTAATTTTCCGCGAGTAATCGAGTTACTCGAGTGAAAACATTTTATTCATTTTGCTAGCATTGTTTTTTAATATTAATAAAATAAAACTCCTAAAGTTCCCCTGCCACCCAAATAATGGCCAACGTTGGTTCGAAATTATCAGCTGTCCATAATTTTTTACATCATTACTAATGATTTATTTCATTTTATGCAATAATAAGGGTTTTTATTGTAGACCACATAAATCAATTGTCTACCATTGAAGGGTCCATTTTAATCAATAATTCTATAGTATGGTTTATTTTTAATAATAATCGAGGGTTTTAATATAGTCCATTTTCCATTTTATGGAATAAAAATGTCAATTCTAGGCAATAATCGAGAGTTGTAATATAGTCCATTGCATTTTCAATAATCGTAGATTCAATAATCGTAGATCCAATGTATGTTTCCAATGTATTCGTAGGTACTTCTATAGCTTAGTTGAAGATTCTTATGTAATCGTACGTACTATTACTATAGTAGGACCAATAGTAATAGTACGTCCCACTATAGCTCAATTAATCGTAGATTGTACTATAGTCCTGTTGAAGATCTCATTGTGAAGATAGATAAAAGGTAGTAGATTCTATTAATCTATTAGATTAAAATCAGGATTTATCAAATCAAAAGATTGCTTTAGACAATCAGTGTAAACATGAATACATATATAGAAGTAAATTAACTCACTTTAAATATTAAGGGTGACGATATGTTTCAAATATATGGTACAAATATTATTTTTTATTAAAAATAAAATTTGAATTTTCATTTTATTTTATTCTATTGTGAATTGTTAAATTTTTTGTTAATAAAACACTATAATTTTATTAAAAACAGCTTGTGAAAAAATTTTACTCGAGTAATTTTAAAACGAATATTTTACTCGATTAACTCGAGTAATTTTTGACGATTAATCGATTTTCCGGGTAATTCAAAAATCCCATTTTCAAGTTATTTGATTACTCAAACAATTAAAAGTCGAGTAAAATGAACACCCTAGTACTGGCAGACTTTTCTCAACTTCCTGGTCAAGATTTTTATGTTGCTGATAAACGGGGCAATGTTCGGCAAGAGTTTCTCACAAAAAAACAAACAAAATTCCCTAAGAAGTTTCTCGTGTGGCAAGCTATTTGCAGTCGTGGCAAAAGAAGTAAAGTATTTGTAGCATCTGGCACAATAAACACAGAAATTTATATAAAGGAGTGCCTACAAAAACGGTTGTTACCCTTTTTAAGAGAGCACAGAGTGACTACATTTTTTTGGCCCGATTTGGCATCATGCCATTATGGAAAAAAGGCACTTGAGTGGTACTCAAAGAATAATGTAATTTTTGTACCATGAGAGGCAAATCCACCTAACTGTCCAGAACTTCGGCCTGTAGAAAGGTATTGGGCTCTGGTAAAAAAGGAATTGAAGAACACAGGAAAGATTTCCAAGAACATGTCCGATTTTAAGCGCAGGTGGAACACATGCTCCAAAAAGGTATCAGAAGCAACTGTAAAATCTTTAATGGGAGGGTTTCCGAAAAAAGTCGATAATTTTGCAAAACCCGAGTACTAAATAAACATTTTAATGCTAAATGATTTTGTATAATATGTCATTATATTTGCGTATTTTGTAGAGTTTTTATATTAAAAGGTTTGATTTTTATTTAAGAAAATCCAACCACAAATTTTATTTTGAGCACTCTTTACATTACAGGAGAGTGGAAAAAATAAAATCTTAAGTTTTGAAGATGCAAAAATTTCTTAAACGCAGTTTTTTACTAAATTCTCTAAAAAATTTAATATTATAATAATGTTTTTTTAAAATTAATAGATTTTTGTAAAATTATATTAGATAAAGCTGCGAAAAGCGATTTGAATGAAAACGACTTAGGGCCTTTCTATATTAAAGTAACGATATGTACTTTAATTCTATATTAAAGTAATGTATGTAGTCGTTTTGCGAAATATTAAATTGTGACCAAAAATAGCATTTTTACCGCGAACATGAAAAGGAAGGAGATGAAATTCGGGAACAAATAATGCCATTATTTTTACTGATTTACTGATTTACGAACCCTTAAAGAAAATATGAAAAATGCATTTTTCCTAATTACGTAGCGTTCGCAACAGTTCATTTATGGATTTTTGGTGAATCTGGAAACTTTAAAATATTTTTTAAAAGCTGTTTTGTAATCCTCTGACTTTCCTCTATCTATAATGTATTTACAATTTTTTTTATTACTATGAAAGTTACTGAAACATGTTTTGAAAAAAAAGTCACTTCCATTTTTGTAGCGTCCGTCACAGCACTTTAAAAGCAAATATCTTTTTCCCCCAAAACAAACATGTAAATTAACAAGTAAGAAAGAGCTATAGTCGGTCAAGCCCGACCATACGATACCCTTCACCACAAAGGTAAAAGGTGTTTTTTTCCGTGTATAAAGTCAAATATTTGCTAAATTTGGCCATCATACAAACAGTTTTTCAAAACTTCTGTATTCTGTTTCCGTCATTTGGATTATATGAGAGCTAGGGTTAAGTGGATTACATTTTTTACAAGAATTACATATGCAAAAAATAAACTCAAAATTCACATTATCTTCAGATTTACGAGCGTTTTAGTGATTTTTGTCTCATTTAGTGCGTTTTTAAAGAAGAATTTGTATGGGAGCTATGGTCAAATGTGGACCGATTTCAACGAAATTTAGTACGGTTATTTAAGTTTACATAAGTAATATTTGTTTAAAATTTCATGAAAAAATATTAATATTTGTGGCCAATATATCAATTCCGGGAAGTGGGACCGATTTTGATGAATTTCAATAGCCACTATCAAAAAAATGTTCTGTACCAAATTTCATCAAATTATCTTTAGAATTGCGACCTGTAGTTTTATTACAAGGTTTACGTGGGGGTCCAGCCAGACAGACGGACGGACATCGCTAAATTGACTCAAAAAGTGATTCTAAGCCTATTGGTATACTAAAAGGTCTAAAGACCAATATTTCTATGCGTTACATACATCAGCACAAACTTATAATACCCTTTCCACCTATGGTGGTGAAGGGTATAATAACAAATGTCATTCGATAGCACAATCGATTGGCTAATATTCTCTAAAATCTGTGCAAAGATACTAGTGTAGAACGACAATGAGATACATTTTAGTACAACAAAATTCGTACAAATGTAGCGTCCGTCACGCAGGATTTGCCCATATGTAAAATATAAAATATAATTTTAAATTATGATAAGTTTTTTGTCTCTCCTATAAAATTAGCTGAAAGTGAGTTAGCAGGTTTTTATATTAAGTTGACGATATCCTAGGAGTAACCACTTCAACGCTTAGATACATATAATAAAGGTACATACAATGATTAGTTATTTTCAAAGACTTTATCTAGTCGTAGTGTATTCTGGTCGATTTTAACATTAAAAACTCATTTTTATTTCCAGTATCTGGGCCCTTTTATAAAAATCATTTTGGACATCTCTGGCAAAAAACCCAACATTTATTTTACAAAATAAACACCATAAAATTTTAACATACATTTGTATATAGTACATACACATTCGTGGTGTTGGTCATTTTCCACTTCGACACTTAAATATTGTAAAGGTTGTGTTGGTTAGGTCTATTCAAAAGATAGACTTACATTTTGCATACAATACATGTTTTATCCACAACGATATAAATATGTATGTATGTATGTATCACAACTTGAATTCTAATGAATGAGAATTAATACACATAAATACATGCATTTGTATAAAAACTCTAATAAATCATTTTTTATCACAGAAATAAAATTATCTGACGTTTATTTATTTAAGAGAGTTTTCACTTCACAACCCCTTGATAAAAAATGAAAAATTCAAAATTATACTGAGATTTGACCATGACTTCTAATTTGCATTTAAGAACCTAATTAAATTTATTATATTAAAAATTTAGAAAAACCCAGTAATTTGCTTACAAAGTTAATAAGACTAACCTTAATTTCCAGTACTTTATGGGACTATACCAATGTTGGGCAAAGTCTCTCTGATTCTCTGAGACTGATTCAGAGAGACTTTGCCCAACATTGGACTACACTAAGATAAGTGTAGGGTACAGATAGCTAAGGCTAGACTCTAACTAGACTATGACTATACTAACCCCAAACTATGGCCACACGATAACTAGAATGGACTATTATGATATGATTAAACTAAAGTGGACTAGAGAATATATTAGACTGGACTAGACTATATTAGATCTCCTAAAGTAATAGACATAGAACATGAATATTGCGTTTCGAACAACTATAAAAATTAGTGGACAGGTGTACTTTTTTGAAATTATGCCCGATAGGGGGTAAAAAGTGGTGAAACTAGTTTTTGGTACTATTTATTTTTAACCCAAACTTATCTTTTAAACCAAAAATTGCAGAAATTAACTTTGTACTAGAATCAATAAATGTAAAAAAATATTAAACACGTATTTGGTACTTTTTTGATTTCGGGGGCAAAAATGGGTAAAAAAGTGATAAAATGATAACTTAAAATCTTATAAAGTAATATGAGTAAGAACGATATATTAACTGTGTTTTTAAAAAATGTATTGATTACAATTGGTACCAAAGAAGTACCAAATATGCAGATTGAACTTTTATAAAATTAGGGGATAAAAAGGGGAACAAATTGGTAATGTTATAACTTTTAAACAAACGAATGTTTGTCTGTCTGTATGTGCTTTATAGAATAGTAAACTATGTATTTGATCATATTGTGCTCTTCAGCAAAGTTGTTGCGCATGAGCCAGCGAAGGTTTTTAAGTTGACATGACTAATTTCCGACAGATGGCGCCACTGAAAATTACTCAAAATGATTAATATCGTGAACTGTGTATTTGATCATGCTATGATCTTTAGAAAAGTTGTAGCGCATGAGTCGACGAAGGTTTCTTAGTTGGTATGACCACTTACCGACGGTGGCGCCACTGAAAATTACTCAAAGTGAATTAAATCGTAAACCGTATGACCAATTTCCAGCAAGTGGCGCCACTGAAAATTACTCAAAGTGAGTTAAATCGTAATCTGCACATTTCATCATACTGTGATCTTTAACAAAGTTGTTGCGGATGAGCCGACGAAGCTTTCTTAGTTGGTATGACCGATTTCCGACAGGTGGCGCCACTTAAAATTACTCAAAGTCAATTAAATCGTAAACTGTGCATTTGGTCATACTATGATCTTTACCAAAGTTGTTGCGCTTGAGCCGACGAGAGTTTCTAAGATGGCATGGCCAATTTCCAAAAATTATTCATAATGAATTGAACTGTAAACTATGCATTTGATCATGTGTGGATCGGACAAAATAAATAAAATGATTTAAAATCAATTGGATATTTGTGTGCGATGCCTTTCCTATAAAATAATTTATTTGGCTAATACTTTATACAATAAAATATTTTGTAAACATTAAAACTTGCCTTGAAATGCTTATCCTAAAGATCCGAGCAAGGCTCGGTCAACCAGGTACTAAAAATTATGTATGAAAAAATAAACTTAAAATTCCCATTATCTCCAGATTTACAAGCGTTTTGACAGAAGAGTTCGTATGGGAGCTATGGTCAAATGTGGACCGATTTCAAATTTAGTACAGCGATTTTAGTATACATAAGCAGTATTTGTTTTAAATTTAATTTAAAATATTGATATTTTTGGCCAATATATCAATATCGGGAAGTGGGACCTATGGGAGGTACCATAAATAATGAACCGATTTTGAAGATAGCCATGGTCCCACTATCAAAATAATGATATGTACCAAATTGCATCAAACTATTTTTAGAATTGCGACCTGTACTTTGATTACATGGTTTACATGGAGGTCCAGCCAGCCGGCCAGACTGACTAACATCGCTAAATCGACTCAGAAAGTGATTGTAAGCCTATTGGTATACTAAAATATAGGTCTAAGACAAATATATCTATGCGTTACATACATCAGCACAAACTTATAATACCCTTTCCACCTATGGTGGTGAAGGGTATAAAAAAACCAAAACGACACGGACACGGACGACCTTAAAACATAGCTTCAGGGTTATACCGGACACAGTAAGCAGGGATAATATTGACGAACTGACTCTCAGCTACATCGACTCGGATATTCTCCGGCAGGAGCGACAATTACTGAAGGACCTAGAGGAGATAGTGGAAACGACGGAGGTCCTACTGGATCCCTCCCTCTCCACTCAGTCACTTTCGGATGTCACGCTCGAATCTGACTCGAAGCTTGAGATCATGGTGATCTCAGCTTCCGACCAGCCAGAAGCGGAGCTCCCTTAGGAACTCAGGAAACAGTGGATAGGGCTATTTCAATGGAACGACTGGTTCCCACTTCCACCACTGAGACCAAACAGGACTCGGAGGGAATTTCGCTGGATTCTACGGTTGCAAAAATCTCGACCAGCCAGAGCCCAGCAAGATCAGCTTCAAGGCCTCCTGACTCAGAGGGGGAAGGGAATCGGGATTAAACTGAATCCATCATAATCGCCGAGACCAGA
Source organism: Stomorhina lunata (assembly GCA_933228675.1). Taxonomy (NCBI): domain Eukaryota; kingdom Metazoa; phylum Arthropoda; class Insecta; order Diptera; family Rhiniidae; genus Stomorhina; species Stomorhina lunata. Next base: position 35,169,982 of record OW121740.1, on the reverse strand, counting down.
CAAGCATCGGATGTGGTCCCGCTGATCTCTGATCGAAATTGCTAAGATCTCAACCCCTTGGGTAGCAACAGGATCAGCTTCGGTGTCTATTGACACGGCGGGAAGGGTGGTTCCGGTTGATCCGCCTCTGGAAGTCCCATTATCTCGAAAAGGACAGCTCTTTTGGCAGGAAGCTGTAGTGGCTTTACCGGCACAGTAATCAAAAGCTTGCCGATTGAAGTTTGAGAAGGCGAAGACTGGCACGAGGAACTCGTTGACCTATCTTAAGAGGATGGCCAACAGAGATCCTACGCTGCTCAAGCCCAAGGAGATCAAGATTGTCAAAAGACACAGGCAGAGTATCACAAAGTTTGAAAAAACTTACGGCTCTACCCAGGAACTCCTTGACATCTCCTCAAGTTTCGAGGGGCCGCTGCTGAACCCACAGCTTCTTGCGTGTACACTGTGGTGGAATCAGTCAATCCTCGCAAGACGAAATAAAAAGAGCCTGCTACTAACAAGCCCGAGACTAGAGCTGTTAAAGCCAGCGAGGCGACAGAGGGTTGCAAACCCCTAGACCCTAGCCAAGTAACCGCAAGGTTAGCGCTAAGAGGACAAAGTCTAGTGATGAGCAATCCTCTACAAGCAAAAAGATTAAGAAGTTTGTGAACCGGGATGCACTGCCAACGATTCCTATAATAGGTTCAAGAATGATCTATGGGAGCTGATTAAAACCCGGATAATTGAAAATATTGGTATTTTTTTAGACTTCCAAGGAGGCTATATCCTTCGAGAGTGCGGAATGGCAGAGGGGGGCGAAGATCGTCAACTGCAGTAATAGGAAATACTGTTGTTGACGGCTGCAGTGACCTCTGCCCGTCTGGCAAACTCGAAGTGGTAGAAGCCTCTCGCTGCCAACGATCCCTATAATAGGTTCAAGAATGATCTATGGGAACTGATTAAAACCCGGATAATTGAAAATATTGGTCTTTTTTAGGCTTCCAAGGAGGCTATATTCTTCGAGAGTGCGGAATGGAAGTAATAGGAAATACTGTTATTGACGGCTGCGGTGACCTCTGCCCGTCTACCAAACTCGAAGTGGTAGAAGCCTCTAAGCCTCTCCCTAACCCTGACAGGGCTGCGGAGATCTTACTTTGCAGAAGCAGAACGAATTCCTTAAAAAATTTATATCTTTCAAATGTTGTAAGGAAAACAAGGGGAAGGATTTCAAATTATATGGAATCCATTAGGAAGGAAGAATCGGCAAGGGGAATTGTCAAATTCGGACTTGGTGCCGTCAAGTTTAGATATTCTAAACAAGGGAGATCCCAGGAAGCTGCTGGTGGTGCAGCTAAACCTACACCATTGTGAGCATGATAAAACTTCTTGTCGATTCTAATGTAGATGTGGCCCTAGTCCAGGAGCATTAGAACCGTGGAAACAAGGTATGTGGACTAAAGGTCACAGGCCACACCATTTTTACACCAAGTATGGGCGACAAGGTAGCTAAGAGTGAACTAAACTTACAATTTTTTAATTCCTACAGCAATGGTGATCTGACAGTAGTCGCGAAAGAAGCCAAAGGTAAAATAATCTTCGCAAAGGTAAGATAATCTTGGCAGCTGATCCGCTGGGAAGTGATATCTGCCAACTGGTGGAGTCCACGGGCAAAACAAAAATTAAGCAATTTTGATAACCAAACACTTTTTATAAAAAAAAATGTTGGTCCCACTAACAAAACTATTCAAATTAGTCCGAAGTTGTCAGAAATTACTTAAAAAAACAATAATTTGTATTAAAAAATTTATACGGGAATACGTTTGAGTAAGTTTGGGTTTTTTTCATTAAAGGACAGGAAGTCTATATTACAGGTTGCTGCCTTAGTGCCTTTAAATAAGTCTACTTTCACACCAGTCAGGTTCGGCTTATCAAGTCTTGAGTTTGTATGAGAAAAAGCTGATAGAATTGAAAACAACCCTGACAGATAGTACTGTCAGGGTTGTTTACGAAAATTTTGAAAATTTGTATGAATATTGAGAAAAATGAAAACTGATGAACATGTTCCTCACATTCACACTAATGCAGGTTCAAAAGAACTTTGAAGAAAAACTGATCAATTAAACCTGATGTGTGTGAAACAGCACTTAGTTAACCCGAGTGTATATCAAAACATTTTGATACAACAAATTTTCTATCAAGAAAATTTGTCTACTTTTACATTAGTCAGGTTTGGCTTATGAAGTCTTAAATTTGTATGAGAAAAAACTGACAGAAATAAAATTGAGCAAACCTGATTGTATTATCAGATTTACGAAATGAAAACTGATGAAGAAAATGTTCGTGTGTGAACTTGAATGCAGGTTCAAAAGAAATTTAAAGAAAAACTGATCAAGTAAACCTGATTCGTGTAAAACGGGACTATATCAAAACATTTTGATCCAAAAAATTATTTATTCAAAAATTTAAATATTAAAAATTTTGCTATTCAAAATTTTTTAATACCAGTTAGTAAAATATTGACACATATTCTACTGTACATTAAGTCATAAACCACCCCCAAAAAAAATTGTACCATTTTTTACTAATTAAATTACTAGAAACACTTTTGTTCAATTAGTTTTGATCTAACAACAACAGGTGTAAATAATTGCAACAATTAACACCCGATTCATATGACTATTATCTACATATCTCAAGTTTCCAACTTTATTGTTGATGTTCCATTCAATGACTTTTCATTTCCGTTAGTCAAAAAAAAAAGAATGATACAAATTAATGACAAATTACTTTAGCAAAGGAAATAAATATTTAATTTGTTTAATTGCTTTAAATAAATCACCACCACCGCCTATGACATTTAATTGTGGATTTTTGTGTGCTTTCTATGAAATGAAAATTGTAATTTTTCATATTTTTTTCTGGAAATATTAGTTTGCTTAAAAGTTATTTATTAATGGGTTTGAAAAATTGATGGGTGTATTGGAAAATATTGGAATAGTTATTTGATTATTTAAATTATTATATTAACTTTTAGAAAAATATTTAAAGGTTAAATATTGACATTTTAATTTACTACCTTGGGTATTTAGAAAACATGCGTTGAGAGAAAAAAATGTATTAACAATTTAATTGAAAGCCTTATTAAATTTAAGTCTATAAAAAATATTATATATGATGTGTGCATCACTGAGGTTAAATGTGCGTTTGTTAATAAATTTAGAAGTTTCAAATGTTGTTAAAAATATCTATCCCCATAAATATTGGCAATTTAGAAATAATACAGATTGATAACACAAATACAATACAACAAAAATACACATACAACGAAAATAATTTTTTTTAATCGTATTAATTGGTTGTGATATTACTAAAACTCCAAGTATTTAAGAATTATACAAAAAATAATATAATAAAAATTGCATTTTTCATATTTTCATCGCATTTTCCAACATTATAAACCATTTCTATTAAATATTATTTTAATAACCATATTTTTAAATACTCTATGACCGTTACTAATTAATTAACCCGTCTACCCTTCAATTGACCCAAAAAATACAACTCTGTTGGTGTAGCAACGCCCTTTTATATGACAACATTTACGAATAAAGAAAATCCAACGAACAAATAACGAGAACACCAACAAAAACGAAACTTCACTTAAATGTTGGCAGCACTGAGGGAGAAAAAGAAAAATTAGAAAAATCCAGAATTCAGACGTAAATTTTGATTTGTATAGAAGTTTTGCATAAATAAATTGGCGTTTTGGCCACGCAATAAAAAAGAGTCCTTTACTAAGTTTTAATAAATCAAGTATATTTTCAGTTAAGAAACAAATTATCTGCAAAAATGACCCGTAAGTAGCGAAATATGAATGAAATTGAATAGAAAGTATTTCGTTAGATGAGGAAATGTAAAAAAGAAATTGTTTTTGTTGTATGCGATTGCAATTAATTTGTTTAATAAATGTTTAATGATCTTATCAGTTGTTTGGTACTTTATAAAAAATGCATAGTATTATTTTTGTAAAATAGCTTTTAGAGCTATTGAAGAATTTATTTTAAAATATTGACAAATTTTAATTAAAATATTCTGTTTTTATTTAACGTCTCTTAGGTGGAAACCAACGTGATTTAGCCCGTCAAAAGAACGCCAAAAAACTAGCTGAACAAAGCAAAGGCAAACGTACTGACAATTTAACCGTCGATCAACGTAAACAAAGGTATTAATATATTTTTTATAATGCTATACAATTTATTTAAGGCAACTTAACAGGTGACATTCCAAAATAGGCCATTTTTATACCCACCATCGAAAAGAATGAGGAGTATATTGAGATTGTCATTCAGTTTGTAATTTTCTTAATATAGGCTCAAACACCAAAAGCGATATGTATTCTGAATCCTTGTGAAATTCTAAGACGATTAAGCGATGTCCGTCTGTCTGTCTGTTGAAATCACGATAACGACTTAACGAAAGCTGCCGGCTCACTGAAACTTAGTAGAAACATTCTTAATTTCTAAGAGAATTTTGGTATTGAAATAGGGCAACATTTTACCATAGCTCCCGTATAACCTCGCTTATTCTTATCGTTTATTTGCTAACAAATAGCAAACTATGATAGCTATGATGATAAAATTTGGTGTATAGAAGTTTTACATAAGCCCTATGCAGCATATAAAATTTCATCAAAATCGGTTGACATTTCGCCATAGCTCCCATACAAAGCATTTATGAAAACAGCCTAAATTTCACCTAAAATACACTGAAATGTCAATAAATCTAAAACTATAACAGATATAACCAATAAACTTAGCACAAGGAAGTCTTATGTCAATGCCAGACAGTGTGCAAAATTTTGTCACAATCGTTCACCATTTTACCATAGCTCGCATACAAAAAACTTACGGAAACACAAAAATACAAAAAGAAAAGGGGGTTTATGTCCGTCAGATAAAAGCTCGTTAGCTTCTTAATTAAAAGAGCTAGAGAGACAATTTTACTTAAGTATTTTTAATATGTTATAGAAGTTGCGTACTGAAAATGAGCGAAATTGGTTTACATTTAGTTAGAGCTCCCATATAACCCCGCCCGGGAAACACATTAATGCTGATAAATTCAATACAAATGTAATAGCTATGACGACTAAATTTAGAATAGAAAAGTTTTATGCAACTATTCAAATTTTATAGGAATCGATTCATATTTGACCACAGCTTTCATACAAAAAACATTCCCGGTAACCAAAAAAAAAAAAAAAAAATGTAGCAAAGGCCAGTTAAAAGCTATTAAATTAGAAACTATGACAGCTATGGCCACTAAATTTGCAAGAATATGCTTTATATAAAAACCAGGCGAATATAACACTCTTACTTGATCATAAGTTTAAAAGATGTGTGAAGGACAATGTGCCTTAAATTCTAGGCTAAAATGTTGGGATGGTAGCATTCCGAACTTCTGCTGACTATCTCTAGATGAGGACTCGTCCGAATTGGTGAAACATATTCTCTGCCACTGACCAATGCTCCAAAATCAGAGGCTCAGATGTGTAGGGTTATATACATGATGAACCTCAGGATCTGCAGCAGTGCAAACTGAACGATCTTGCAGATTTTATAATTGGATTCAGATGGCTTAGATAGGTCATTCCTAATTATTTAATCATTACTCACTTCTCTTGTTATTCTATCTTTACCCCGTTTCTTATGGGAATGTTGGATACCAAGCAATGGTTCTGATTGATTGATTCTTGTCCCCTTTTGCTTCACTCTTATAAAGATAATTTAGTAAGATAATTTGAAGGCAACATGTGGCTGCGTTTTAGCAGCTTCGAATATTTCACTTCTGTGTCATTAACTACTAGTACATATTTCCTGTAAGTCATACCAATTGAGTGATTTACTTTTTAAGATGTAGTTGTATGATTATGTTAAAACTAAAAACACTGCAATCTTATTCTGAAGTATTGCCTTAACTAAAGCTACAACAATTTCCGATTGGTATTATCTTGATGTTATTGTAAAAGATAAAATATTTACAATTTTAGAAATTGTGATGATTAATCTTTATGTTTAGTCTGATATTTACAGAAAACAAAAGTCAAACATTCTGGACTCCCATTTGAGATTATACATCCAAAATAATTGAAAAAAATATGATATAGTTTTTGTCGATTGGAGATTAAAAGTAGGAGAAATAGTGGAAAGCATCTCACATGAATGATCATTTGTTTGTAAGAAAGTTTTTCACAAGATGAGTGCCACGTTTGCTTACAGTCGACTACACGCGCAATTTTGGGGGAATGATTGGCGTCGTTCGACCGCAATATGAAAGAGTTTTTGCCCCGTTTTGTAAGCGTGAAAAAAACGTTGATCACAAATAACGGCAGACAAAACAGTAGTGAAAGTGGGTTTCTCGGGTCTATTCATTGAGGAATTTAAGGAAAACGATCGCATTTGGCCAAGAAAAAAGTAATTTTTGGAAGGGGAAAAAATTAAAAAAAAAAGGTTAGACTAAGTAGACAATGATGAAAAATATAATAAAGGTATTCATAATCAAGAGTACTTTGCCTAGTAAACGAGTAAATAAGTAATGTAACTATAGTCTTTACCAACTCAATCACAGAACTATGATTATAACGTTTTACTCCATCACAAGAAATTCTAACAAACAAATTTACAACATTATTTTTCAGAGATGCCGATTTGATGCGTGAAAAACAACGAAAGAAAGAGGAGGAAGCTGCTGCAAAGCAACAAGGGGCGGCCAAAGTAAAATAAATTTTGATAAACTTTGACACAGTTTAGTGAGACAATTCTAAAAATAAATATAAATACATACATTAAATAAAATTTAATGAAAGCAACAATTAAAAGAATGAACACGAAAACAAAAGTTGCCCAACAAAGAAGAAAACTACACAACAACAACTCACATTCAACAACAAATTTTTAACGAAGTGATTTCCAAAATTATGCATAAAAAACTGAAAAGAAAGAAAAACATTCTAATAAATGTGTTCTCTATACTGGATAACAAAAGCTGCTAATAGTTAAAAATTAAAACAATTCTAAAAACTTCTTCGCTAGAAATCACCTAGTTTTGTTTAAGATTTCTTTCACATTAAACTCCAACAATCATATATTGTATTCCGTTTTTTGTATTACATTAAAGTTCCTTGGAAATAGTTTTTAAATTTTAGAATCCATTAAACCCAAGATTTTACCTTTTTTGTAAGTCTTCTTTTTTAAATTATTTATACGATTTAAACTGAGTTTATTTTCTGCTTCTCTTTTCAATATTCCCTTGTAAAAATCTAAAAAGAACCTTTTTAGCCTCCAAAACTTTATAAGACCCTAAACAAATCATGTGAGAGAGATGCAAAAAGAATTGTGTATTAATGATTGCTTTTTAAACAAATTTTTCTTTTTATCCTTTTTTAATTTCTTAGTTTTATAAGACGAATATTAAGTTTAATAAGAAAACAAGAAAAAAAAAATTACAAAAAATATACATATACAAAATTTAACATTTAAGCGAATACAAACAAACTGTAAAACCATAAAAAAAATTGTATAAAAATATCGATAATAGAAAAAAAGCAAAAAATAGCAAAGATAATAAAATTTCAAAATTTAAAAAATTCTTCCTGAGTATATCCTTATCTATTAAAATTTTGAAAATAAGGCTGGTATTTGCAGAAATTTTTAAACTTTGATTTGCAGAAATTTAGAAATTTTAGTTCATTTCTTATACAAATTTTCTATTTATCGCAGTATGCTGTACTTTGTGTATCGCTTCGACTGTATTCAATGACAACAGAAAAGTGATGTATACCTTAAGGCGCCTTATTTCATGCTAACCTCTTAGAAGAGTGATGCTCAAAAATGTGCTGATGTAGAAAGTTTGTCAAGATCATAAATCAAAACGACCTTATAGGTAATATTAATATGCATTATGCAGATCGAATGCGGCGGGTATACTTAGTCCTAAAGTAAATTAATTTTAAATAACAATGACAGTAGATGTTGGGCATTGTGGACATGATGCAAACTAAGTTCTAAAATCAATTTCCCATTTTGTTGATAATCTATTAGAAGGATTTTGCAGACTTTCCATCACTTCTCTCTTTTATTTTTATGTGTTCAAAATTAAAACTAGCTAAAGTGGCTCTATGTTCCACTGGAAGGTTGATAATGTTATGCCAATATCCAAAAAGGGTGAAGCTAACAACTCTGAAAATGATCGCTCTGCCCTGTTCTAAGTTTTGAACGGTATGTTAAATCACAGTTTCTTTCGAATCGAATTACACAGTAAGTCCCTTGAAATCTAACAACTTACTAAGCGACCGCCATTGCCTACACTATTTTAGCCAAAGTAAAATTGTGGCTATGGATACTTAGAAGGTTGATATATGACATGGAGTACTGTTAACAGTTTGATTTTGGTGTCGGTGATAACTTTCCTATTTCCACCACCTATATCCAACAGAAAATGGAATGTAACTCTCATCTATAGTCCGATGCTTTAGAGTCTATTTTAGAGGAGAGCGCGAAATTGAAAAAAAGTAATCGAGATTTCAGGCCCTAAGTTGGTATTCATTTTAGTTTGTAATCAAATATTACACCTAGGTTGTTATCTTCTTGTAAGTTTTGAGAAAATAAAAGGAGCGTTATTTATTAAGGTATATCCTCATGATTTTCTGTGCTGGAGAACGTAATGAAGCCATATTTCGTCCCCAGTCACAATGCGATATCGGCGGCTGGCTGTAGACCTTGTAATCAAAGTACAGATCGCAATTTTTAAACAAAGTCTTTCGCGTAGCCGCACAAAAAAAGTCTAATTCGCATGATGTTGTTGTAACAGCTCTAACATTTATAATTTTATAATTTTGTTTTTATGGGGGATCTGTTTGGAGATCAAGTCCAAAAATGTGTGCTACTTCTACTGGATGATTCCACAAATCCTCAGGACTAAGTGAAGTAGGGTTGGCGGTACAGTTTAAAATGTGGGGGGTATCATGAGGACCCTGACCACAAGCTGGGCATATGTTGGGGACGGCACGGTCTATGCGGGACCAAAAGATATTTAATCTATTGCTCCATCCCGATCTCAGTTGAGCCAGAACGACTCTTGTTTTCCGCGGCAGGTTCTTTTCTTCTTCTGCTATGGGCGGTGGGCGACCTCCTAATACAACATTCATGTGATAACCTGAAATCGCGGAGTTGGTGGCGTCTTTATGAATGTTGTTTAATGCTGCCATGTACGAAGTATGATCTAAAGGATTAAGTACATATCTTCGTATGCTATCCTCATACACGCGAAGATCTTTCCTGACATGCCTCTGTGTGATGTTAAAGTTTGTGTGATGTTAAAGTTTGGAAAGGAACTGATGAGATAGCATAATGTTGTGTTCCTTTACTGGAAGGATCTTTGTTTCCTCGTGAAGATGATGTGGTGAGGTAATTTGTAGGCAGCCTGTAATAGTTCTTAGGGCTGCATTTTGGCAGCATTGAATATTTATCCACTGAGTATCACTAACAACAACAACATAACAACATATTTACAATTCGCATGATTTTGCTGGTCAGTTGATATCGCCACGGCGAGAAATTACGCGGCCAGGAAATATCTCTTGCAATAAAGACATATTCACTCGAGTTGTGTGGCATGTGGTACTGTCTTGTTGAGACACCACATATTCTTTTAGTCGTATTCTTCAATAATGTGAAGTAAGACAGTCCTAATTCCTGAGAACGACGAGGGAATGGACACATTCGGGTCTTCGGCAACACTTTCGCTTACAGCAGCGATATTTTCAGCGGAACGAGCGAAACGATAATGCACAGGCCTTACAATATTTATAACCGCTCCTATCTTTTCAAATTTCTTCACAATTTTGGCAATTGCTTGCGTAGTTGAACGAATATGTAAACCATAATATCCTCTTAAAGCACGATATGTGGCTGTTGCAGAATCACCATTTTTGTAGTATATTTGATAATTTTTATGCGTTGTGTGATACTTAAGCGATCCATTTTCGTCAATGTCAGACTTTCAACTAAAAAGAAAACAATTGGTTTAACAACTTAGTTTGACAGATGTCGAATTCTAGTCTTATACTTTTGAACCCACGAAATGGATAACCCTTTAGTCTTGAGAAAATGTTTTTATGATGACAAAACTTAGCAAATATTTGTCTTTATACACGAAAAAGAACTGACCTTAGTGGCGAAGGGTATCATATGGTCGGACTTGACCGACTATAACACTTCCTTACTTGTTTTTATTTAGAATATGGCTTTGGGAAATACAGTCGATCTTTGGTAAAACAGATCCTTTTTTGGTTAAACAGTCACTTTTTTTGTTGTTCGAAGTCTCAAACTGTTCAGATATACCGTGACTTAGAAGAATGAGAAGTGTAAATAAAGCGTTATTTAAAAAACTTAAATATTCGGAACTTTGTCAGGAATTTTCGTTATTTAAATCTGTTCACCAACTACATGTGGTTATGTGCAACCCTGCTCATGTTACTTTGAATATTATGCACAAGCGTCTTGAATGCATTGTCATCTTAGGTGAATGTGTGAAATAGCTACTAACATCGTATGATTTGACTCCTTTAGCTTTTTTGTGGTTTTCTGAGATCGCTGTCTTCAGAGTCAATATAATCCTTACCAATGCTCAAACATGCACCAGAGTAATGAAAAATTGTACATTTCGGAAGCGTTCCATCCAGAGATGACTGCCGAACATTGAAACGATGCATCGTTTAGTATTACATCGCGATGTTATACTCAACTCATATTTGTACAAGTTAAGTTTTATAAAGTTTTCAAACGAATATATAATTTCAATGGTATTTCAGTGCAATTTAGAATATCTTACCGGGCTTACTAATCAAAACAGTTAGTTCCGAATAAATCTTTAAGTCTACAGTTACATTGCAAAGATTCTACAAAATTAATGATTTCGAAATTTTAATTAAAAAAGTACTGCTAGTAACAATTTAACGAATCCAGAGAAAACTTCAGCTACAGTTGCTTACAATAGCAAAATTTTGCTACATTCAGTTGCTGTTGAAATTCATGGAAAATGCTAAAACACAAGTGACAAAATGTCTGGCAACTAAACTGATGAGGAAGAAGACAACTGACGGCAATAGTAAAACTTGCAACTATTGTTAATTTAGAAAAATTATAAACTACAATGAAAAACATTAATTCCAGGAATAGGTAAATCGTCTGGGTCTAGAGAAATCCAAAAGCATTTAAGCAACAACAAAATGTAATAATATCAAATTGAGTAAAACTGTGACCACTAGTAGAACAGATACGGTACGAGTAAATACATTGTCCAACTAAATATGCCATAAATGAAATATTTACAATAAACAAATAAAACTGTAATGGAAAATAAAAGAGGCATCAACACGCAAACCATAAAAAGATATTGAGGCCAAACGAATCGAACCAAAGTGAAGTGAACTAAACAAACAGCATGTCGGCCAACGCCATCCATTCCATTCAATTCAATCTAACAGAACGGAAAAACGACCAACCGTCCAACCAACCAATTGCAATCAAAATCTTTTTACTTCTATGTTATTATTGTATTTATTTAATAGTAAATAGTAGTGGGAAATATTATGCCTAACGGAATCTTATCATATAAATAAGGACATCTACGAAAACCAACAACCAAAAGCATCTTAGAGCAACTACAGCATTCAATGCTAAATAAGGCATTTAGAAATAATGCTAACCAAGATTTCCATAGAAAGAAAGAAAGCAAGAAGTACGAGTACTAACGGACGGAGGCAAAAGTATGACTATCTTAAACATGTAACTTTTGACCATGATGCTGGTGTGAGTTGGTCTAATGGTTGACTATCTGTTGCAAATGTTGTATGTTTGTACTTAATGCTCACATTGTTTTAAAAGTATGTTCCCACTTGTATTGAAGTAAACATTAAAGACAATCTCATATCACATTTTGTGGCTTAACAAAATATTTGGTGACATCAAATTTGATGGTTATTTAGTTTCTTTAGTACACCCTACCTACATACAGTTATTTCAGAAATGTTAACACTTTTGAATCTAATGTAAAAAAATCTTTAAATTTGAATTTGCGATCATAAGTCAACAAGTCTCTCACTTTTTGAATTGCCGCCTTCATAATTGAAAATTCGAATTACTCCTGTCAAGTGTAAACTGTCACTTGACTCCTGTTTAAATTTGAACAAGTTTCGTAATTAAGTTTGCGTTTGGAGGCCGTTGATATCAGCCATGTACCCATTATTCTTAACCCTCATGATAAAGAAATAAATTCTGATTTCGTTGCGGAAGATGGCAAATGTTCTGGATGCCCATTTGCAGTCTATACCCCGGAACAATTGAAACAATTCACGATATGGTTGTAACCCATCGTAGATTAAAAGTGAGAGAGATTGTGAACGCAATAGGCATCTTAATGGCTCACTGGTTTCGATTTTTAATGATCACTTGGTTATGAGAATGGGACGTAAATGGGATGCACTTGTTGCCTAGGTTTCGTGCTAACAGGTAATATCTGTTTTCAATTCCTACTCGCACCTCCTCGTGGTACATCCGGGAAACCTGAGCAACCTAGTTGAAGATGCGGTAAACAACCCGAGTGGGATTCTAGGTCAGGCTAACGTGAGAGTGAGTTATCTTGGAGCCATTCCGACGTATTTGGTCTAAGGGTCCAAGATAATTGTACTTGGTAAAGTACGAAACTGTAGCGTTTGTTCAATATGTTAGTTGCGGCTGCAAGTGGACGTCTGTCTTGGATCGAGCGGCTCGCTTTACAAACGTGGCTCTTGTGTTTGGACTCATTATCCATCGACTTAGCACTTACGATGTTTTAAGCATGGAAAGAAACAACATTACAGAATTACTACTCCAAGGGGTAATCATGCGAGAAATCTCCCTGCTACGGCAGCTGGCACAAGGATTTTGGAGGTGCCTAATCTCTTGATGAATGAAACCAATTCTATCCGAAGAAATCGGACTATACAATCGAATGAAGGCATGAAAGAAAGTTTAAAGTTTGCGACATGGAACGTACGCACGCTATACGAAACGGGGAGATCAGAACAACTAAGAAGAGAAATGTTGAGGCCCTATACTCCACTGGGAGTCAAGGATAACAGAAGAAGAACAAGGTTATGAGAACGCTTTCCGCACTTATAATCAATCACAAACGCAACCATTTAACAATTTCGCGGAACAGTTCGGCGTTGTTAGGATGCAAAATATACAAGTTTTTGCACCGTTTAGTAACCGTGAACGAATAGTGCATCTATCACAACACACCGGATACAAGCACTGGGTTTATCGAGATGAATCGGCGTTAAAGAAACAAAAGGTGGGTTTGTCAAACAATAAAGTCATTGCGAACGTTATTTGGGATGTACAGGGAATAATACACAATCAAAAGAGGAAGCAATGTGCAAGCATTATACCAACATATTGAGCCGATTGCATGAGGAACTGAGGAAAAGTTGCACACACGTGCAAAAATTCATAAACTAGGTTACTTATTAATCCCTCATCCGCTATATTCCCGAGATTTACCAACGATGACTATTAAATACTTGTTCTCAACCAAATCATCTCATAAACAAATGCCTAAAGTGATGGTCTCGACAAATTATATTTTTTGGGAGGGATTACAAAATTTGAGAAATATGGGAGTTCCGAAAAGCTTTTGAAAGTGAGAAAAACAGAAACGGAACCCGACTTCAATTCATTAATTTTATGATTTAACCTTTTGGAAAAACTGCGTGAATTTGGAATGCCGAGTGAGTTCATAGTCTCATGGATCATCTTTAGACCTTTTTGGAAGAATAGAAATGGGAGAAGGACTATGAACAATTGAATCCACTACAAATCTATTAATTTGGGTTGGATGAAATAACGACAGTAGGATTATGAAGATGGGATTGCGATGTCGAATTTCTTTGACTGAGTCTGTTGGACTGTAGTATTACGAATTCCTTTGACAAAGTATGTTGACTAATACTAGTCAATACAAGATTTATTATGGTACAGGTCGTATCAGTGGTGATAATCAGGGGCTTCAAGTGTCATTGTTGATTGCCAGCCACTGCTGGGGAAGGAAAATAGATTTGAGTGTAATCGCGATTGGTTTTAAATTTGCTTCCTTTTTTCATCTGCCATATTTTTCAGATTTACTGAAATGCCGAGTGGAGCCCACCTAATGATACTGGTTCTCTTCTATAAAAGATTCAGTTCATAGTCTCATGGATCACCTTTAGACCTTTTGGAAAAGCTGAGCAATGTGTAAGGAATAGAACTATGAATCCACTACAAATCTATTAATATAGGTTGGATGAAATAAGAACAGTAGGATTACCAGAAGAGTTGAGATTGCGATGTCGAATTACTTTGACTGAGTCTGTTGGACTGCAGTATTACTAATTCCTTTGACAGAGTCTGTTGACTAATACTGGTCAATATGGGATTTATTGTGGTACAGCTCGTGTCAGTGGCGATGATCTGGGGTTCCTAGTGTCATTGTCGATGGGAAACCACTGCTGTGATGAAAATGGATTTGAGTGTCATCGCGAAGGAAAACGGATCTGAGTGTCATTGCGACTGGTTTTAAATTTGCTACATTTTTTCTGTCTACCTATTGTGTTGACGATCTGAGATAAAATATCTTGGAATGCTTAAAAATAAGTCAATTTAAAGCACATTCCTTAGGGTCAAAATAAAGGCCCGTCCTCATTCATCGTGTTCTTAAGTCTCAATAAGGCTTTGCTTATCCACCGGATAATGTGATGGTTATGCTGAAACCTGATGTTCTTTGGAAATCCAAAGACCATCAGCGTAAGTCCTGCCAACATAAACACTCCTGACTATTAGTTTAACTGCTTCAGTTGGAAAGTGTTAGAGAAGTACGAGTATTCTACTAGGTAATGTCTGGTGAACTAGCTTAATTGCCTTGGGATTCAATAAAATAAGTTCGATCTACTGCAATGAACTGTGATCGGGGTTGTGTAGGGGCCTGTTCGGAAATGCATCACTGCACTGCATCACGATTGCAAGCTTTGAAATACTATAATGCGCTGTTTAGGCGTACAAAGTCGTGATGCAGCCCAGCGATGCATTTCCGAACAGGTCCTAGATGATCAAACTCAGACTCACAATCAAAATGTCCAGAAAACTAGACTAGACCATTAAATGACTTGTAATTGGTCAATGAATTGCACTTTCACAATGACTAGCAATTTGGGAATGACTTTTGTGATGACTTTCTCTTTGGGAATAACTTGCACTTTGTGAATGCTTCCACAATGAATAGCACTTTCAAAGTGACTTGCACTTTGGGAATGACATGCACTTTGGGAATGACTTGCATTTTGTAAATGCTTTCACAATGAATTGCACTTTTAAAGTGACTTGTACTTTGGGAATGAAATGCACTTATGGAATGACTTGCGCTTTGTGAATGCTTTCACAATTTATAAAGCCTCAATTCGCAGTAATAACGGCTTTAATACGACGCGGCATACTCTCTACTGAATATTAGCAATCACTTTGAGCAATGTCGTTACAAGCTTCCACCACATGTGCCCACAGTTCATCTAAATTTATAAATGACCTCCTACGTCAAACTTCCAATCCTATCTACTTCTTGCAGATGATAGTAACATTTGCCATTCATATTCATTCAATCATAGACCAATCCTTTTAGAGGTTGGCGCTATGAGACAAAACATGAATGAATCATTAAACCGCGATTTAGAAACAGTTTCAGAATGGGGTCGTGCGAATAGAGTTGATTTTAATGCGCGGAAAACTCTATGTTGTATGCTTACGCATAAACGCACGGCAAATCATGCTACTTCATCTGTATTAATAGGCGGTGTAAATGTTGAGGAATCAGATGCTTTTGATGTTCTGGGCATGAGAATCCAATATGATGTCCGTTGGATAAATCACATTTTTCAAGTGTCAGAAGAAGCATTCAAGTGCCTCGATTTTCTAAAACGTTGTAAGAGATACTTCACTTCAACTGATCTCCGTACTATTTCCACCACCTATATCCGACCGAAAATGGAATACAACTCTCATGTATGGGCCGATGCTTCAAAGTCTCGTTTGGAGCTTCTCGACCGAGTGCAGGAGAGAGCGAAAGTGCTCATCGATGACAGTAGGGTATGCAACTCTATTGATTCACTGGAGCACCGTCGCAATGTGGGTTGTGTCACACTGTTCTATCGTTACTACTTTGAAATGTGCTCTAACGAAATTAGGGAACCTGTTCCCGATACTCCAACTTTCTTACGCAATACACGTCTATCTGTTAGAGCTCATCCCTTCGTAGTAGATTGGCCAGAAGACAGAACAACATACTACAGAGAAAATTCATACTTTTGCCGTACAGTTCGTATGTGGAATTTACTTTCAGCAGAAGTTTTCAGAGTCAGTTGCAATAAAAGTTCAAATCGAATGTCCACAAACACTACTCCACCTATCACCGCTCCCATAACCTATTTTCCTAGTTCACCTATTTTCCTAGTACAATGCATTGCATAAGTAGGGGTTTTCCCCTGAGTGCTGGTCCTAAAAAAAAATTTCCAGGGATTCCGACAAAACCTCTCTTAAGAACGCGTCAGAGGTGATCAATGGGGTTAAGATTGGGTGACTGGGTCGGCTGGTCGTGTATTTGTTGTTTTTAAGCTATATTTGTGTAAGTTTTGCGTTGTGTTCGGGGTCATTATCCTATTGCAAAATGACCTCCTCGTTCTCGAATCCAAATTTTTTGCCGAAAACGGGGAGATTGATGGCTAAAACATTGACGTGGGACTGTGCAGTCATCGAACCTACATTTTGTGAATCGTTCCAACAACTTTAGCCACTATGCAACGCCATACCATTATAGAGCCACCGTCAAACTTTAGAGTTGGTCTCACGTCTTTGGGTTGCAAGTCCTTTTCTGGCTTTCTCCAACATCATTCTCTCCCATCCAACCCAAGACAATTATTTTGGTTTATTTGACGAATAATATTTGATCAGTCCTTCAGATCCCAGGAAACAAGACGTAAGACCAACTCAGAGTCCAGGAAGCAAGACGTGAAACGAACTATTCTCCTTCTGTTTTAGGTTTTAATTCATTGCTCAGGTCCTCTTTACTCCTCCTAATCTCCTCATAATCTTAAAGCATCCTAAGTACATTCGGGCTGATCGACAAACTTTAAGCCAGTTCCATTTTTTTGAACAATGTGTCTCGCCTGCACAAACGCATGTGATAGTGACATTTATAATAGTGTAGGGTATAGTAAAATAAACGCATTTAACAATTTGTCTTAAAACAATGTGGAAATGTTTATTTGTTGATTTAGAAACTTTGGGCCCAGATGCCACTTGATGCTGAACTCTTAAGGTTGATGCTACAGTATCTATTTGCAATCAAATCTGTGAAAAACTATATGCAATCTTGTACCAGTTATCCGCTATTGTTAAAATCATATTTAAACGTTGTATTTTGAATTTAAATCATAGTCGTTGAATAAACTTATTGTACTCGTATTTGATATTTCTTAGTTATTCAGCAAAAGCCGCAAGTACTAGAGAAAAATGTGTCTTTGAGCTGGAAAAACATTTTAGTTTTAGGCTTCTTTTTTCAAAAACTTGTGTCTCCATTTATGTTGGCTTTTTAGACTTGGCATCAAGATATGGCCATTGTAGATATTTTTGTTAAACAATGAATATTTGTTTTGTACATATTATTTTTTTCGTTAAGGATTTTGTGGCAAGGTTAAGGGTTACTAAGATTAAGTAAAATATATTTTTATTTTTTGGGGGAAAATTGCAAAAAGGAGACAACTGGAAACAACTGCATATATTTGCATAGTTTTAATATTTATCCAAAAGATATTGTTTGTGAACTTACATGATTTAAAATGTTTAAGTTTAGATAATATTTGAAAACAGTTAGACAGTGTGACAGAGAATAGTTAGTACAAAAAGTTCTTAACAATTTTTGAATTTTACATAAAAACATTTTTTATTTTAGAGTTAAATAAAAAAAATTTCAAGCTCTTCCTGAGCCACACCATCTCCGATTTCGATGAAATTTTTTATATACAATCTCCTAGCCCAAACAATTTTTTACAGTTCTTAAAAATTTTAAATTTAGCTTTTTTTCGGATTTTACGACGGTCCAAAAATATATTTTTTTATGATTTCTTTCAAAACATACCCATTTTATATGCCTATAACTTTTAATATCGTTATAAGATTTTTATCAGACTAGGCTCATATTTAGGCGTATGTCCTGTAGTTTTATGATCGAAGTTGGTAAGGTTCAAAATTTGTATTTTTCTTTCAAAAAAATTGTGATTACACTCTTTTCAAAATTTTATTTGGGTGCCTAAGAACGGTTTCTCAAATTTCCACCTGTCATCATCAAAAGATTTAAAACAATGCCCAAGTTTTAGTCATCATTAAACAACAAATAACTTGATGACAAAATCATTATTATTCTCAACTTTTACTCATATCCCATAAGTAATCGCCAAAAAAAATTAATTCCAAACATGATATCAAATTTCTCTTTTATTCACGTTTTTATGTTAAATTTTTATTCATTTTAATTTCAAGTTGAATTAAACAAAAATCTTAAGAATTCTATTCAATGAGAATAATATTAAAAGAAAAAAAAAACTGAAATAATAAGCAAAAAATTTATTGTTACGTCATTTTGAAATGAGCAATGAATTCTATTTCACGAGACGCTAATGAATCTATAGTAATATTTTTTATATGTAAATGCTAGTTTTATAGGAAATTTAAAAATTTTTCTTAATTTTATAGGAAAATTTCCAAAAATTCCTATTTTTAAAGGAAATTTTAAAAATTTCCTATTTTTAAAGGAAATTTTCAAAATTTCCTATTTTTATAGGAAATTTTCAAAATTTCCTATTTTTATAGGAAATTTTCAAAATTTCCTATTTTTATAGGAAATTTTCAAAATTTCCTATTTTTATAGGAAATTTTCAAAATTTCCTATTTTTATAGGAAATTTTCAAAATTTCCTATTTTTATAGGAAATTTTCAAAATTTCCTATTTTTATAGGAAATTTTCAAAATTTCCTATTTTTATAGGAAATTTTCAAAATTTCCTATTTTTATAGGAAATTTTCAAAATTTCCTATTTTTATAGGAAATTTTCAAAATTTCCTATTTTTATAGGAAATTTTCAAAATTTCCTATTTTTATAGGAAATTTTCAAAATTTCCTATTTTTATAGGAAATTTTCAAAATTTCCTATTTTTATAGGAAATTTTCAAAATTTCCTACTTTTATAGGAAATTTTCAAAATTTCCTATTTTTATAGGAAATTTTCAAAATTTCCTATTTTTATAGGAAATTTTCAAAATTTCCTATTTTTATAGGAAATTTTCAAAATTTCCTATTTTTATAGGAAATTTTCAAAATTTCCTATTTTTATAGGAAATTTTCAAAATTTCCTATTTTTATAGGAAATTTTCAAAATTTCCTATTTTTATAGGAAATTTTCAAAATTTCCTATTTTTATAGGAAATTTTCAAAATTTCCTATTTTTATAGGAAATTTTCAAAATTTCCTATTTTTATAGGAAATTTTCAAAATTTCCTATTTTTATAGGAAATTTTCAAAATTTCCTATTTTTATAGGAAATTTTCAAAATTTCCTATTTTTATAGGAAATTTTCAAAATTTCCTATTTTTATAGGAAATTTTCAAAATTTCCTATTTTCAGAGAAAATTTTCAAAATTTCCTATTTTTATAGGAAATTTTCAAAATTTCCTATTTTTATAGGAAATTTTCAAAATTTCCTATTTTTATAGGAAATTTTCAAAATTTCCTATTTTTATAGGAAATTTTCAAAATTTCTTATTTTTATAGGAAATTTTCAAAATTTCCTATTTTTATAGGAAATTTTCAAAATTTCCTATTTTTATAGGAAATTTTCAAAATTTCCTATTTTTATAGGAAATTTTCAAAATTTCCTATTTTTATAGGAAATTTTCAAAATTTCCTATTTTTATAGGAAATTTTCAAAATTTCCTATTTTTATAGGAAATTTTCAAAATTTCCTATTTTTATAGGAAATTTTCAAAATTTCCTATTTTTATAGGAAATTTTCAAAATTTCCTATTTTTATAGGAAATTTTCAAAATTTCCTATTTTTATAGGAAATTTTCAAAATTTCCTATTTTTATAGGAAATTTTCAAAATTTCCTATTTTTATAGGAAATTTTCAAAATTTCCTATTTTTATAGGAAATTTTCAAAATTTCCTATTTTTATAGGAAATTTTCAAAATTTCCTATTTTTATAGGAAATTTTCAAAATTTCCTATTTTTATAGGAAATTTTCAAAATTTCCTATTTTTATAGGAAATTTTCAAAATTTCCTATTTTTATAGGAAATTTTCAAAATTTCCTATTTTTATAGGAAATTTTCAAAATTTCCTATTTTTATAGGAAATTTTCAAAATTTCCTATTTTTATAGGAAATTTTCAAAATTTCCTATTTTTATAGGAAATTTTCAAAATTTCCTATTTTTATAGGAAATTTTCAAAATTTCCTATTTTTATAGGAAATTTTCAAAATTTCCTATTTTTATAGGAAATTTTCAAAATTTCCTATTTTTATAGGAAATTTTCAAAATTTCCTATTTTTATAGGAAATTTTCAAAATTTCCTATTTTTATAGGAAATTTTCAAAATTTCCTATTTTTATAGGAAATTTTCAAAATTTCCTATTTTTATAGGAAATTTTCAAAATTTCCTATTTTTATAGGAAATTTTCAAAATTTCCTATTTTCATAGGAAATTTTCAAAATTTCCTATTTTTATAGGAAATTTTCAAAATTTCCTATTTTTATAGGAAATTTTTAAAATTTCCTATTTTTATAGGAAATTTTCAAAATTTCCTATTTTTATAGGAAATTTTTAAAATTTCCTATTTTTATAGGAAATTTTCAAAATTTCCTATTTTTATAGGAAATTTTCAAAATTTCCTATTTTTATAGGAAATTTTCAAAATTTCATATTTTTATAGGAAATTTTCAAAATTTCATATTTTTATAGGAAATTTTCAAAATTTCCTATTTTTATAGGAAATTTTCAAAATTTCCTATTTTTATAGGAAATTTTGACCAACTTCTTTGCTCTAAATTAAGTTGTCATATTTATTAAAATTTGATTTAATTTATAAGTTTTTAAGTGATTGCCGGGTAGGGGTTATATGTTATCTATAATCAAATGTGAACCGATTTGGCCTAATTTCAACACCAAACTTTTTCAAAACAAATACTGTTGTAAAATTTTGTTGCTCTAGCTCTTTTCGTTAGAACCGCCGTGGCATAGCAAGTTAATCATCCGCCTAACATACAAGAGGTCCCAAGTTCGATTCCTGGTCAGACCTACTTAAAAATATATTTTCAAAAAAAAGCGGTTCACCTCATAACTCAGCTTGTCACTGGTTATTGAGTATTCGTCTATTTAAAACTTCTCTAACTAATGCATTCGCCATTCTGAGCTGATATTAAAAAGTAGGTCCCTTTTAATGAGTCTCAAAGTAGGATCGGGTGCAGCTCATTGTCTGAAAGAAGTACCCCTTTTTACAATTGGAATATCGTGGGAATTATGTATATATGTATGTATGTAACTCTTTTAGTTTAGGCGCTATCATGCTTTTAACTAATGGATAGACAGACAGAAACCCCTTATTCTTTTTGGCAGTTTTGCCGTTTCCGTAAGTTGTTTATATGGATGCTATGGTCAATTGTAAACCGATTTTACCCATTTTCATTACCAAAGAAATCAAAATATTCTTGACGAATTTTGTTGATTTGGATCTTTCGTCTTAGACATCGATCGTTCGTCTTAGAATTTCATAATTTAGAATATATGTATATCCTATATAGAATATATGTATATCCTTTCATTATTTTTGATGGTGGATATAAAAATATCAAATACGTTTTTTTCGTAGGAGATCTAAACGCTCTTAAATTTTGCTTCTATCTTTATTAGTTTCAGAGATAAAATTTTACCGATTTTTTCTAGACGGACAAATTTCCAAAACTCTTCTTAGTGGATCAGAGAAGGTACTTGCTGTTCAAAAGATTCATTACTTTGGTCAAAGACAATATAATCCGGTATGTAATGAAAATCAATATTTTTCAAAGCGATCGATTTCTAATATATGTTTCAGATAATTATTGGTTATTTCCCAAAAAAAAAAAGTTGGGATCCTTTGACTGATATCATACCTTTCATTGGGTTTGAATATTTTGTGGAAATAAGGAAATTATCTTAAAAATATTGTATATGGACAAATCCGAAAAATATTAAACCAAGGATACAATTTTAAAACTGTCAAAATCACGTATTTGCGTTTACGAACAAATTTACCATATATTGATCCCTTAGAATATATAATGGATTGAATATTCTATTACCCTCTTCGTGACTGACAGGTCTTTATTTGCATCCATCTCGATTTTTTTTTAATTTTTTAAAAATAATAGGTTTTTAAAAATTTTATAAAAATCGCAAAAACATAAATTTAGGTATCAAGTTTCAGTAGGGGCTCAAAGTCTGCTTAATTTTATACAATTAGATGTAAAAATACCCATCAAAAGTAATTGGAGTGATATAAATCACGTCAAGTAAAAAAGGGATCACAGTGTGTAGCGTCCGTCACAGAAAAAAAGGTGTTTTTAATTTGACTAGTGCAATTTTACTTTTTTCTCCAATTGAACTTGGTTCGGAAACATAACTTATAGTATGCTTTACATTAGGCTAAAAATATATAGATAATATTTATTGGAAAGTGTGTAGCGTCCGTCACAGTTTATATATTTTACAAAATAATATTTATTAAATACAAAATTTACTAGCACATGTATGTCTTATTCATAAAGCTATAACAGTGCCTATATCCACAGATTAAATTTAAGGCATTGGGTGTTAAAAAAAGCATACAGTGGGCCAAATTTGATGCTTTTGAAATTTGATTTTTTTTTTTATTTTTGGGACACTCTAACAGCTAGCCGTAGCATCCTTTCGACATAAAATACGATGCAAAAAGTGTAAAACTTTAAATAAACATATGTATGTAGCCGTTTTGTGAAATATTAAATTGTGCCCAAAAATCGCATTTTAACCGCGAACATGAAAAGGAAGTAGATAAAATTCAGGAACAAATAAAGCCATTGTTTTCACTGTTTAATGAATCCTTAAAAAAAAATATG
Organism: Stomorhina lunata; assembly: GCA_933228675.1. Taxonomy (NCBI): domain Eukaryota; kingdom Metazoa; phylum Arthropoda; class Insecta; order Diptera; family Rhiniidae; genus Stomorhina; species Stomorhina lunata. The sequence continues at coordinate 35,146,697 of OW121740.1, read as the reverse complement.
AAATATGCATTTTTTCCTAATAAAAAACATTCAAGTAAAAAGTGTATCGTCCGTCACGTAGCGTCCGCAACAGTTTATTTATGGTTTTTTGGAGCAACTGGAAACTTTAAAATATTTTATAAAAGCCGTTTTGTAATCCTCTGATTTTTCTCTATCTTCAATGTATTTACATTTTTCTTATTCCTATGACCGATTTGATGAAAATTACAGAAACACGTGTTGAAAAAAAAGTCAATTCCATTTTTTGTAGCGTCCGTCACAGGACTTCAATAGCGAATATCTTTTTCCTCCAAAACAAGTACGCAAACTAACAAATGCCACTCGAGAGCACAATCGATGGCCTAATATTCTCCGAAATTTGTGCTAAGATATTTCGTGTAAAACCACAATGGGATTTATTTAACTAAAACAAAATCCGTACAAATGTATCGTCCATCACGCAGGATTTGCCTATATCTTATCTTTCATTTGGTTTGAATTTTTTGTGGAAATGGAAAAAAATATCTCAAAAATATTGTATATTTGAAATCGATCGATTTCCATTACATACCGGAAAATAAAGATATTGGCACTCCATATATTTTCTTGCTGTCAAATGTGAAATTAAAGCGGATAAAGTACAACGAAAAACACATAAACGCACAAACAAACATACATTTCATTAGCACGTGTGTGTGCCTTAGCTTTCTCTCATTGGATAATCGTCACCATTAGTTGTTTTCGAATTAGAGTAAAAATGGTATACATTCTTTTTTAAGGGACTTTTTAAAACGACCATACGGCAAGTCAATATAGGAAAGTGCAACATCTTTATATTATAGAGTCTTTGCTTTGGTGTTTAGGCTGGCCGATGATGAATCAGCCAGTAATGCCACAAACTGACTGATTTAATTTTTAAATATTTCGACCCATTGTGCATTTCTAATGATTACCTTAATTATTTTTAAATTAGTTTGTGTATAAAGTATATCAAAATTACAAAATCTCACATGTCATCTAATGAAGATGATGACAGATTTCAAAATCTATTTTATAGAGATTTGTAGGAAACTAGATAAAACAAATTCATAAAGAGAACAAAACTTGGCGATAACAAAAGCTGAGAATAGAAGTATCTTCTTAAATGTAAACTAGGTAATAATTATAACAGATCTTACGTCGTTGAGAATTTAGTACTCAAAGATACAAATTGAATGGAATCAAATAGAAAAAGATCTTAGAGATACTCTAATATAAAATTGTTTTATTTAAATAAAAATAACAAAAACCTCAACGAGAATTAAAAATACTATAAAAAATAATGGCAAAAACAACTAAATAGCAACAACAACAAGAATTTGTTAAATATCTAGTATAAAAAGTTTAACAAATACAATAGCAACAACAATAAAGATCAACCTAGCGCGCAAACAGCTTTTGCGATACAAAACGTTTTGCCATAATGAACTCGATCAGTCGAGAATTGAATGCGGAACGTGTGCGAGTATCTGAAAACTTAACGGATAACGGTAAAACTAAAACGGTTTAAGGTTTTCGGTAAAACGAACAAAAAAAAAAGTAATTTGAAAAGTGTTTTGAAAAAAAAAATTATTAAAAAATATAACATTTTTAAAAGCATTTATGAATTTAACAAAAATTACTAAATAATTAAAAAATACTTTAAAAAATATTTGAAAAAAATACTCAAATTTCAAAATTGTGTAAACATTTCTGAAACAAACTAAAAGGTGAATTTTTTTATTGAAAATCTTAATTATCTAACATATTTTTTAAATTATGATTTATATATTTCCTATAATGGATTTAATATTTTTTAAAAATTCAAAATGTGGGTGTTTTGAAATTTATTGAATTGTCTCCAAACATATTCGTTTTGATAGTGTTAAAGTGTTATTTCAAGCTAAATTGTTATTCCAAGTTAAAGTGTTATTTCAAACAAACTTTAATTGCTTATTTATTGCACTTTTGAATGTCATGTTCATTGAAAAACAAACATTTTTGATAGTTTTAAAATTAAATTGTTTTTATATTGAATTCTAATTAAGTGATAAATAATCATTTTGAAAATTAATCAATTAGGCGTTCAGCATTTGTTTCGATGTCTCAAGCTTTGTTTTTTTTAATTTTGAAAAAAAAAAACGCAAATTAAAAAATACACACAATATTTTGAAATAGCTTTCAGAAAACAAGGAATTTAAAAATCGATTTGTTTAATTTCTATTTAGTATAAATTTGCATTATAATCATTAAATTTACTCGCATAGAAATTGAAAAAAAAAAAACAAGTAAGAAAGCGCTATAGTCGGTCAAGCCGACCATACGATACCCTTCACCACTAAGGTCAAAGGTGTTATTTTTCTTGTATAAAGACAAATATTTGCTAAATTTTGCCATCATACAAACATTTTCTCAAAACGTATATATTCAACCTGTTTCCGTCATTTGGACTTATATGAGAGCTAGGGTCAAATGTGGACCGATTATCTCGAAATTTGGCAAATTGATTACAGTTGTTACAAAAATTATGTATGCAAAAAATAAACTCAAAATTTTCATTATCTTTAGATTTACGAGCGTTTTGGTGATTTTTTGTCTCATTTAGTTCGTTTTTGAAGAAGAGTTTGTATGGGAGCTATGGTCAAATGTGGACCGATTTCAACGAAATTTGGTACAGTGATTTAAGTTTACATAAGCAGTATTTGTTTTAAATTTCATCAAAAAAATATTGATATTTGTGGCCAATATAGCAATTCCGGGAAGTGGGTCCTATGGGAGGTACCATAAATAATGGACCGATTTTGACCAATTTCAATAGCCATGGTCCCATTATCAAAAAAATTATCTGTGCCAAATTTCATCAAATTATCTTTAGAATTGCGACCTGTAGTTTGATTACAAGGTTTACATGGGGGTCCAGCCAGCCAGACGGACGGACGGACGGACATCGCTAAATCGACTCAGAAAGTGATTCTAAGTCTATTGGTATACTAAAAGGTGGGTCTAAGACAAATATTTCTATGCGTTACAAACATCAGCACAAACTTATAATACCCTTTCCACCTATGGTGGTGAAGGGTATAAATATATGCATATGCAAATATTATTGATAAGTCGTCTACTTCAAACTGGCATATAATCTTCTTTTAATCACTTTATTAGTATTCAATATAAATAATACTGAGTATAAAATAGGACCCTTTAGGCATTTCTGAACTCCATCTACATTTCTGCATGTTATCATCTGTTTATTCAGATCTTAATAAAAAATTTCAATTCTATATTTATTTAAACATTATTTATTTTGTTATACTTTGTTACCCTGTGATGGAAATCGAACGAGATCTGATATACTTTTGAGATAATTTTCGGCTGTTTCCCCAAAAAAAAAAAAATGAAAATTTGGGCTTTAATCCTTTTGACTGATAAGTTTTCATTCATTTTCTTTGAATTTTTGTAGAAATGGGGAAAATTATCTCAAATCGATCGATCTGAAATCGATCGATTTGAATACGATCAATTTCCATCACATGCCTGATAGTATTAAAATAAAGGAATAATTACAGTCGAGACGAACGACTACTTCGTTTAACATGACGAATTCGTCTTTAAAAATTCGTTATGTACATTTGTCCGTTGAATACATTTGGGACGAATAAATGTTGTTGACGCCATTTGTATACCCTTCACCACCATAAGTGGAAAGGGTATTATAAGTTTGTGCTCATGTATGTAACGCATAGAAATCTTAGACCCATCTTTTAGTATACCAATAGGCTTAGAATCACTTTCTGAGTCGATTAAGCGATGTCCGTCCGCCCGTCCGTCCGTCTGGCTGGCTGGACCCCCATATAAACCTAATATATATATATATATATATATATAATTTTATATATATATAATTCCCCGACAACATTCCAATTGGAACAAGGGGTACTTCTCTCAGACAATGAGCTGCATCCGATTCTATTTTTAGACTCATTGAAAGGGACCTACGTTTTAACGCCGGCTCCGAACGGCAAATGCATTAGTTAGAGAAGTTTTTCATAGCATATTACTCAATAACCAGTGGCTAGCTGAGTTATGAGGTGAAACCGCCGCTTTTTTGAAAATTAATTTTTTTTCAAGTGAGCCTGACAGGGATTGAACTTGGGACCTCTGGTATGCTAGGCGGATGACTAACCTGCTATACCACGGCGGTTCACATATAAAATAAACCTAATAACCAAACTAGTAATCAAACTACAGGTCGCAATTATAAATATAATTTGATGAAATTTGGCACAGATCATTTTCGTGATAATGGGACCATGGCTATTGAAATTCGTCAAAATCGGTCCATTATTTATGGTACCTCCCATAGGTGCCACTTCCCGGAATTGATATATTGGCCACAAAAATCAATATTTTTCATGAAATTTAAAACAAATACTGCTGATGTAAACTTAAATCTCTGTAGTAAATTTCGTTGAAATCGGTCCACATTTGACCATAGCTCCCATACAAACTCTTCTTTAAAAACGCACTAAATGAGACACAAATTTTAAGTTTATTTTTTGCACTCATAATTTTGGTAACAACTGTAATCGATTTGCCAAGTTTCGAGATAATCGGTCCACATTTGACCCTAGCTCTCATATAAATCCAAATGACGGAAACAGCTTAAATAAATAAGTTTTGAGAAAATGTTTGTATGATGGCAAAATTCAGCAAATATTTGTCTTTATACAGATAAAAGAACACCTTTATCCTTAGTGGTGAGGGTATCGTATGGTCGGGCTTGACCGACTATAGCACTTCCTTACTTGTTTGGATTCTTAATTTGCATAATTTAATCACACATTCGCACATATCGCGCTCTCACGCCGTTTGCAATTTTAATGGTTTCATTCTTTGATTTTTCACGAATTTCGCCTTACGCAGCTGTTGTGAGTACTCTCATATAAACCCGTAGGGATAAATCCGAAAAACATTAAACCAAGGACAAAATTTTAAAACTGTCAAAATCACGTATTTGTGTTTATGAAAAAATGTACCATATATTAATCCTTTAAAATATGTAATGGATACAATTTTTGATTGGTCTTTTCGTGAATGCCAGGTCTTTACTTGCAACCATCTCGAATTTTTATGAATTTTTTTAAATAATAGGTTTTTTAAAAGTTCATAAAAATCGCAAAAACATCCATGTAGGTATTAAGTTTCAGTAGGGGCTTAAAGTCTGCTTAATTTTATATAATTAGATGTAAAATACCATATCAAAAGTATTTGGAGTGATATAAATAACGTCGGTAAAAAAAGAGCTCACAGTGTGTAGCGTCCGTCACAGAAATAAAGGTTTTTTTAATTTGACTAGTGCAATTTTTCTTTTTTCTCCAATTGAACTTGGTTCGTAAAGAGAATTTATAGTGTGTTTTACATTAGGCTAAAAATATGTAGATGTTAATATAGCATTTTACAGAATAATATGTATAGGAAAGTGTGTAGCGTCCGTCACAGTATATATATATTTTTTACAAAATAATATTTATTAAATACAAAATTTACGAACACATTTCCGTCTTATTCATAAAGTTAAAACACTGTCTATATCCACAGATTAAATTTAAGGTATTAGGTGTTAAAAAAATATACAGTGGGGCAAATTTGATGCTTTTGAAATTTGATTTTTTTGGATTTTTGGGACACTCTAACAGACAGCCGCAGCATTCTTTCGACATAAAATAAGATGTAAAAAGTGAAAAACTTAAAAAAAAATATATATGTATGTAGCCGTTTTGTGAAATATTAAATTGTTTCCAAAAATCGCATTGTAACCGCGAACATGAAAAGGAAGGAGATGAAATTCGGGAACAAATAAAACCATTATTTTCACTGATTAACGAATCCTTAAAAAAATATGAAATATGATTTTTTTCTAATAAAAAACATTTAATGAAAAACCGTTTCGTCCGTCACGTAGCGTCCGCAACATTTATGGATTTTTGGTGAAACTGGAAATTTTAAAATATTTTATAAAAGTTGTTTTGTAATCCTCCGATTTTCTTCTATCTTTAATGTAGGTACAATATTTTTATTACTATGACCGATTTGATGAAAATTACAGAAACACGTGATGAAAAAAGTCACTTCCATTTTTTGTAACGTCCGTCACAGCACTTTAAAAGCGAATATCTTTTTCCCCCAAAAGAAGTATGTAAATTAACAAATGCCATTCGATAGCGCAATCGATGGGCTAATATTCTCATCTGTGCAAAGCTATATAGTGTAGAACGACAATGTCATACATTTAAGTAAAACAAAATCCGTACAAATGTATCGTCCATCACGCAGGATTTGCCCATATGGAAGTAGTAGTTCAATTTTAGAGCACAAAGGGTAAAGGTGGAACTATCATCCGATGACAAGATATGGCCATTACATCTAGCTTTTGTTACAACAAGTAATAAAGCGTCTGTCAAGCCCGACCATACTATACCCTTCACCACTAAGGTCAAAGGTGTTATTTTTCCTGTATAAAGACAAATATTTGCTAAATTTTGCCATCATACAAACATTTTCTCAAAACTTGTATATTTAAGCTGTTTTCGTCATTTGGACTTATATGAGTGCTAGGGTCAAATGTGGACCGATTATTATATATAAATTTGGCATATTGATTACAGTTGTTACAACAATTATGTATGCAAAAAATAAACTCAAAATTTTGATTATCTTTAGATTTACAAGCGTTTTAGTCATTTTTTGTCTCATTTAGTGCGTTTTTAAAGAAGAGTTTGTATGGGAGCTATGGTCAAATGTGGTATTTAGTTTACATAAGCAGTATTTGTTTAAAATTTCATGAACAAATATTGATATTTGTGGCCAATATATCAATTCCGGAAAGTGGGACCTATGGGAGGTACCATAAATAATGGACCGATTTTGACCAATTTCAATAGCCATGGTCCCATTTCAATAGCCATGGTATCAAAAAAATGATCTGTGCCAAATTTCATTAAATTATCTTTAGAATTGCGACCTGTAGTTTGATTACAAGGTTTACATGGGGGTCCAGCCAGTCAGCCGTCCAGCCAGACGGACGGGCGGACGGACGGACGGCCATCGCTAAATCGACTCAGAAAGTGATTCTAAGCCTATTGGTAAACTAAAAGGTGGGTCTAAGACAAATATTTCTATGCGTTACATACATCAGCACAAACTTATAATACCCTTTCCACCTATGGTGGTGAAGGGTATAAAAATACCTGGTTCGATTGAAGCACAAGTGGTAAATGAGTACTTAAGTCCCTTGAGCTCCAAGAATATATTTACACAAATTTTTCATGTGGACTTTATGCTTGATGTTCTGAGGAAGTTAAAAAAAAATCGTTTAAAAAATATCTTAGAAATATCCACATTCAAAAAGTGAATCATAATTTTTTATTATATGTGGACACTCCACAAAATTTTGAAGTTATGAAAATTAAAAAATTATCAAACTATTTTGATCAGAATTTAACCATCAAAAGGTTCCAATTCCTAATAGAAGATTCCAATTCCTAATTATTCCGAACCGAAGAGCCTATAATATAAAGATGTTGCACTTCCATACATTGCTTTTCAGTATGGTATTATTGATAAGTCCCCTAAAACACGGGAGTTAATCGCTTTTACCCTAATTTGGAAACAACTAATGAAAACGATTATCCACGTGCTCAAGAAATGTATGTTTGTTTGTGCGTTTATGTGTTTTTCATTGTTTTTATCCGCTTTAATTTTACTTTTGACAAAAAACAAATGTGCGGAGTGCAATATCTTTATATTATAGAGTTTTTGTTCGAACGCAGTGACAAAAACTACAACCACCCAAAAACATTGGTGTATTTTGATCTAGATCTTATATTAAATCAGTTTTTATACTCTTCATCGATTCATATTTGACTATCATTAGGTAAGTGACACTTATAATATCTTACAAGTTTGTTGATATAATATTTAATTGATGTGGACTCCAGAATGCCTTGATTCATTCTGCATTCAAAATTTCCTGAGAAATCGTATGTAAATACTCGTATGTATTAATATATTTCGGGAATGCAGTGCTCTGTGAAGTACCCAAAATAATGCTCCGATTTAGTCCCAAAAGTATAGGGATCATTCATATACCAAAAAATGCCTTTTCTAAGTGGAAGGTATAACAAGTAAGAAAGAAAATAGGGTTTATTAAATATTCCAAACCGGATATTTTATAATATAAGCCGTGGAAAGGGTGCCTAGTAGGCTACCCCTCACGTCAGTCGCAGAAAGATATGGACCTATTCAAGTCATATATATTAAAGTAAATAATTTCTACTAAATTTCAATCGAATATATCTAAATATATCTATATCTAAACACCTTCATTCCGGGAAAGTAATCCCATCGGATAAATAATAAACCGATTTCGACTTAGAAAGCAATTCGAGTTGATCAGTGTACAAAAGTGTAGGTCTTAGCCTAATTGTTCTTTGAGAAGAATGAGAAGAAATCCAACATCATCTTGAGGTAGAGTTTCAGTGATTTTTGTTAAATTAAATCAGGTGATTCTAAGTATGTATATTGGTACACCTAAAAGTGGGTCAAAGACCAATATTTCTATGCGCTACATACATCAGCACAAGCTTTATAAGCTTTTCCACCTATAGTCGTGAAGGGTATACAAAAATCCATTGATTTTTTATTATCAAATCCGTAACTTTTACAAATTTGTCCTACTGTCTTCGAGATAATATTCTAATCATTATAATTATATTATAAAGGTTGCTTATATAAATCAATAAGTAAATTTACCCTAACAACTTTTTATGTAGGGCTTAAACAAATAAAATTTGTCTCTATTTTTCATGCTTTCAAATATCATATACAAAACATACAAAAAATTTAAAAAAAAATAATGAAAAATGCGCCAATTTGGCGAGAGTGTTAATTAATAAATATTATAAAGTGTTATTGCAATTTATTCATGCTGCTAAATATAGAGAGATAGATTTTCAGAAAAAGGGGAAGTGAGAAAATATTTTAAATGGAAAACATTTCATGGTCAATTTGTCTACACAGTAATTAATGCATATGTTCAATTATTTACTTAAATACTTAGTACTAGCAAAAGTTGTAATACAAAATTGTTTAATAATAGGAATTAGTATGTAATAATTCAGTAGATTAACCGGTATTATTATCAATTGACCAATTAACTTTAGGTATTAACAATATATCTCACATTCACATATGAGTTTTTTATTTGTACATTTTTTTCTTTCAGTGTTTATTTACGTAATATTACATAAATATTTTTTTTATACCCTTCACCACCATAGGTGGAAAGGGTATTATAAGTTTGTGCTGATGTTTGTAACGCATAGAAATATTTGTCTTAGACCCACCTTTTAGTATACCAATAGGCTTAGAATCACTTTCTGAGTCGATTTAGCGATGTCCGTCCGTCCGTCCGTCTGGCTGGCTGGACGGCTGACTGGCTGGACCCCCATGTAAACCTTGTAATCAAACTACAGGTCGCAATTCTAAAGATAATTTGATGAAATTTGGCACAGATCATTTTTTTGATAATGGGACCATGGCTATTGAAATTGGTCAAAATCGGTCCATTATTTATGGTACCTCCCATAGGTCCCACTTCCCGGAATTGCTATATTGGCCACAAATATCAATATTTTTTCATGAAATTTAAAACAAATACTGCTTATGTAAACTTAAATCACTGTACCAAATTTCGTTGAAATCGGTCCACATTTGACCATAGCTCCCATACAAATTCTTCTTTAAAAACGCACTAAATGAGACAAAAAATCACTAAAACGCTCGTAAATCTAAAGATAATGGAAATTTTGAGTCTATTTTTTGCATACATAATTTTTGTAACAACTGTAATCAATCTGCCATATTTCGAGATAATCGGTCCACATTTGACCCTAGCTCTCATATAAGTCCAAATGACGGAAACAGGTTGAATATATAAGTTTTGAGAAAATGTTTGTATGATGGCAAAATTTAGCAAATATTTGATTTTACACAGGCAAAATAACACCTTTGACCTTAGTGGTGAAGGGTATCGTATGGTCGGCTTGACCGACTATAGCGCTTTCTTACTTGTTTAATTATACATTAGTTTCTTATTTGCATAAACATTTGATACGCTTTTTGTGTGATCATTTTACAAGATCATTCCTATCATTTTTGAAGACATCAGCCAGCAGTAGCTATACTATAATTAATTTTTATCATTTACATATTTTGTTTATAATTTCTGTGGTTCATAACAAAGGAAAAAATTGTATTTATTTTATTTGTTTTAGTTTTTATCATTTACGGTAAAATGAACGAGTTTAAATTATTATTTTAGTATATAAATATTTGTTTTAAAAATACTTTGAAAATTTTTTATACACTATTACCAATTGTAAATTAAACAGCTTATACAGATATATACATAAATATGCAAGTAACCGATTTATTTATAGAACTATTGTAGATCCTTATCATTGGCCAATTAAACGAATTAAAAAAAAAAACAGATCGATAAACATATTTAAATATGTACATTAGGGTGGAGCGAAAAACAACTTTTATTGAAATTCGACACGCCTGTGTTAAAAATCGATGCTCTACATCCTAAGGTGTTCAAAAAAAATGTTTGTCTTCCTAAATTTTCGAAAAAAAATTTGGGTCATTTTAGTCCCCATGTCTGTTAAGGGTTAACAAAAATATTTTTAATAAAACAATGTAACCATTCTTAAAAATAACTATTTTCATTAATTTTGATCGAAATTCGCCAATAAATTCATAACATTTCGTATTTTTGCCACTAAAAATCAAAATTTTGACCCCGATAAAAGAAGAGTTAAGCTCACCAATATCAGAGAAAGTTCTAGTGGACATTCCTCAATGACTGGGCAACAAAATTCAGTATTAGCTTTATCAAAAGAAAACTTAAATAAAATTTACTATAGTTTTGATTATATATGTTTTAGTCCTAATCGTAGATCTTTAGATAAGTTAACTTTAACTTTTATCTTAGATGTATATTATATTCATCAATTCTATCCCTAATAGTAGTAGATCTTTAGATAGATCAACTCTAACCATTATCATACGTGTTTACATTGATAATTCCAACATAAATCTTACATGTTTATATTGATCAGTTCTGGCTTTAATTGTAGATCATTAAAAGATCAACTCTATCCCTTATCGTATATTTTGAGATAGATCAACTTTTAACCTTAATCTTACGTGTTTGCATTGATCGATGATCTTTAGATAGATCAACTGTAACCTTAATATGAAATATTTATATTGATCAATTTTAGATCCAATCGTAGATCATTAAATAGATCAACTAAAGCCTCAATATATCTAATTAAGATCTTTTTATCGACCAATTCTAGACTTAATTCGAACCTTACTTATTTAAATGGTCTATATTTACAATCTGTTAAAGGCAAAGGCCTAGTATATTTTAGAGTTCCATGCGCTTAGTTCATATATTCTTCTTCCCATATTTTCCAATTTCGTCAAACTTTGAAAGATTTGCTTCTACTCGGTCTTTCAATCGAAGTTTCTCTTCTAACATTAGGGAGGCCGTTTTTATACCCTTCACCGCCCATGTGGAAAGGGTATTATAAGTTTGTGCTGATGTATGTAACGCATAGAAATTTTTGTCTTAGACCCACCTTTTATTATACCAATAGGCTTAGGAATCACTTTCTGAGACGATTTAGCGATGTCCGTCCGTCTGGCTGGACGGCTGGCTGGCTGGCTGGACCCCCATGTAAACCTTGTAATCAAAGTACTCTGAAGATAATTTGATTAAATTCGTCACAGATGATTTTTATAATAGCTATAGACCATGGCTATTGAAATTCGTCAAAATAGGTTCATTATTTATGGTACCTCTCGTAGGTCCCACTTCCCGGAATTGATATATTTTCCACAAATATCAATATTTTTTCATGAAAAACAAATACTGCTTATGCAAACTTAAATCACTGTATCAAATTTCGTTGAAATCGGTCCACATTTGACCATAGCTCCCATACAAAATCTTCTGTCAAAACGCACTAAATGAAACAAAAATCACTAAAACGCTCGCAAATCTAAAGATAATGAGAATTTTAAGTTTATTTTACCAAATCTTGACATAATCGGTAAACATTTGACCCTAGCTCTCATATAAGTCCAAATAATGAAAACAGCTTAAATATATAAGTTTTGAGAAAATGTTTGTATGATGGCAAAATTTAAAACACCTTTGACCTTAGTGGTAAAGGGTATCGTATGGTCGGGCATTACCGACTATAGCACTTTCTTACTTGTTATTCTTATTTTAGCTTTTCATAGTAACTGTTATTTTCAGGAGTCGGTTAACCATACGTCATTAACCATATTTTGTATCGTTGTTATGGGAAAACTCTCGGCACATGTTAGCTCACTACATTAATGGGTGTTAAAGTAGTTCCCGGGGTGATACTATGAGGAAGTTAGTGTTGAGATAATAGAAAACCAAGTTAAGACTTGGCTTATCATGTTTATACCAATCAGTATCGTTGCTTGGTATCCAACAGTCGCAATAATCGCAGAAATTTTTGCAGATTTATTATATAGATAATTCTAGCCTTAGTTATTAAATTTTATATAGATATATTCTAGGTGTAATCGTAGATCTTTGATGGATAAATGTAATTTGCTTTAGACGCAATAGTAAATATTTATACAGATCAGCGATGCCCGATGAATGAATCTTAGATCTTTGTATAGATGAATCTTAGATCTTTGTATAGATCGATTCTGGAATGAATTAAGATGTTTGTATAGATTAATCCTAGCCTTAGATTTTTATACCCATCAATTCTAGCTTTAATTAAAGAACACCTATTCCATATTCATCTAAAAACAATACAAATTTCGAACTTTTTTATATTAGAGAATATTTTAAGCAGAACGATCGCATGAACAAATCTTAAAAAATCCGAAAAAAATCATTTAGCCTGGTGACCTAATTAAAAGTTTTAAACAAAAAACACGTAATTCGCCAAAAGACATTGATTGTTTTGAAAAGTAAATGATGCAACAATGATGTTTTTAAAAAATCTAAAGAAAACAAGTAAGAAAGCGCTATAGTCGGTCAAGCCCGACCATACGATACCCTTCACCACTAAGGTCAAAGGTGTTATTTTTCCTGTATAAAGAAAAATATTTGCTAAATTTTGCCATCATACAAACATTTTCTCAAAACTTATATATTTAAGCTGTTTCCATCATTTGGGCTTATAGAAGAGCTAGGGTCAAATGTGGACCGATTATCTCGAAATTTAGCAAATTGATTACAGTTGTTACAAAAATTATGTACGCAAAAAATACACTCAAAATTTTCAATATCTTTGGATTTACGAGCGTTTTAGTGATTTTTTTGTCTCATTTAGTGCATTTTTAAATAAGAGTTTGTATGGGAGCTATGGTCATATCTGGACCTATTTCAACGAAATTTGGTACAGTGATTTAGATTTACATAAGAATTATATGTTTTAAATTTCATGAAAAAATATTAATATTTGTGGCCAATATGTCAATTCCGGGAAGTGGGACCTATGGGAGGTACCATAAATAATGGACCGATTTTGACCAATTTCAATAGCCATGGTCCCATTATCAAAAAAATGATCTGTACCAAATTTCATCAAATTGTCTTTAGAATTACGACCTGTAGTTTGATTGCAAAGTTTACATGGGGGTCCAGCCAGTCAGCCGTCCAGCCAGTCAGCCGTCCAGCCAGCCAGACGGACGGACGGACGGACATCGCTAAATCGACTCAGAAAGTGATTCTAAGCCTATTGGTATACTAAAAGGTGGGTCTAAGACAAATATTTCTATGCGTTACATACATCAGCACAAATTTATAATACCCTTTCCACCTATGGTGGTGAAGGGTATAAAAATTTAATAAATCTAAAGAAAGATATAATCAAAACAAAAATACGTTAAAGAAAATAAGCAGCAAATCTAGAGAATAAAAATAGGAAAATTTTAAAAATACAATGAATAATTCAAGAAAAAAAGGAAATGCTTAAATTATGGCAAAATATTAATGAATAATTCACGAACACAAATGCAAACTTAAGCACTTGCATTTAAATCTGTCAGATATTTTTTTTTTCTTCAAAATATATTAAGAAGAATACACTCATAAAATTGAATGAGTTCATTCATATATTCCAATAAAAATAATGAGACTTAAAAAAACAATCCTCAAAAAAAAAATTCACTTGCATTTGACATTGAAAAATGTTGAAATGATCATTTTTGGCAAAGTTGTTTTTATTGTACTCATTCAACTGATCAGTTTTTGATCGCTATTGTTTTGTTTTAAGAAATAAGTAAAAACATGTTTATATTTTATTTTATTGTTTTTTATTTATTTATAGAATTTTTGTTTATATTTTATATTATTTTATAAAAAGGAACAGGTTTTACTTTCATTTTATATTTCTTATAATTTTTGTTTAATAAATACTAAATATATCAACATATTTTTCGTAATTAAAACTTTTTTTAAAAATTAATTTAATGTTTTTTACAAATAAGATTTGTTGTAGTATTTCAGTAGAATTTTCTTTATTTTGTGGGCGTCGCGTGCATAACCTTCATGACGTTGATTTTAATATTTAAAAATAATTTTTTGTTTTTTTTTATATTTAAATGACTACACATTTCGCAAGGAAAACAAAAAGTTTATGTTTTGCAAAAAAAAAAATATAAATTGTGTATATTTTTACGCTCAAAAATAAAAGACCATTCATAGTTTTGATTCTGTGGCTTGGTGCTAAAAAGGACAATGTCAATTTTTTGCTTTTTTGTGTTAATCATTGCATTCTTTACCTTTTTTTATTTGGCTCTAATAGCTAATCTCTTACTTAACTCAGAACAGAATTATAAGGGTTTTTATGGTCAATGTTACTAAATTCATAGTAACATTCACCATAAAAACCCTTATAATTCCTTATAATAATATAGAAAATAAAAACTTGAAATCAAATTTTCTCAAAACTATAGACATTTGCCCTTCTAGAACCAATTCTCAAAATTAATGGTATACTTACAAGCATTAATATTACTCAGAATTTCAGTCAAAGATCTCTATAAAGAGCTTTGACGAGCCTTTTTTTTAAATTTGGTGAAAAATTGGGGTTTTGTCGAAATCTTTTAGTTTTAAATCGCAGGTACGGCTAAGCCGTTAGAGATTTCGATCTAATACTTTCTTCGTGATAATCTGCAGGGTGTTCTAACAATAACTCTGGAACTTTTTTTTTACTTTTTTGGAATTCGTTAAAAAATTATTGAAAAAAACCAAAAAAGGTGTTTTTTAAACGGTATAAAAAATTACTTGTTTTCGTCCTATGCAAAAGTGACTTAACGTTAGCCCATTGTAACCAAAATGAGCATTGAAATATCTTGAGGTTTATAAAAAGTAAAACCATCCAAACTTTTTTAAATTTTTTAAAAATAATAAATATTTTTATTTCATATGTTTAGGAGAGTCTTCAAGGACGAAAAATATTTTGGGAAACCCTTAATAATTAGGGAAGCTTTTAACCGATTTTAAGGTTATATATCTTGTTGGAAAGCCCATTTAGTTCTTAGTATAATGCCGTTAAACAGTTTTTTAAAAATATATTATAAGTGGACATTTTTGCCAAACATTTGAAGATACCCATTATATTTCCCACACAACTGTCATGTTCAAACTTTGGCGTCAAGTCGTCACGCTTTCCCGATATCCGATCTGAATAAAACTTTGTATTTGGATTACTGGGGTCAAATTAAAAAAATGGGGGTTCGTCTTTCCGTATTACAAAGTTTACTTTTCTCCATACAAAGGTGGGACTCTCTAATATACATACAAGGTCTAATAGTTTCAAATCGCATGATCTTGGTGGCCAGTTGTTATCACCACGACGAGAAATTACGCGGTCACATATTCTCCAAGTCATATTCTTCAATAGTAGGCAAAAAAAAGTCGGTTATCATATGACCATAACGCTCCAAATTTACGGTGACATCGTCGTTTTTGAAGAAGTAAGGTCCAATCACACCTTTGGACAGTGACTTTTTCTGGGTATAATGGCCTCTCTTCAATTACTTGAGGATTCTCAGAACCCCAAACACGACAATTTTGTTTATTAACATACCCACCGAGTGAGAAATGTGCTTCATCGCTGAAGAAAATTTTGTTCGAAAAATCGCCGTCCACCGCCTGTTGCTCAAGCACCCATTCCACATATATACGACGTTGTGAATGATCAGCTGGCTTCAGTTGTTGTGTGAGCTAGACTTTATATGGATGTAGGTGTAGATCTAAATACAAAATACGCCATAATGTGCCGTAGGTTAGGTGAGGCAGACAACCGATGTTAGGTCAGCGTCACTTGGGTCCTAAAAGCGGTCCCTTTGTGGTACCTGCAAGGGATAGACTGAAAAAAAAGAGCAAAAATAGTTATTCCAGGCTATCAGTGAGAGGCTTATCAAACCATCTTAAGCCCTGATAAATGAGTCTATTTTACGAATGTCAATACTCGCTAGATTCGATAAATCATGCAGAAAAGGTGCCCATGCAGAAAAGGTGCCCGATTGAGCGACCTTGAAGTCGAGAGGGCGGGGCAGTGACAAAGAAGATGAGTTACTGTCTCCTCCTCTTCTGTCTTATGACAACTACGGCAGTAGTCATAGAATTGAAGATTAAGTCTTATGGCATGTAACCCAAAAGGCGCAATGACCTGTTAGGGTTGAGATAGGGTTGCGGAGTCTGTGTCGAGGTAAAGTTACCAAGCTATTTGAACGTTTAGTGTTGTAAGTGAGCCATGTTCGCCTAGATATGGAACAAGTGGTTTCCGAAGACCACTTGCTCTGCGCTGACGTGAAAAGAAATTGCCTAATTATTGAATTGCAGGCAGATAGCTGTAAGCCCGTAAATTGGTCGATGTTGTCCTGACACAGGAGAGCACCGGATTAAGCAAAGTTTGTCCGCGGTGGAGTTACCAGGTATGTTGTTGTGACCGAGTACCCAGAAGTGTTCGATCTGGCAATGTCTCGCCATCTCGTTAAGAGATGCCTGGCATTCGCGGGTAAGAACAGATGTCGTGTGAACATTAGATAGAGATTTTATGGCAGCCTGACTGTCGATACAGAAACGAATATCCCTGTCGTATATTCTGTGGTATCTCAACCATTTGACTGCTTTATGATTAGCTGATATCTCGGATTGTAGGACACTATATTGATCAGGGAGCCTAAAGTAAATTTCCTTCCGTAGAAGTGGGATGAAGAATTTTTGAAAAATTTCGCCATAATGCTAATATTTTTTCAAAACTTATATATTTAAGCTGTTTCCGTCTTTTTAGCTTATATGAGAGCTGGGGTCAAATGTGGACCGATTATCTCGAAATTTGGCTAATTGATTACAGTTGTTATAAAAATTATTTACGCAAAAAATAAACTTAAATTTCGCATTATCTTCAGATTTACGAGAGTTTTAGTGATTTTTTGACAGAATAGTTTGAATGGAAGCTATGGTCAAATGTAGACCGATTTCAACGAAATTTTGTTAAGTGATTTAAGGTTACATAAGCGGAATTTGTATTAAATTTCATTAAAAAATATTGATATTTGTGG
Source organism: Stomorhina lunata (assembly GCA_933228675.1). Classification (NCBI taxonomy): domain Eukaryota; kingdom Metazoa; phylum Arthropoda; class Insecta; order Diptera; family Rhiniidae; genus Stomorhina; species Stomorhina lunata. The sequence goes on along the minus strand of OW121740.1, from coordinate 35,128,997 downwards.
CCAATATATCAATTCCTGGAAGTGGCACCTATGGGAGGTACCATAAATAATGGACCGATTTTGACCAATTTTTTTCCCCCATACAAAATTATATGAACCAATCACACAAAAATCTTTATATACATAAATAACTATTTGATATTAAAGATATCTTTTCATAGTTACTTCATATTGTGTACTATTTTCTTTCTTTGAGTGTAAAATCTAACATGAATGTGCATTGAAAGCACATTAAAATATCTAATAATTCTAAATAACATCTGAACATTTGTTTTCCAATGTTTGTGCCAAAATTACAAAAAATTTCGTTACTTTTACTTTTAAATTCATAATTTACGACGACACAATAAACTTGACCGACTATAATTTTCATGTCCAACTCTTTCTTATTAATGACAGCAAAGTTTATTAGTCTGGCGCTAATTTACAAAATGTCCAATGACAATTTGTTAAGATTATTTATCATTTCCTTAACCTTCAATTCAGTTGCTAATGCCTAAAGCAAATCCACAATAAATAGACTATGTCGCACTGTCACACCTTAAACTGTTAAGCACGAAAAAAGTCGTTGGCATTAGACAGACGGACAGACAGACAAAAACTTAATTTGGATTTTTGGTGTTTGCTTTTTTCTCATATTATTTCTATTTTTGTTATTAAGTGAAAATTTTTTAAAGTTCAATGGCAATAGAGGAAAAGACTCATAAAATTAGATTTAGAATTAGAAGGTCGTGTTGTAAATTAAATATATATTTTTTTTTTGTTTGGTTTGATGTTAAATGTTTGTTTTTTTCGAATTTTCCGCCATTAAATTGAAATTTAATTAAAACACACAAAAAGCACTATGGGCCATTAGAGATAAAACAAGTTTGTAATCTTGTAAATATAAAATTTCGAAAATAAACCTTGACTTCTCTCATAAAAACTAATTTACTTTTTCCTTTTAAAATTTTTTATTTTAAAAGAAAAATTTCATTATTAATTCACTTGAGAATTTTTTGAATAAATACTAACATTTCGTCTAAATTGATTCGAAAAAACAACAAAACTTTTGTATTTTTTGGCATAAAATACTGCCATAAATTTAACTAAATGTTGGTTTTTTCTTTTACCCAAAAGAAAATCTGTTTTTGTTTATTTTATTTAATTTTAAATTTATATTTAGAGAAGAAAATTTTGGTATGATTCATTCACATTTATGTTCAATTTATATGATTTACTGCAAAACTTTCAAAAACATTTGGTTGCGGTCGACCTTTTGGATACCCTGACAATTTTATTTGTTAAATTAATTTGTTTGATTTATGACTGATCTAATAAAAAAAAGACTCAATTTGAAAATTGTTGTTTCTGACACGTTAATATTTTTTTTATCAAATTAATATATTTGTTGTAAAATAATTTTATTATTGTACATTTTAATAAAGATCTTTACAAATTTACAAAAAACTTAGACCACCAAATGATCAAATGTGACCATCAAATGGAAACACAAAAAATAAGAAAATTTTTCAGTTACAAATTTTTTGTAAGAATTTTTCGATTAAAAATTTTTTATAGAAAATTTTTCGTTTAAAAATTTTATAGAAAATTTTTAATTTTATAGAAAATTTTTAAGTTAAAAAAATTTTTATAGAAAAAAAAAATTTATAGAAAATTTTTCGTTTAAACAATTTTTAATAGAAAATTTTTCGATTAAAAATTTTTATGGGAAAATTTCGGTTAAAAAATTGTTTATAGAAACTTTTTCGGTTAAAAAATTTTTTAAAGAAATTTTTTTTTTAATTTTTTATAGAAAATTTTTCCGTTAAAAATCCGTTATAGAAAATTTTTCGGTTAAAAAATTTTTTAGAGAAAATTTTTCGGTTAAAAGATTTTTTAGTGAAAATTTTTCGGTTAAAAATTCGTTATAGAAAATTTTTCATTTAAAAATTCGTTATAGAAAATTTTTCATTTAAAAATTCATTATAGAAAATTTTTCGGTTAAAAATTTTTTTAGAGAAAATTTTTCGGTTAAAAATTTTTTTAGAGAAAATTTTTCGGTTAAAAATTCGTTATAGAAAATTTTTCCGTTAAAAATTCGTTATAGAAAATTTTTCGGTTAAAAATTTCTTATAGATAATTTTCTGTTAAAAAGTTTTCATAGAAAATTTTTCGGTTTAAAATTAAAAAAAAAATTAAATAAAATTTTTCGGTTTAAAAAATTTTTATAGAAAATTTTTCGTTTCAAAAATTTTTAATAGAAAATTTGTCGGCTAAAAAATTTTTAATAGAAAATTTTTTGGTTAAAAACATTTTTACAGAAAATTTTTCGGTTAAAAATTTTTTACAAAAAATTTTTCGGTTAAAAATTTTTTAAAGAAAATTTTTGTGTTAAAAAATTATTTATAGAAAATTTTTTTTATAGAAAATTTATATAAAAAATTTTTTATAGAAAAATTTTTGGTTAAAAAATTTTTTGGTTAAAAATTTTTCATAGCAAATTTTTCGGTTTAAGAATTTTTTATAGAAAATTTTTCGGTTAAAAAATTTTTTAAAGAAAATTTTTTGGTAAAAAAATTTTCTTAAGAAAATTTATCGGTTAAAAAATTTTTAAAAAGATTAAAAAAAAAAATTTTTTTGTTCGTTTAAAAAATTTGTTATAGAAAATTTTTCGGTGAAAAAATTTTTTATAGAAATTTTTCGGTGAAAAAATTTTTTATAGAAATTTTTCGGTGAAAAAATTTTTTATAGAAATTTTTCGGTGAAAAAATTTTTTATAGAAATTTTTCGGTGAAAAAATTTCTTACAGAAAATTTTTCGGTGAAAAAAATGTTTATAGAAATTTTTTGGGTTAAAAAAATTTTTATAGAAAATTTTTCGGTTGAAAAATTTTTTATTAAAAATTTTTCGGTTAAAAAATTTTTTATTGAAAATTTTTCGGTTAAAAAATTTTTTCTAGAAAATTTTTCGGTTAAAAAATTTTTTCTACAAAATTTTTCGGTTAAAAAATTTTTTATAGAAAATTTTTCGGTTAAAAAATTTTTTGTAGAAAATTTTTCGGTTAAAAAATTTTTTATAGAAAATTTTTCAATTAAACAATTTTTTATAGAAAATTTTTCAATTAAACAATTTTTTATAGAAAATTTTTCGGTTAAAAGATTTTTTATAGAAAATTTTTCGGTAAAAAAATTTTTAATAGAAAATATTTCGGTTAAAAAATTTTTTATAGAAAATTTTTCGGTTTAAAAATTTTTTATAGAAAATTTTTCGGTTAAAAAATTTTTTATAGAAAATTTTTCGGTTAAAAAATTTTTTGTAGAAAATTTTTCGGTTAAAAAATTGTTTATAGAAAATTTTTCGGTTAAAAAATTTTTTATAGAAAATTTTTCGGTTAAAAAATTTTTTATAGAAAATTTTTCGGTTAAAAAATTTTTAATAGAAAATATTTCGGTTAAAAAATTTTTTATAGAAAATTTTTTGGTTAAAAAATTTTTTGTAGAAAATTTTTCGGTTAAAAAATTTTTAATAGAAAATTTTTCGTTTAAAAAATTTTCTATAGAAAATTTTTCGGTTAAAAAAATTTTTATAGAAAATATTTGGTTAAAAAATTTTTTATAGAAAATTTTTCGGTTAAAAAATTTTTTATAGAAAATTTTTCGGTTAAAAAATTTTTTAAAGAAAATATTTGGTTAAAAAATTTTTTATAGAAAATTTTTTGGTTAGAAAATTTTTTATAGAAAATTTTTCGGTTAAAAAATTTTTTATAGAAAATTTTTCGGTTAAAAAATTTTTTATAGAAAATTTTTCGGTTAAAAAATTTTTTATAGAATATTTTTCGGTTAAAAAATTTTTTATAGAAAATTTTTCGGTTAAAAAATTTTTTATAGAAAATTTTTCGGTTAAAAAATTTTTTATAGAAAATTTTTCGGTTAAACAATTTTTTATAGAAAATTTTTCGGTAAAAAAATTTTTTATAGAAAATTTTTCGGTTAAAAAATTTTTTATAGAAAATTTTTCGGTTAAAAAATTTTTTATAGAAAATTTTTCGGTTAAAAAATTTTTTATAGAAAATTTTTCGGTTAAAAAATTTTTTATAGAAAATTTTTCGGTTAAAAAATTTTTTATAGAACATTTTTCGGTTAAAAAATTTTTTATAGAAAATTTTTCGGTTAAAAAATTTTTTATAGAAAATTTTTCGGTTAAAAAATTTTTTATAGAAAATTTTTCGGTTAAAAAATTTTTAATAGAAAATATTTCGGTTAAAAAATTTTTTATAGAAAATTTTTCGGTTTAAAAATTTTTTATAGAAAATTTTTCGGTTAAAAAATTTTTTATAGAAAATTTTTTGGTTAAAAAATTTTTTGTAGAAAATTTTTCGGTTAAAAAATTTTTAATAGAAAATTTTTCGTTTAAAAAATTTTCTATAGAAAATTTTTCGGTTAAAAAATTTTTTATAGAAAATATTTGGTTAAAAAATTTTTTATAGAAAATTTTTCGGTTAAAAAATTTTTTATAGAAAATTTTTCGGTTAAAAAATTTTTTAAAGAAAATATTTGGTTAAAAAATTTTTTATAGAAAATTTTTTGGTTAGAAAATTTTTTATAGAAAATTTTTCGGTTAAAAAATTTTTTATAGAAAATTTTTCGGTTAAAAAATTTTTTATAGAAAATTTTTCGGTTAAAAAATTTTTTATAGAATATTTTTCGGTTAAAAAAATTTTTATAGAAAATTTTTCGGTTGAAAAATTTTTTATTAAAAATTTTTCGGTTAAAAAATTTTTTATTGAAAATTTTTCGGTTAAAAAATTTTTTCTAGAAAATTTTTCGGTTAAAAAATTTTTTCTAGAAAATTTTTCGGTTAAAAAATTTTTTATAGAAAATTTTTCGGTTAAAAAATTTTTTGTAGAAAATTTTTCGGTTAAAAAATTTTTTATAGAAAATTTTTCAATTAAACAATTTTTTATAGAAAATTTTTCGGTTAAAAAATTTTTTATAGAAAATTTTTCGGTAAAAACATTTTTAATAGAAAATATTTCGGTTAAAAAATTTTTTATAGAAAATTTTTCGGTTTAAAAATTTTTTATAGAAAATTTTTCGGTTAAAAAATTTTTTATAGAAAATTTTTCGTTTAAAAATTTCTTATAGATAATTTTCTGTTAAAAAGTTTTATAGAAAATTTCTCTAATTTTATTGAAAATTGTTCGGTTTAAAATTAAAAAAAAATTTAAATAAAATTTTTCATTTCAAAAATTTTTAATAGAAAATTTTTTGGTTAAAAAATTTGTTATAGAAAATTTTTCGGTTAAAAAATTTTTTATAGAAAATTTTTCGGTTAGTAATATTCTACATCCTTAAAGACTCTCCTGATGAGCATATGCAACCAAAAATGTATTATTTTTAAAAAATTTCAAAAACTTTGACTGGTTATAATTTTTTGAGACCTCAAATACCCATTTTTCTTAATTTTGCATAGGACGAAAAAAAAAATTTTTTTCAAAACTGTTTTTTTGGAGTTTTCAATAGTTTGTTAAACGAATTCGAAAAAAGTCCAAAAAAGTTAAAGAATTTTAGTTAAAACAAACTGCAGATTATCATGAAGAAAGAATTAGAGTGATATCTCTAAGAGTTTAGTCGTTATAGCGACTTAAAATCAAAAGATTTTGACAAAAACCCAATTTTTCACCAAAGTTATAAAAAAGCACGTGAATTGTTATATATAAGCAGTTTTTATAAGCAGAACTGAAATTATTATTGCTTCAATGGGTAGAAATATTTATAAGAAATTTGGCTGAAATCGGGTCAAAAGTTAAATTTTAAAAATTCAATTTTTTCAAAACAGGTTCTAGAAATTATATGTTTTTATTGTTATATTTCAATGAAAATTAAAAAAATCGTTTAAAGGCGCCTTTAATTATATTTTTATACAAATTAATTACATTGTATCTCGCTAATGAGTTTTAAACATTTATTAATTATATATTTTTTCTTTCCATTTTTAGGTTAGTTAACACTAAAGTTATAATAAAGGTATTTATGTTATGTTAAAAAGTTGTAGACCTCCTTGGACCCAAGTTTTATCTACAATCGTAGGTGTTTATTGAAACTATATTCACCTCTAATCATAAGCATTTTCAAAGGCCAATCCCGGTGTCGGAAATTACATAAATGATCTGAAATCTTGTGGAATTGTTGCTGGGTTTAGAAAAATTTCACACTGCGACAAAAAAAGTAAAAGTTTCTGAGATGTGATACCATTTTACTGGTAAGTAGTGTCGAGTAGAACAACACTATGTTTTTGGAATTTTCAAAACACCTCTAAAATCTGGAGTTACGGGTAAAAAACCGGTTTCTCATACCCGTATGTTCTTATCACCCTGTAACTTAGACAAATGCTATTTGGATTTTAAGATTTTTGAAAGATATAGAAAGACGAAGCTTAGCCCTTTTGAACGGTATGAATTTAATTCTACGCAGAATATTTTTATCTCATTTTTCCAACTCTAAACTACATATTTTTTTAAAATAATTTTCTATTTATTGAGTATTTTTTCATTATGAATTTTACAATTTATTTATTTATGCAATTTCAAATCCTTTTGATCTCTACCGACCAGATTAGAACGAAATAAGAAAAGAAAAAATAATGAAATAACTTAATTGAAATTCTATATTATTATAAAATACTCGTACGCGAACGAACATTCCATAATCTATGGCTTTACGCAATCTTTTCAATTTCTGTTTCGATCTATTTGAAGTAAATTGAATTTGTCTTGAAAACATAAAATGTTCATTGACTAAACAAAATACCTACGATTTATAAATGAATTAAAATTTTTATAAGTTCACTTGAGTTTTTAGTTTTCCTATTTTTTACGATAAAAGTGTGATTTTTTTTGCGTTTCGTATGTGTTTCTTTATAAAACGCGCAAGTGGCCGACAAACAGATGTCGATATTGAAGCGATCGATCGAACATAGAGAGAGGTACTATTGCAGAATTTTGAATTGCGTTGCAAACATTAAATACTCGTACATAATTATATTTTGTTGATTGTTCAATGAATTTTCAATTTGTTTAAAATTGAAATTCATCACGTAATTCCTTAGTGTTATATTTTGAAATTGGTATTGTTTAATGTTTAAAAAATAATAAAAAGTTAATAAAAAGTTGCACATGCTCTATTTGAAAAATATATGTCAGAATATATTGAAGTGAAAGAAGATATGAAGCTAAATACGTGTATATCTTCAATCTTACGTATATCTCTTTAGAGATCTATTAAAACCTAAATCATAGATCTTGACAAATCAAATTTAACCTCTAATAGCAGATCATTATAAAATGCACTTCTTATCATAGGATATCATGGAAATAACTTTTATGAGTAGGCCATCTATTGGTTTAAATTTAATCCACCTATTTTGAATCCGGCAATTTAGCATATTATCTCCACTAAACGAAATGAAACGATTTACGCAACCATTATAGTCAATGTAGACATCTATCGCACCATGGCAACACATTTTTAACGGTATTGTTTGGTTTTAGTAGGAGCAAATTGCTACACATCTTACATCTCTTAAATCTTTATATGTACAAGTTATTGCCGTAGATCATATCAATTACAACTTTCGTCGAATATTTTAAGAATGATCAATTTCAACTCCTGTCGTAAATCATTCTAATATAACTCTCGTCAAAGAACTTTAAAAAGATCAATTTCATATCTTATCGAAGATCATTTTGGAGATCAATTTCAACTCTGATCGATGATCTTTGTAGAGATTAATTTCAATTCTCGTCGTAGATCTTTATGCAGATCAATTTTAACTAAGGTCGTGGAGATTATACTATAAAACTAAATTGATCTCGATAAAGTTTATAGAGATCCATTTCAACTCTCGTTGTATATTTTTATAGTGTTAACTTTCAATTTTTATAGAAAAAAAAATATCAATTCCCGCTAAAGATCTTTAAAGAGATCAATATTAACTCTAAAATTTCATAAGTTCACTTGAGTTTTTAGTTTTCCTATTTTTTACGATAAAAGTGTGATTTTTTTTGCGTTTCGTATGTGTTTCTTTATAAAACGCGCAAGTGGCCGACAAACAGATGTCGATATTGAAGCGATCGATCGAACATAGAGAGAGGTACTATTGCAGAATTTTGAATTGCGTTGCAAACATTAAATACTCGTACATAATTGTATTTTGTTGATTGTTCAATGAATTTTCAATTTGTTTAAAATTGAAATTCATCACGTAATTCCTTAGTGTTATATTTTGAAATTGGTATTGTTTAGTGTTTTAAATTTATGTTGAACATATAATTTATATAAAATTAGCGATTCAGCGAAATATTTATGTACTGAAGCTAAAAAGTTGCACATGATCTATTTGAAAAATATATGTCAGAATATATTGGAGTGAAGGAAGATATGAAGCTAAATACGTGTATATCTTCAATCTTACATATATCTCTTTAGAGATCTATTAAAACCTAAATCATATTTCTTGGCAAATCAAATTTAACCTCTAATAGCAGATCATTATGGGAGAGCATAGAAATAACTTTTAAAGCTGGGCCATCTATCGGTTTAAATTTAATCCACCTATTTTGAATCCGGCAATTTAGCATATTATCTCCACTAAACGAAATGAAACGATTTACGCAACCATTATAGTCAATGTAGACATCTATCGCACCATGGCAACAAATTTTTAACGGTATTGTTTGGTTTTAGTAGGAGCAAATTGCTACACATCTTACATCTCTTAAATCTTTATATGTACAAGTTATTGCCGTAGATCATATCAATTACAACTTTCGTCGAATATTTTAAGAATGATCAATTTCAACTCCTGTCGTAAATCATTCTAATATAACTCTCGTCAAAGAACTTTAAAAAGATCAATTTCATATCTCATCGAAGATCATTTTGGAGATCAATTTCAACTCTGATCGATGATCTTTGTAGAGATTAATTTCAATTCTCGTCGTAGATCTTTATGCAGATCAATTTCAACTAAGGTCGTGGAGATTATACTATAAAACTAAATTGATCTCGATATAGTTTATAGAGATCCATTTCAACTCCCGTTGTATATTTTTATAGTGTTAAGTTTCAACTGTCGTAGTAGATTTTTATAGAAAAAAAATATCAACTCCCGCTAAAGATCTTTATAGAGATCAATATCAACTCTAAATGTACATCTTTACAGAGATAAATTTCAACTCTAGTCATAGATCGTAAAAGATTTCAATTTCAAAAAATTTACTTATAAATATTTATGGAGAGCAATTACTCCAACTCTAGTCTTAGATCTTTATAGTTATCAAGTTCAACTCCCGACGCTTCATAGATCTTTGTACTAATTATTATAACTCCTGTCGTATGAAACTCAATTATACTCTCAACATTCGTCATAGAACTTTATAAATTCAATCGTAGATTTTTATAGAGTTCAATTACAACTCCCGTCGTAGATCTTTATAGAGATCCATTTCTACTCGCCGTATATCTTTATAGTGATAAATCTCAACTCCTGATAAAGATCTTTATAGCAAACAATATCAACTTTCACCGAAGATCTTTAAAAGATCTCTATAGATCCATTTCAACTCTCGTCGTGGATCTTTATAAAAAACAATATCAACTTCCGTCGAAGATCTTTATAGCGATTAATTTCAACTCTCGTCGTATACTTTATAGAAAACAACTTTAACTCTCATCGTAGATCTTTATAGAGATCAATTTCAACTCCCGTCGTATATCATTAAAGTGATTAATCTCAACTCCTTGATCGTAGATCTTTATAGATTTCCATTTTAAACCTCGTCGTAGATCTTACAACACTCATCGCATGTTTTACAGAAAACAATTTTAACTCTCATCGTCGATCTTTATAGAGATCAATTTCAACTCTCCGTATATCTTTATAGCAGATTTTTATAGCAAACATATCAACTTCCTTCGATCTTTATAGAGATCCGTTTCAACTCTCATTTTACAAATTTACAGAGACAAACTTCAACTCTGAAGATCAATAGATTTCAATTTTGGGTCTAGCGCGCATGTTTTCCAATTTCGTAGGCCAAACTGTGAAAGATTTTTCTCTACTTGGTCATGCCATCGAAGTTTCGGACGTCCTCTTCTGACATTAGGGGGTGGCCGTTTTTATTCTAACTTTCGCTTTTTCATAGTTGTTGTTTATCACAGGAGTGGGTTACTAGCCCGACGTTCTTATGGAAGAATGTTAGCTAACTACTTTGACGGGTGTTAGGGTAGTCACCCTAAGTAGGAGATGCTGGATACCAAGCAACATCACCCTATTTGGAAGTAATTCATACTTGCCGAAAAGTAATCTACCACTGCCCTTGCTTAAAAGATTAGATGCAACTAGGCCTAGCATATTCTTTAGAGCTCGTGCTGTTAGCAAAGTTTTAGCGGGTCTTACAAAATCGAATTACTATTTTGGGTACCTCCCATAGGGATACCTTCCCGGAATAGAGTTTTTGGCCCTTCGCAGCCACAAATTTGACTGTATTATAATAATATTTTGCATAAAACTTATGGTAAACGAAATGAGTGAACCTAATTTTGTAGGAATCGGTCTATATTTGACCATACCTCCCATACAAGACACATTCTCAAGGTCTTGTAAATACCCACAAAAGCACAAAAAAGCTTATAAATCTTAAAATACTTGAATTTTTTTACTAAAACTTTACACAGATAAATTTTCCGTAAACATAAACCGATAAACGAAATTTGGGAACAATCGATCTACAACTGATCCGAGCTCCCATATCAGGTCCTCAGCCGAAAATGACATAAAACTACTAAAATCTCAATGAGTAGTTCTAACGTTTTAAAAAGAAAAAGTTTTCTACTCCATTTTTTTAAATATTTTATCAAATATTTGTCTATAGAAAATTTTTTATCAAAAATTTTTCTATAGAAAATGTTTTTATCAAAAATTTTTTTTATATTTATTTTATCAAAACTTTTTCTATAGAAAATTTTCATATCAAAAATTTTTCTATAGATAATTTTCTTATCAAAAATTTTTCTATAGATAATTTTCTTATCAAAAATTTTTCTATAGAAAATTTTTTTTATCAAAACTTTTTTTATAGAAAATTTTTTTATCAAAAAATTTTCTATAGAAAAATTTTCTATCAAAAATTTCTCTATGGAAAATTTTTAAATCAAAAATGTTTCTATAGAAAAGTTTTTTTTTATCAAAAATGTTTCTATAGAAAATTTTTAAATCAAAAATTTTTCTATAGAAAAGTTTTTTTTATCAAACGTTTTTCTACACAAATTTTTTTTTATTAAAAATTTTTCTATAGAAAATTTTTATAAAAAAAATTTCTATAGAAAATTTTTTCATCAAAAATGTTTCCCAAAAATGTTTTCAAAAATACCCACAATAGCACAAAAAAGCTTATAAATCTTAAAATACTTGAATTTTTTTACTAAAACTTTACACAGATAAATTTTCCGTGAACATAAACCGATAAACGAAATTTGGGAACAATCGATCTACAACTGATCCGAGCTCCCATATCAGGTCCTCAGCCGAAAATGACATAAAACTACTAAAATCTCAATGAGTAGTTCTAACGTTTTAAAAAGAAAAAGTTTTCTACTCCATTTTTTTAAATATTTTATCAAACATTTGTCTATAGAAAATTTTTTATCAAAAATTTTTCTATAGAAAATGTTTTTATCAAAAATTTTTTTTATATTTTTTTTATCAAAACTTTTTCTATAGAAAATTTTCATATCAAAAATTTTTCTATAGATAATTTTCTTATCAACAATTTTTCTATAGATAATTTTCTTATCAAAAATTTTTCTATAGAAAATTTTTTTATCAAAACTTTTTTTATAGAAAATTTTTTTATCAAAAAATTTTCTATAGAAAAATTTTCTATCAAAAATTTCTCTATGGAAAATTTTTAAATCAAAAATGTTTCTATAGAAAAGTTTTTTTTTATCAAAAATGTTTCTATAGAAAATTTTTAAATCAAAAATTTTTCTATAGAAAAGTTTTTTTTATCAAACGTTTTTCTACACAAATTTTTTTTTATTAAAAATTTTTCTATAGAAAATTTTTATAAAAAAAATTTCTATAGAAAATTTTTTCATCAAAAATGTTTCTATAAAAAATTTTTTATAAAAAAATGTTTCTATGGAAGGTTTTACAATTTTTTGATATAAAAATATTTTTTTTCAAAAATTTTTATAGAAAAATTTCCTATAAAATCTAATTTTTATCGAACAATTTTCCAAAGAAAAATATTTTTATTAAAAATTTTACTAAGAGGTTGTGGGTTCGAATCCGGGCTCAGATTTATATCATAAATTTGTATTTTTTATTTTTAATAATTTTTATGATTTTTAAATTAGATTAATAATTTTTAGGAATACTGAAAAAACTATGTGACACTTAGCAGTGTGGAATGCTGCATTTTCTGTCCCGCTACGGACTTCATTAGCACACTGTGTCACTAACTGTTAGATGCCAGTAGTTAAGATCATCTATTTAACTGAATTCTTAAGCGAAATGGAAAACGAGAATTATGTTAACACTCATTTCTATTTCACCTATGACCATATAATCGATTCAGTTAGAAGAACTTATCCAAAATTTTACTTTAAAAATATGTTTGGATCGAAAATATCTAAAAAACATAAAAATCTAAAATTGTTTA